>JBBPBQ010000004.1:22659326-22749830 GCA_037974755.1 Cicer yamashitae | reverse complement strand
GAATTACTGTTGTAATATTTAGTTGGATCTCATATTGTCGTCTGCCTTGCACTCTAAACAACCTCTAATATATCCGACTTTATCGCAATTCATTATATCGAGGTATGGTATATGTTTTACTTTCCAGCACACGATAATCATAAAATGCATTCGAGAAAGAAGGTTAAATTATAAAGATGATAAAAGTATATCAATATATTGAGGTTCAATATTCGTCGTAAAAAAAAGAATATACATAAGATAAAACAAAAGGAATGGGTGGAAGACCCGACTTGGTTACTAGTAATTCACAGGTAGACTGTACTAACTTCTCGTGCCATAGTCCGATCGATATTGTTGGTCTTTCCCTTTGAGTATATATTCTTTGTTTTTGTTGTTGTTGATGTTGTTTTTCTTCTTCTCTTAGGTTGCCCTTTCAAGTTTTCAACCCAGTAGGTATTTATTATATTTGTTTGTACCCTAATTTTTGCCTAGGTCGTCCTTTTAGGTTTTCGACCGAGCAGGTATTTATTATATTTTTTGTACCCTAATTTTTGTCTAGGTCGCTTTTCAGGTTTTCAACCTAGCAGGTATTTTTTTGTTTTTGTTTTTGTTTTTTTTTTGTGTGTACCCTAATTTTTGCCTAGGTCGCCCTTTCAGGTTTTCAACCTCGCGGGTATTCATTATTATTTTTTGTACCCTAATTTTTGTCTAGGTCGCCCTTTCAAGTTTTCAACCTAGCGGGTATTGTTTTTGGTACCCTAATTTTTGCCTAGGACGCATTTTTAGGTTTTCAACCTACCGGGTATTCATTATTTAAGTATGATACTTTTTTATGGCATCTGAGTTTACAGGGAGGACTAAATCTTTTCCATCCATATTCGTGAGGATCAAAGCTCCACCTGAGAAAGCTTTCTTCACGACGTATGGGCCCTCATAGTTAGGGGTCCATTTCCCACGATAATCCTTTTGAATGAGTAAGATCTTTTTTAGCACCAAGTCTCCCTCCCGGAATTCTCGAGGACGTACTTTTTTCTCGTACGCTCTTTTCAATCTTTTCTGATATAATTGCCCATGGCATAAGGCCGCCAACCTTTTTTCTTCAATTAAATTTAATTGATCGAAACGAGTTTGTACCCATTCCGACTCCTCTAGTTTGGCCTCCATTAATACTCTTAGTGAGGGGATTTCAACTTCAATGGGTAGCACAGCCTCCATCCCATATACTAGGGAAAAAGGGGTTGCCCCAGTTGAAGTGTGTATCGAAGTGCGATACCCGTGTAGTGCAAACGGTAACATCTCATGCCAATCTTTGTATGTTACAACCATTTTCTGAATAATTTTTTTGATATTTTTATTTGCTGCTTCAACTGCACCATTCATTTTTTGTCTGTACGGGGACGAGTTGTGGTGTTGAATTTTAAAGGTGGCACACAATTCATCCATCATTTTGTTATTCAAATTTGTGGCATTGTCGATAATGATCTTGCTTGGTAGGCCATAACGACAAATTAACTCCCTTTTTATGAATTTGACTACCACATTTTTGGTTACATTGGCGGACGAAGCGGCCTCTACCCATTTGGTAAAGTAATCGATTGCCACCAAGATGAAGCGATGTCCATTTGATGCTTTCGGTTCAATCATTCTGATGACGTCTATGCCCCACATTGAGAACGGTTAGGGCGCTAAAAGGGTGTTTAGAGGCATTGGTGGGGCGTGGATATTATCAGCATATATTTGACACTTATGGCATTTCTTTACATAATTAAAACAATCTTTTTCTAGGGTGAGCCAGTAATACCCGGTCCGAAGAATCTTTCTAGACATGGCGTGTCCGTTCATATGGATCCCATAAGAGCCATCGTGGACATCTTTTAGAATTTCTTTCGCCTCATTGACATCAACGCATCTAAGGAGTATCATATCATGATTCCTCTTATACAAAATATTTTCGTTCACGAAAAAGCTCGCGGCTAGCCGTCTTAGAGTTCTTTTCTCATTCTCCGATATTCCGGGAGGATATTCTCTATTAATAAGATAATGTTTGATGTCGTGATACCACGGTTTCCCATCAATTTCTTCTTCCATTAAGTGGTAGTAGGCAGGATGATCTCGACTCTCCAATTTAATGGATGGAATTTAATCGCTTCGACTTATTTGGAACATCGAGGATAAAGTAGCCAAAGCATCAGCCAATTGATTGTTTTCTCGAGGGACATGGTGAAAGGTGATTTTTTCAAATTGTAAAGACAATTCTTTTATGTAGGTAAAATAAGGTATTAACTTCTTATCTCGAGTTTCCCATTCTTGGTTAAGCTGATTAATGACCAGAGTTGAATCTCCATACACTTCCAACACTTTCGCTTTTGATTCCAAAGCTGCCAAAATTCCCATGGCACAAGCTTCATATTCTGCCATATTATTGGTACAATCAAAACACAAGCGCGCTGTGATAGGTATGAACTGTATTTTGGGAGATATTAAGACAACCCCAATCCCATGCCCCATTATGTTTGAGGCCTCGTCGAACAACAAGGTCCATTTTCCATTATCGCATTCTTCAAACATAACCATGATGCTTTCGTCTGGAAATTCACATTGCATTGAGTTATAATCATCCACAAGTTGATTAGCTAGATAATCTGCTAAGGCACTCCCTTTGATGGCTTCCTGAGTAACATAGGTAATATCATATTCTGATAACATCACCTGCCAGCGAGCAATTCGCCCTGTGAGAGCAGGCTTTTCAAAAATGTACTTGATTGGATCCATTTTGGATATCAAGTAAGTCGTGTGGCAAAGCATGTATTGCCTCAAGCGATGGGCCGCCCAGGATAAGGCACAACAAGTACGTTCTAACATTGTATATCTTGTTTCAACCTCTGTAAATTTTTTACTTAGATAGTAAATGGCATGCTCCTTTTTTCCTATTTCATTGTGTTGCCCCAGCACGCATCCCATGGCCCCGTCGAGAACTGTAAGATACATAATCAAGGGTCGGCCCAGAACTGAGGGGACTAGAATTGGAGGCTTTTGCAAATACTGTCGGATTTTTTCAAATGCGTTTTGACATTCTTCGTTCCACACAATTGTTTGATTTTTCCGTAAAAGTTTAAAGATCAGTTCACAAGTCGCAGTTAGTTGTGATATAAATCTTGAAATATAATTTAGTCTCCCAAGAAAACCGCAAACTTCTCTTTCGGTACTCGGGGGAGGCATTTCTGAAATGGCCCGAATCTTATCGGGGTCAACCTCTATTCCCTTCTGACTAACCACAAATCCCAATAATTTGCCCGACCTCACGCCGAAAGTACACTTGGAAGGATTAAGCTTTAGCTTAAACTTTCTAAGTCTTTCAAAGAGTTTCTTTAGATCAATAATATGTTTTTCTTCTGTTTGTGACTTAGCAATCATGTCGTCTACATAAACTTCTACCTCTTTATGTATCATGTCATGGAATAGGGTTACCATAGCTCTCTGGTAGGTCGCCCCAGCATTTTTCAGACCAAAAGGCATTACTTTGTAACAAAATGTTCCACAAGGGGTGATGAAAGTCGTTTTTTCCATATCTTTCGCTGCCATCTTAATTTGATTATACCCAGAGAAACCATCCATAAAAGAAAAGAGTGAATGGCGAGCCGTATTGTCAACCAGAATAACGATGTGAGGTAACGGAAAATCATCTTTAGGGCTGGCTTTGTTAAGGTCCCTATAGTCGACACGCATTCGAACTTTGCCATCCTTTTTCGGCACTGGTACGATATTGGCTATCCATTTGGGATAATTTGTCGCAGCCAGGAATCCTGCGTCAAATTGTTTTTTTACTTCTTCCCTAATTTTTAATGACATATCGGGCTTCATTCGCCTTAATTTTTGTTTGACCGGAGAAAAATCGGGTTTTAAGGGCAATTTATGCTCCACTACGCTAGTATCCAATCCAGGCATATCCTGATATGACCAGGCAAAAACATCTTTGTATTCATGTAGGAGTTGGATTAGTTCGTGATACACTTCCTTCTTTAAGATGGTGCCGACTTTAATTTCTTTCTTTATTTCTTCTGTCCCTAGATTAATCATTTTCGTCGGTTCCTCATGGGGCATGATACCCTTGGCTTCCCGTTCTACCGCTCTTAACAACTCTAGAGGAGGTTCATATTCTTCTTCTTTATCTTTTTCTTTTTGACTAACAAGATTGTCAAAATTATGCGACGAGATCTTAGTACAGTCATCTGTGAATGGACTATTCCCAAATATGCAGGATTCAAGGCTAGGATAAGGGGAAGAAAAAAAGAAAGAAAAAAGAACAATTTTGGAAAATGAATGTTAAAATATGAGAACGGTAAGAAAGAACAAAAAGAAAATAAATTGAGAATGCATTTATTGAAATTCAAAGTATTGGGAAAACAAAATTGTGTCTATCCTAAATATAATGAAGTATCTTAAGATCTTAGTAAGAGTAATAATGCTTTTAGAATTACATGGGAATTGCATTAAATATTATAGGTGACTTCACTAATTTCCAATTCTTGATTTCTGCTCCTGCACCACACGGACGAATCCAATCAGCTTCATCAATGGAAATGTCATCTCCATCTGCTGCAATATAGATCTCACTTGTTGGTCTTGCACTTTGGAAACTCTGTTGGATGTCAAAGATGGGAATCCTTTCAGTTCTAGGCTCTCGATTCTCGATCCGAGCTAATCTCTTTTCTTTTTTTTTCATTGACCAATCTTCGTTTGTCAGCCTGGGTGGGTTTGTAGCCTAAACCCCACTTATCCTTATTCTCAGGAAGTTCCACCAGTTCTTTGAGCCCTTCTTCATCTTTCCCCAACCCGTGCCATGGATGGTGTCCTCTGCTCAACATGAACTTAGCCACCATAATAGCAGTGTTTGACATATGTGGTTCTATAGGTGTCGTCTCGACGTAAGCGGTGTCCACAATTTCTAGTGTTTGGAAGGCGGTCTCTAGAGCTTCTTCTGTCGTCTCAACATAAGGTGTGGTGAACAACTTACTCACCAACAAGTCTTCTTCTCCTGACACGATTACCAATTGATCATTTACCATATACTTCAGCTTTTGATGTAAGGTTGATGGCACTACGCCGGCAGAATGGATCCATGGCCTTCCCAACAAGCAACTATAGGCGGGTACAATGTCCATCACGTGAAACGTGATTTCAAATGTGACCGGGCCTATTTGAACTGGGAGTTTGATTTCTCCCATTACTTCTCTGCGACTCCCATCGAAAGCTCTAACAACCATGGGGCTTGGTCTCATATATGTACCATCACAAGGTAGTTTTGCTAATGTCGATTTTGATATGACATTCAGCGAGGAGCCATTGTCAATGAGGACTCGATATTATATGGTCGAGACACATCACTGATATGTGTAGTACTTTATTATGCCCTCTTCCTTCGGTCGGCAGCTCATCATCTGTGAAGGTTAGGTGGTTGTTGGCAGTGATGTTATTTATGATGCCTCCAAATTTGTCCAAGGTGATGTCGTGAGTGACATGGGCCTCGTTTAGTATTTTCATCAATAGCTTCCGGTGGGACTCAGAATTCATCAGTAGGGACAACAATGAAATCCTTGCAGGAGTATGGTTGAGCTGGTCGACTATTTTGTATTCATTCTGTTGGATGATTTTGAGAAACTCACCAGCTTCATCATTTGAAACCCCTTTTTCATTTTCTACTTTCTCCTTTTCAACTTCTTCTGTTACAATTACTTTCTTTTTCCCTTTATCTCTGTATGTCTTCTCAGACGCCACTATTATTTCTCTCTGTGATGTTTTCGGAGAGTATATCCGACCACTTCTAGTCATCCCTCCTATCCCTGAAACGTTCGTGGCAGCGGTTGTTTTTGAGCTAGAAGCATCTTCATTCTTCTATTCAGCCAGATGTACCTCTACATTATAGTTCCAAGGTACCGCTTTATTGTCTTTATATGGAAAAGGGCTTGGTATCCGAACTATTAAAGTCATCAGGTCATTGGGGGCATTCATAGATTCCTGCTTAGTGAAGTGAATGACTAATGGCTTTGGGATGGTTATGCCAATTTTTTCTTCTGATTGGGTTGGGATCATATCATCATCCTTTTCCCAACGACCTATTTGAATGACGCCTGTGTTTATCAATTTTTGAAGTTCTTTTTTGAACTCATTGCATTCTTCCATGGAATGATTTTCATTAAGGTGGAAATTGCATCTTGCTTTCCCATCGGCGTTTCCTTGGATTAACCCAAATTTGCATAACTCAGAAAAAATTAGTCCCATCGGGCTCTTAATTCTCTCGACCTCCCTTATCAATTGGTGATTTTCTTCAATAGCATTCACTATTGGTCCACCATGGACTGGTAGGGGATTGTGTTTCACGCTAGGCTCGTTTTCTTTGAAATTCAACCATCCAGCTTTAAGCAAATCGTGCACCTTAAATTTTAAAGCTAGGCAATTTTCAGTAGAGTGTCCTACAGCCCCAGAGTGGTAATCGCATGCGGCGTTCGAGTCATATCCTTTGGGGTAGGGCGGTTCTATAGGTTTCCCTGGACATAGTGCAACCATAGAATTGCTAACCAGATGCGGTAATAATTCTGCATAAGTCATAGGGATTGGGTCGAAATGTACGAACTTTCTCCCACGATAGTTTCTTCCTCGACTTTCATAGGAATCTTGATTCCCTTGTAAGTTTTGACTTATGGTACTTGAGGTTTGTGAGGTTGCAGCGGCGTAGGGACGATGCACGAAAGAAGGATTAGTTGGGTTTGACGCCACAAAATGGCTTTCTCCCTCCTTTTTCTTATTCGCACCTACGGGCGGCTTCTTTGTGTTATTCAATCCGGGATAGCCAGAAGTAATCTTTCCGCTTTTCAATCCCATTTCTACTCTTTTGCCTATGATGACGAGATCTAAAAAATTTGACGAGACGCTTCCTATCATTTTGTCATAAAACGGAGGTTGAAGAGTGTTTATGAACATGGTCACCATTTCTTTTTCTGATAGGGGAGTTCAACCTGGGAAGCTAGCTCTCTCCATCGTTGGGCATATTCCTTGAATGTTTCATTGTCTCGTTTTGTCAGATTTTGCAACTGTATTCTGTCAGGAGCCATGTCAAGATTATATTTGTATTGTTTCAAAAAGGCATCCACCAAATCTTTCCAAGAGCCGATATAAGCTCGCTCAAGGTGCATATACCAACTCAGGGAAGCTCCTGTCAAACTGTCTTGAAAGAAGTGGATTAGCAGTTTTTCGTCATGCGCGCAAAAACCCATTTTTCGACATTACATAATAAGATGGTTCTTGAGGCATGTAGTTCCCTTGTATTTGTCGAATTCAGGCAACTTGAATTTCTGAGGTATTATAACATCAGAAACGAGGCATAGGTCTGAAGCATCAAATCCATAATTGTTTCCCCCTTCGATGACTCTTAAGCGCTCTTCTAAGGCTTGCCATTTTTCTTGGGATTGTTTTCTCTCGAGCGTCGAGGTTCATGAGGTATGTTAAACATCACCGGCGTAGCTTCGGTAGCTTTTCCATGCGACGAAGAGCTAGGAAATCTCAAAGTAAGGGGTGAAGGTTGCACTTGAGGGAACTCGCCAGTACTATGTTGCGGATTTGTAGCCACGACCAGCGGATTGTCGTTGGGGGGATGAGTGTCTATGGGTGGGGTATAACCTGGCGGCAGACCATAAGGTGGAAATTGTTGTGCCTTCCCTTCTTGATAATTAGTGTGAAGGTGTGGAGCGACGCCCGTTGGGTGAACAAGAGTGTTTTGGGGCATCCCCTCATCTACCAAAGGATTCCCATTATTTCTATTTCCAAGTGCTTGTAGAATCTCCAAGATCTTGGTCATTTGCCCCTTGAGTTGGTTCACGTCTTCTCTTATTTCTGTTTGCTCTAGCTCATCCATGATTTTTGACTGGGATCGTGTCCGATAACGGTGTCATAGCACCAGTTTTTTTATTTGTTGTGTTATCTTTTCTGTGAAAGAATATGGCATGAGTATGCAATCTGATGTATGAAAATGTAATGATGCATGAATGTTAAAGACCTTTTTATTGCTTGTTTGTGAATATCTTAACCAATAATAAAGAGAGAACCATGAGATCAAAAGTGGAGCCAAATTTAATTCATTGAGAAAAAACAGAATACAAGTTTTACCACAAATGAGAGAACAAACAAAACTTAACAAAACGAAAGTAGTAACATAAACACGGAATTTGAAAATTTAATGAGCAATCATTTTTTTCATTTGCTCAATTAAACTTTTACAATGCTCAATAAAAATGGAGATCTCTTGAGGGGTAGAGAGAGGATTAACCATCCCGTCTGCATCTCTTAATAACGGTGGAATATCTCCGATAGCCGAATTGGTTAAATAAACTAGTTTGGAGAAGCGGTCCATCCAAAACATTCCTTCTTGAACAAGTCTCTCGATAGTGTCTTTTTGTGTATGCATCTCGTCTTCTTTTCTTGCAAGTTCAACTCGGTATGCCTCAACGACCTCTTCTTGACATTGCCTTTCTACCATTATCTTGCTTTCACATTCCGCTTTTACCCTCTCTATTTGTTGCTTTAGATTTTCTTCTTGTCGACGGATGACTTCATGTTTTTCCCCATATTTTTTTAGCAACTCCTTAAGCCTGAGACCTTCAATCACTGCATCATCCCTTTCTTGACGTCTGAGTCTCAAATCTTCATTTGCACCCCGCAAACAGATCCGAGTTCTATTCTTGCTTTCTTCTTCCTCTCTTGCTCTTTTCTGTACTTTCTCAAGGATAAGGGATTGTTGAGTATTCTTATACTCCATATCTCTATAAGCCTGGTGAGCCCTCTCCAATTCTTGTTGTAATTTCTCAATTTCTTGTCTTTTTAGAGCTAAGTCAGCCTCTAAATCTTCAGTACTGAAAAAGGATTATGTTGTTACTACTTCGGGAGCAACTGTGTTGCAATGAAAAGGCAACTTGATCTCTAATGCCCTCTTTTTCACCCAATTATGATATTCCTCTCCTATACCACAACTTCTAGGCCCTAATTATTGACCTCTTCTAACGACATCTCCCCAAGACTTATGTATTCTTCTCAGCAGGCTAGCATCATAAACGTCTCATCCACGAAAGACAAAAGATTTTGTTACGTCCATCATTGGAGGCTTTGTCATAGGATAACCCAGTTGTCTCAATGCAACATAGGGACTATAATTTATACACCCTTTAGTTCCCATGAGGGGAACATCGACAAAGACACCGCCTCTACAAATCACTTCATTTATATCTTGACTTCGGGAATACCACTGGACAGTTCTTTCGTTGAGATTTGCTAGAATGTTGGCCCATTCCTTTTTGCTCTTAGTTCTTAACTGATGTGTGTCTTGGAAAATATGTTTGACAAACCAAAGATATAGTATTGGCGAGCAGCAATGGATTATGCCCCCTTCTTTCTCATGACGGAAGTCGAGTGTGCAGTAAATGTCAGCCAAAATCGCCGGTACTGGGTACTCCCCTCTATGCTTGTAGGCCAAAAAAACGTCTACCCCCGTAAAATCCACAAAGTCCTTAACACTTGGAAATAAAACAATCCCATATATAATTAAGGCGAGCACATCCATGAAAGTGTCCCATTTTCCATCTCTCGCTAAGTTTATTGCTTTCTCTTCAAGATATTTACTGGGAATCCGATCAAATTGTCTTTGGTGGTTCTATTGTCTTCTATTTCCTTTATAGGAATATCAAGTGTTTCAGCAATTGTTTTCAGTGAAGGGTAGTGTTCCATGTACTGGTAAGGTTTGCTCCCCTTCATCGGGTATCCCATTATTCGTTCGAACTCTTCCAACGTTGGGGCCAACTGAAAGTCCTTAAAGGTGAAACACCTGAAAGGAGGGTCATAGAACTGGGCCAACGCTGTAAGGGCCTCCACTTGCACATTAACTTCAAGTAAATCCAGAATTTTGCCAAATTTCCCCATAAAGATTACACGTTGTACTTTTTTCAACTTCCGGGCGAGATTCTTAAGGTTGCTTACATCTGATTTGAGAACTCTCAATGGCAAGGTCTTTCTTAATGGAGTAATGTTTGAGCCACCATTTGATCCCATGTTTCTTTTGGTTAAAGTTATTCACAACAAGCCTTAATTTTTATGGTTTTTGAAGATGATGTGATAATGATATTTTTTTCAAAAGTGACCATGATGAAGAATATGATGCAAAAAAAAAACTTGGGTATACTAGAAGGTAAAAGTGAACAGGAAATAGAGTAGGTTTTTCGTATGTACATGAGATTTACACGATTCTTTTTTTTCTTATGTTTTTTTTTTATGTGAACCTTTACCATGGGTAGCTGTATGGTTCTAAATTGGTTCCTAGAGCACACAACTCAATTCTAAAATATTAAACCAATTAATAGGTAAACTATTAAAATGGCAATATTATAGAAAAGGTCAACTCTAGGTGAGACTTTCATGACAACCAAACAGGATGTACATCCAGAAGATTATCATTACACAGTCTCTAACTTATCTTAGGTTGCACTCAGCCCGGGTATAGAGCCCACTCATAAGTGTGTGAATCGTGTTAGAGTAGTGTATAGAAAAATAAATAAAGTAAAATAAAAAAAATCACAATGAAAATAAACTAACAAGACACATATAATTATATTTACAATATAACAAAACAAATAAAACAATAGGGGTAATATAAATAAGACAATAAATAAGAAATAATTATATACAATTAATTAGATTAGGCTTGACTCTCAAAAATCCCCAGTGGAGTCGCTAGCTGTCGCGTCCAGTTTTTCCGCGAAAAAGGAGTCGCCACCAATTTTATTTTATTCGAAGGAAAAATTGGATAAAACCTAAAATGATGATTTTTGAACCAAAAAATTCAGATTCGGGAGTCGATTACGAGTAGGGAAAGTATTACCACCCTACAACGTCCGTTAAAACGGTTACCCTATAATTAATTGTATACAAACTATTTATTTATTTATTCATTTATTTTTACCCCAAAAAGAATACTAAAAAATAAATAAATTA
Organism: Cicer yamashitae; assembly: GCA_037974755.1. Taxonomy (NCBI): domain Eukaryota; kingdom Viridiplantae; phylum Streptophyta; class Magnoliopsida; order Fabales; family Fabaceae; genus Cicer; species Cicer yamashitae. Next base: position 22,738,817 of record JBBPBQ010000004.1, on the reverse strand, counting down.
TTTACATTAATAAAAGAAGGAAAAATATTTTTTTATTAATTTGGTTTGACAAGGAAAAAACCTTGCTCCTACGTATCCCCAGGTGCAATGGGGAAATCAAAACACACGTAGTTCTTGGGTAGAAAATATTTATGTGTTGACTGATTTTATTATTAATTTTACTTTATATATACATATCAAAATAAATTAACAACATAATAGTGATAATAATAATAATAGTAATAATGATAATAGTGATGATAATAATAATAATAATAATAATAATAATAATAATAATAATAATAACGAAAAAAGAGGTGAGATGTTTGTTCAGGGATTGTATCTTTTTATTTTTGTTTTAAAGAAAAATTAATTTTTTTTTAAAAAAAAAAAACAACGTAACGAAAATATAATAATAACGAAAAAAGAGTTGAGATGTGGCGCGGCGAGCGAGGATGAATTTCATCCGGCGGCAGCGACCATTAATTCTAATCCTAAGGGAAAATTATTCATTTGTTGTTATGATTTTTTTTGTTATTTTGATAAAGACGTGATATGAGCTATAAATTCAATATTACGATATGGTGAAATTTGTTTCTTGGTGATTGGTTTATAAACATCAATTAGTTGTATTTTTCTAGCATTTTGTGTTGCAAAGAAAACAATTTTAAGAACAGACAACCTTAGAAAAATGAAAGCTTAACACATGAGTTTATTTTTGTATAAATAAAAAAAAGAGAAAGAAAAAAAGAACATTTGTAAAGGGATGCAATACAAAGACTAACAAGAAGAAATTAGAGAAGTGATACCTTACTACTGAAGCGGTTTCTTGTTGGACTAATTTTCCCAAGCCCAATTCTCTACTCCTCTTTCTTTTTGGTTTCTTTTCTTTCAATTGATTATCATTATACCGATTTTTATGACCATCAATCCATTCAATTGATCCTCATTATACCGATTTTTATGACCATCAATCCATTTCTTTTCAGTTTCTTTCATTCAATTATGTACCTTTATTTATTTTTTATTATTTTTTTATTATTATTTTTATATATTTTTATATATATTTTTTTTTCTTATTAGTTTTTTTTTTAGAAAAGAGTCTAAACAGGAATTAGAGGCAAACAAAAACTGGGAACATATGTGATTGTTTAAAGTTTAAAGCCCTAATTATTTATTTTTATTTTTATATTTCTATACATTTATTATTATTATTTCCCATTTTTTTAATAAAAAGTAAAAAATAAATAAATAGATAAATAAATAAAAAGCGGACAAAATTAGGTGTCAACAACTAACACTCTAAAAAGATATATTGCCAGATGATAATGAACTTCCCAGTCGAACTTATGAGGCTAAACAAAATTTGTGCTCTATTGGCATGAGTTACGAAAGGATTCATGCGTGTCCTAACGATTGTATATTATTTCGAAACGAATATGAATTACTAAAGGCGTGACCGAAATGCAATGTCTCTCGATATAAGAAGAAATAATCTACTCTAGCAAAAGTCGTGTGGTATTTTCCTATAATACCAAGATTTAGGCGCATCTATCGCAGTGAAAAAGATTCAAAACACTTGACATGGCATGCAGATGAAAGAATTAGAGATGGAAAGTTTTGACACCCTGCAGATTCTCCACAATGGGCAAAAATTGATCACGAGTATCCTTAATTCGGGAGAGAGTCACGAAATCTATGACTTGCATTTTCTACTAATGGAATGAATCCACATGGTCTTCAAAGCATCTCACACAGTACGTGGCCTGTTATTTTGTTGATTTTTAACCTACCTTCATGGTTATGTATGAAGCGTAACTTTATGATGTTGTCTCTGTTAATTTCTGGACCCAAACAACCGGGGAATGATATCGACGTATACTTGGCTCCTTTAATTGAAGATTTAAAAATTATGTGGGAGACAGGTGTGGAAGTTTATGACGGGTATAAGAAACAATGTTTCAATTTGAGGGCTATGTTGTTCGGCACAATTAATGATTTTCCAGCATATAGTAATTTATCAACATATAGAATTAAAGGTCAGTGTGCATGTCCTATAAGTGAAGAGAGTACAAATTAGATGTAGTTGCAACATTGTAAGAAGAATGTATTTCTTGGACATCGTAGATTTTTACCTTATAGTCATCAGTATTGTGGGTGGAGAAATGTATTCAATGGAAAATCAGAGGAAGATAGAGCTCCTGTAGCATCGACTGGATGTCAAATACTTGAGAAAGTACAAGGTTTGACCAATAAATTTGGCAAACCTTTTGCGGGAGAGCTGGTCAAAACTGGGTGGAAGAAAAAGTCAATTTTCTTTGAATTGCCATATTGGAAGTCATTGTATGTAAGACATTTTCTCGATGTGATGCATATTGAGAAAAATGTATTTGACAGTGTTATTGGTACGTTACTCAATGTACCAGGAAAGTCTAAGGATGGCATCAATGCAAGATTGGACTTGGTCGATATGGGAATAAGAAATGAATTGGGTCCCGTAAAGAAAGGAAATCGCACATATCTACCTCCAGCCGCTCATACTCTATCTAGAAAGGAAAAAATTGTTTTGTGTAAATTTCTACACGAAGTTAAAGTTCCAGAAGGATACTCTTCAAACATTAAAAATTTAGTTTGTATAGACCTCAAGTTAAAAGGTTTGAAGACCCATGATTGTCATATTCTAATGGAGCATTTGCTACCAATAGGTATACGTTCAGTTTTACCTGAAAAAGTTCGCCAAACCATAACTAAATTATGTTTCTTCTTCAGGGAAATTTGTAGTACAGTGATCGATCCTCAGAAATTACCGACATTGCAGAGGGAAATTGTTGTTACTTTGTGTGAGCTTGAAATGTACTTCCCACCCTCGTTTTTTGATATAATGGTTCACCTTACTGTTCATCTTGTTAAGGAGACACAACTTTGTGGGCCAGCTTATATGAGATGGATATACCCGATAGAACCATATATGAAAATATTAAAAGGGTACGTAAAAAGTAGAAGTCGACCAGAAGGTTGTATTGCCGAACGGTACATTGTCGAAGAAGCTGCTGAATTTTGTACTGAATATCTGTCCAATGTTGAATCCATAGGGCTTCCCATGTCTCGTCATTCGGGAAGATTATCAAGTGAAGGGATAATCGGAAAGAGACTAATGACTATATCAAGGACAGAAAGGGAGCAGGCACAATTGTATGTTCTGCACAATGATGATGAGGTTCAACCGTATGTTACAATACACATGGATCAGTTATCTAGTTTGAACATGAATAGGAATCAAAATTGGATAACTCGACAGCACAATCGAAGTTTCATAACATGGTTAAAAAATCACATAAAGTCAAAGTTTGATGTAAACCCCGGATCAATTTCACATAGATTGAGGTGGCTAGCAAATGGTCCGAGTTTACATGTCTTTTCGTACACCGGTTATGTAATTAACGGCTACACATTTTATACCAAAGAACAAGATGATCAAACTACTATGCAAAATAGCAGAGTCACTCACGTAGCTGAAGTGATGCATATCTCAAGTGCAAAAGACAAGAACCCAATATATGCAAATCTATCATATTTTGGGGTTATCTAGCGTATATGGGAGCTAGACTACACAATGTTTCGTGTTCCCATATTTGGTTGCAAGTAGGTCAATAATAATAATGGCGTTCGGATTGATGAGTCAAGGTTCTTGCTTGTCGATTTTAATAGGGTGGGAAACAAAGATGAGCCTTTTATTTTAGCGTCGCAAGCTCAACAAGTGTTTTATGTCACTGATCCTGCTGATGATAAATGGTCTGTTGTCCTATCGACCAATAAAATAAGTGATGATAACAATAATGATGAAGATGTTGGTAATGATCTTTTCTTTGCAACATCACAACCACATGAAATTGATTCAACTGATAATGGTTTATATCTTAGAGATGATCATGATGAGGGAATTTGGACTAATCCATCGTGTCATATCAGTAATGGACAAACAAATGTGAATCCCACCAAGAAAAGAAGAACGGCATCTTAATGTGTTTAATTGTTTTTAATCCATGTAATCTGAACTGAGTTCATGTAATTTAATTGTTTGATTTGCCAAAATTGAGCATTTTGGTATTTAGCTTGAACTGTATGTAACTTTTTGCTTATACTGTATGTAATTGTATACTAATTTTCTGCTTATACTGTGAATTTTTTTGAACTTGAACTGATCATCCCAATATGAGCTGATCATGTAATTTAGCATTGATATATATATATATATAGGTATTATTTGGAAGAAAAAATTATTATTTGGAAGAAAAAATAATTTAACTAATTTGGAAGAAAAAAATTATTATTTGGAACAAAAAATAATTTAACTATTTGGAAGAAAACAAAATTATTTGGAATTTTTCTAGAACTTAACTGATCATCCCAAAATAATGAAGTCACACAGCCCTTTGACATAATAAAACAAAGAGGCATTTTATATATAAAACCCTATTACATCGCTCTTTTGAAAAAGCGTTGTAATAGAGTTTTAAAACAAAGAGACATTTTATATATAAAACCCTATTACAACGCTCTTTTGAAAAAGCGCTGTAAAAAGGTCACATAGCGTTTGCATATAATAAAACAAAGAAGCCTTTTAAAGCGCTTTGTATAAAAGCGCTGTAAAAGGGTCACATAGTGTTTGCATATAATAAAACAAAGAAGTCTTTTATACATAAAACTCTATTATAGCGCTCGTTTGCAAACGCGCTGTAAAAGGCTTTTAAAAAAAATAAAATAAGGAGGTCTTTTAAAGCGCTTTCTGCATAAGCGCTGTAAAAGGGTCACATAGCGTTTGCATATAATAAAACAAAGAAGCCTTTTAAAGTGCTTTGTATAAAAGCGCTGTAAAAGGCTTTTAAAAAAATAAAAATAAGGAGGTCTTTTACAGCGCTTTTTTTCACAAGCTTTAAAAGGCTTCTAAAAAAGCGTTGTAGTAGACTTTTAAAAAATAAAATAATGAGACCTATTACAGCGCTTTTTCAAAAAAGCGCTGTAATAGGGTTTTATATATAACAGTAAACCTCTTCAGTTTCCTCTTCATTATGTAAACTTCATACGAGTGTTTCAGTTTCCTCTTCGTTCTTCTTCTCATTGCGAACCCTACGAACCTAACCCTTGTTTCCTCCTCATTACTAACCCTCATTACGTAAACTTCATACACTTGTTTCCTCCTCATCTTCATCCTCCTTCTCATTACGTAACCATATATTTTTAGTAACCCTTATTACGTATTTCTGCGAACCCCGTAACCCTACGATCGTTTCGTCTTCGTTCGTCTTCTACGTTGTTCTTGTTCTTCTTTGTTTCTAAGCAAACCCTACGAACCTGTAACCCTAAGTATTAAAAAACGCTATTTTAGGTATTGTATTCATTAGTTTTTTGTTTCACTAAAATGCATGTATAACTTATACTGCTACGTACTTAGACTTCTGCATGTTGTTCTTGTTGAAGTTATACTGAACTGCATGTTGAACTTGTTGTAGATAAATGGATACCAACAAAGATTTAGAATTATCAAAATGAAGAAGTTGGCAACACCAAGACTTACGAAAATGAAGTCAAACATGGTGCAACCATAATGCAAAATGTTATAAAAGCAAGAAGTACTGGGCAAAAATTTGAGGTATACTTTGTTTGTTGTTTTCTTTGTTTGCTGTTTATACTATACTTTGTTTGATGTTTACTTTGTTTGATGTTTACTTTGTTTGCTGTTTATAATTTGAGGAACTTACTATATGAGTTTATTAGGTGGGATGGAATGAGAATGGTCAGCCAATTGTCCCCAACAGTTCAATGTTTGTAAGTTATATTGGAGCTGTTGTTCGTCAAAATATCCCCGTCACAATAGATTATTGGAGAGATAAGGCATTGAAGGATGCAAAAGATGTATTGTGGGATGATATACAAGTAATTTTTTACTCCACTTTTTTACTTATAATTTTTTACAAACTGCTTTGAAGAACTTTTTTTACTTATAATTTTTTACAAACTGCTTTGAAGAACTTTACTCAAACTATATCTTTATTTGGTTTGCAGACAGCTTTTGATGTTGACGAGGTGAGAAAGAGTTACGTGCTGAGAGTTGCCGAGAAAATACACCGGGGTTTTAGATCTCACCTCTCAAATTGCTATCTAAGAGACCGAGATGGAAATATGAATGCGGAAGCTCCAAAAACATATAAACATTATATATCAAATGAGGAATGGAGCGCATCCATAGAAAAACGTTCGGACCCCGCGTTTGTTGTAAGTGATTAATTTATTAGCATTTGTGTTTTATTATTCATATTTATAGCGTATTTTAAATTTTTACAAGATTGTTATTTTTTCATATAGAATATTAGTAAGGCAAATCGCGAGAGGGCAAAGATTAATTCCCCACCCATACAAGAAATCTCGTATGGGATATGCACGTCTAGAGCAAAAACTTGTAAGTAATTAAACATCACTTTTATATAATGTGGTACATTATAAACTATACTTTCTAACTAATATTTTGTTTATGATCTTAACGAGAATAGCTACAAGACACCCAATCCGATCAACCGTTGGGTTGTCATATATTGTGGAAGGAAGCTCGCGTAAATAAAGACGGAGTGGTTGATAACGAAAATGTTCAAAAAGTAATAGAACTTTGTGTAAGTATATTTATCACTTTAATATTTTTTAATATTGTATTTAAAAATTGATATTGAACTAATCTTTTTAATCCTTCGTGTATATATTTTAGGCGAATCTCGAACAAAGTTCAGAAAATCAAGAGGACAACAAGGCTAGTTGCAGGGACATACTAGGTAAAGTGTTTAATGTTCCTGAATATTCCGGCCGCGTGAGGGGGAAAGGATTTGGCGTAACTCCTAGAAGCTATTTTTCACAAGAGAAGCGCTGAAATACATCTAACGAGAAGGTATTAGAGAAGATCAAAGTATTAACAGAGCAAGTGGCATTCTTGGTGAAGACGAATAAAGACAAGTAACTTGCGGATCAGCTCCAACGTGAAAATCAAATGGAGAGTAAAAACGCGAGTTGCAACGTTGGTCTCAAAAGTCTTCCTGAGGTAATTAATTACTTAATAAAATAAGAAATTCATTCAAGCTAATTGTTTCACATACTTATGTATTAACCATTGATTTAGGGTGTCACTCCATGCGTGCTGTACTTATCCTCCTGTACTCATCGAAAGGTCGGAAAAGGAACATTGTGCAATACTCTGGGCGAAGTATTGCACAACACACCGATCCCTGTGGGCCATGTCAGAGTATCACCAGTTATTACTTTGGAACCAAATGCATCGTTGCCTATACCGGACAACGATGCAGATCTGAATTATTTGGGCGAAGCAATTGGCAGTTCGTGGCATGGCCCAAACATCTTGTTGCCCTTGATAAGGTATGTTTAATTAATTGAAATGTATGTTTAATTGATTATATTTAATTGTTGAATTTTTTCCGATGTTAACTTTAATTTCACATTTATTTAGATTCAAACAAAGTCTAAAGGGAACGATAAGAAGATTTCCAGAAACGAAACAGTCACATCACCCGAAAAGGTTTGTCACATTTATTTTGTAAGGTTTGTCATTTTCTCAGATTCAATAAACTAACAAACTGATTAACCTCATTTTTTCAGATTCAATCCAATAAACCACCCGCACAGCAAGCCAGTAAGCCAGCTGTCGAACCACAACTAGATGTTCGTGGTAAAAATAAAGCCGATAAACTTCAAAAATTGGAGGGTAATAAAGCTGGCAAACTGCAAAAGCTAGAGGGTAATAAAGCGGCCAAAGTTGCTGCTCAAAAACTGGATCGTGTAAAATCAGTTGCTGCTCCTGCTCCTAAAATAAGTCAGCCACGACTTGCTCGATATGGGTCGTGTCTTGACATATAGGCAAAAAAAATATGGGCAGCGACAACGATTCACGAATAATAAGCATGGATAAAGCTATATTCGGAGATGAGTATGAAGAATTTTTTGAAAAAGAGCACATATACGAACTTCTCAACCATAAGGAGTTGAGTGCTACTGTCATCAGCTTATACATGAGGTAAAAATTACTTTTAATTGCATTTATTTGTAATTAATTTAATTTATTGGTAATTAATCTAAATTGAAATTTTCATTGAAGGTTTTTGTATGAGAAATTCGTGTGCACGCGCAGATTGTCAAATAGATTTTCATTATTGTCTCCGCATAAGATTTCGATGTTTAAACATAATCCAGTGAATGTAAAGAAATACATTGTAGATATACTATTAGGAAATAAAGAGAAGGATAAGTTGTTCCTTGCACCATATAATTCAGGGTACATAATTATATATTCTTTATTTATATCTTTTTTTATTTATGAGATCTTAATTTATTAGTTGTGTAAATTAAATTTTTGTTGTTGTAGGGCACATTGGGTGCTATTTGCAATCAATGCGACCTCTGAAGTTATATACTACCTAGATCCCTTGCACGGCCATTACAACAATCACCCCGAGATAGAGACTATGTTCGACACGTAAATAATATTCATTTATTTTTTACATATATATATAAATAATGTGTTTGTTAATGCTATAATAATCACATTTATTTATTCGATAGTGCTTTACAAGTTTTTCGAGCTCAAAGAGGTGCTACAGTGTCGAAGCAAAAGTCAAATAACATCACATGGATTCCAATAAAGGTTTGAAATATATGTTTTTAAAATTTCATTTACAACCAATGCACAAATAATTATTGACTTATATGTTTTATTTTATAGTGCCCTCGTCAAACTAACAACATCGACTGTGGGTACTATGTATTGCGATTCATGAAGGAGATTGTTGATAAGAATCAAATTATAATCCCAGAAACGGTACGGTATTTTCATTATTTGATTTTCATATATAAACTATGTATATATTTGATTCTAACTTATTTATGTTCAATTTTTATATCGCACAATACTTTGACAATTCCAGTCCAACATATTCTGAAAAAGATCTAACAGAAATAAAGGAAGACTGGTGTCAGTATGTGATTGAAATGAAGATTATTTGATTTGCTGGGAAATGGCATGCTGCAAGGGATATGGTAGTTCTGTGTTGTTGTGAATATGTAGTTGTGAACTGATAGTTATGAATATGAATATGTAGTTGTAAGAATATGATAGTGAATCTGATAGTTATATGAATAGGTAGTTGTGAATATGTAGTTCTGATATGTAGTTCTGGGCTGTTGTGAATATGTAGTTCTGTTGTTGTTGTGTACTGATTTTGTGAGATGATTGTGAACTGATTCTGGATGAAAATGATTTTGGAATAAAAATTAAAAGACAGCGCTTTCCAAAAAAATGCCATAGAAAACCAAAAAGCGCTTTTTAAAATTTATAGCATTTTTAATAAAACTAAAATAAGAAAAGAAAAAAAAAAGCACCTTTTACACCGCTTTCTCAAAAAAGCGCTGTAAAACGTGCATTATTATGCACCTACTACAACGCTTTTCTGAAAAAGCACTGTAAAAGGTGCATAACAATGCATCTATATGAATGCACCTATTACAGTGCTTTTTTGGAAAAGCGTTGTAATAGGTGCATAATAATGCATCTATTGAATGCACCTAATACAGCGCTTTTTCACATAAGCGCTGTAATAGGTGCATGCATATGAAGCTCTATTGCAGGGATTTAAAAAGCGCTATTACAGGGATTTACAGCGCTGTAAAACGAGTATAACAAGCGCGCAATATATCCACTTTTTTTACAGCGCTTTTTTATTTTAAAAAGCAATGTTGTATCTTTTTACAGCGCTAGTAACTACAGCACTTATTTTTTTGAAAAAGCGCTGTAAATGGCTTAAAAAAAGCGCTGTAAAATGCGCTTTTTCGCGTAGTGAAACTATACTAGACTCTTATAGTTCGAGTTTTACAATAATGATGAGATTGTTTTGTTAGAATCTGAGATATCTCAACTCTTGTTATAGATTTGATTCTTTACAAACAATTCAGTACAAAAATAACAGAATAATGAAAAGTGATCAGACTGATTCTTCTTTGAGTAATGAGAGAGTTTCAAGTATGTGAATGTGAATGATTTTATGAGACTTGTTAGCACTTGAACTTCTACATTTTCCCTGAGCATTGGCCTTCCTTTTATAGGCGGTTTAGAGCATTTAATAATGGTCAAAAGAGCTGTTGGCAGTTTTGACCAAAACCAATTTAAATGAATAAAAATATTCCAGCCTTTGAACATTTTGGAGTTCTGTTTTGACTGGACTGATTTCTTCGTTCTTGATCAGATTTCTTTTTTGTTTAATGATCCTTTATACTTTAGATATATTTGTTAATGCCATTGATTCGATCTGGAGTTATGATTCTGTCAAAACAACTTGGAGAATGATAATGAATTGCTGCATAATGTTTATTAAAAATGCTGGAGATTGATGATCAATCTAGAGACTTAGTCTTGAACATCCTGGAGATTGATAATCAATTTGGAGGTTTAGTTTTTGATCATTCTGGATGTTTTCCTGATCAATCTGGACGTTTTGTATAACTCAAGATTGTTCAACATTCTTTGGCAATCAAGCTGGAGAAGGTTCAGTCTTGTTTGAACTTGCTTGATTCATGACCTTTTTTCTTTGTGATTCGAATGGTTTCTTTGATTAGAATGGATCCTATTTGTTCCTTGTCAAGTACTGATAATATAAGTGTAAATTCCAGATGCAGAATCTTCTTTTAATCAGTGGAGATTGGTTGATCTTGTGGCTGTGATGATCTGTCTTGGTCCTGGAGAACATTCTCCGTTTTTACAGATTTTGTCCAGAAAGTTCTCATTTCTTATCTGTTCAATTTTTATCTTTTATTGCTGGTTTCTTTGCTTTGCTTGAGTCCTATCTTTGAATTAATCCACTCAAAAACACAAGTTAAATTAACATAACATTTAGAATCATAATTAACATTCTTAATTAACCTTTGTTTATTTTCATCAAAACTTAAATTAAGAGTTTGTCTTAACAAGGGTGTTTACAAGTTGTATTCTCAAAAATTATTTCTCAGCACTTAGACAAAACAAATGATAGAGAGCAAGAGTGTCAAGATGATTGTATTTTGCTTATTGCAGTGTGTTGTTGTTATGTCTATAAAAGAAGGTTGCTCATCCTTTTATAGAGAAAGTTTAGGATTTCTGGTTGTTGTCTTGATTGCAAAAAATCAACATGTATCATGAAGTTTCGTATCAAATCTTCATAGATTGATTCGCCATTAAATCTTGTCAAGAAATAGTCCTTGTAGTTGATTATGCATATCTTGATATGGAGATAGAGAAAGCATAAGATATCATGATCAAAGTGTGTCATATAGATCTTCAAACAAATAACGAATTCAGAGTGTTGAGAAGAGGATGCACAAAAACTTGTCTTTTTCATAGTGTTGTTTTTTCATCAGAGCATCGACTTTTCAGAGGATGCACAAACATCAATATGCCCCTCTGGGGTAACCACACCTACTGCCTTTTTCAATCTGTCCATCTAGGTGGCCAAGATTGTACAAACACTATTAGTATAGTCTATATCATTAGCGTTATGATTGCACCCATTTTTTGTGTGAACATATGCACCATCGCATGATTAGAATCATCGATTTGGTGGTAATACACTAGCTCGAGTGTCTTGAGATAAACCCCCAACGTTGTGTTGTTTTTGCCTTGTCGTGTCACATGATTACTCTTCATTATTCTTCCTCAAAAAAGTCATGGTAGTTGCATTAATCATATCTAATCCGATTTCTTGGTTATTAAACAACCCTTGTCCATATGTAAATTAGTCTTGGAATTAATATAGTTTGGAGGCATTCCAAACAAAGGCCAAGCCACTTGTGGCCTAATATTAGATGTCAAGTTCACAAATGGTGTAAAACTAGAATTCCATTGTAATACATGCATGTGTTCTATTTCCAAATCCTCTTTGGATTGTAAAGCCATGAGGCAGTTATTTCTTGAGGCAGTTATCATTAACTGCCATAGTTGTCATCGAACCTCCAGGGGTCGACACAGACGTACTCATAATCATTGCAGCACTAGAACTCATGCTTGTAAGATTTGACATATTCTTTGCATGCTTTGATATACGTTTACGAGAGGAGTATATTCTTAGTCACAAACTTTCCCATTCCTTAAACGTATAAAAATAACATCACATACTTTAACAAATTAATTAACATAATGAATTTAAAAAAGTCTCACTAGGCGTGCCAATTTGTTAACATTGATTTTAGGTTGATTAAGGTATCTACTAAAACATCAACAAATATAATGTTTAATAGTGGGGTCATGACAAGTTTTATTACTCACTTTATGTTTTTAATTGATTAAGGATGGAGAGATTTGATGATGATGAGGACCAACATGGAAAATAAGGAAGAAGAGTACGGGAAATACAAGTCCAATGGCTTTAGGGTACTTATAGAACAATAAGATATTAATATTAGTTTTTTTGTGATTTGTTTCTAATAATTGAAACACTCGTAGTAGTTTAGGTTTCTTTTGGATTTGTATTTTGCTCCATGTTTACTAGTTTATTGCATGGGGTTTTCATGGTTGGGTCTTGCCCAACCTTGCTAGTAGTTCTGCTTATGTATAAAGGCTTTTGTTGTAGTTCATTTAAGAGAAAGTTTTAATTAAAGTAGAATTTCAATTATTAAGTGAAAAGTGATAACTAATATTGCTTCTCAAGGTTCTTGCATGAACCATTTCAAGATCCTTATCAAGAGCATCCTTACTCTTGTGGTGGTACATCTCTTATCTTTCATCTTGAATGTGGTGATCATTCTTATCACTTATCATATCATTCCATTTGTATTTTTTCTTTCTCTTCTTAATTGTAAAATTTTGTTAGGTTTTCCTTCACTTTCATACTAATTTGTCAAAAAATTTACACTAAACACAAGACCCGATATTGTGCATCCATTTGGATCTACGTCAAGTAGTATCATGAGTCTTTGCTCATTGTAAGGTATTCTAGATTCCAAATTTAAAAAAAAATACGAAAATTTTTCTCTCACTTGCATTTTATTATAAACAAATCACAAACTAATATTAAAATCTAATTGTTCTATAAGAAATATAAATTCATTTGACTTGTAATTTTCCTTGCTCTTCTTTTTTATTTTCCATGTTTGGTCCTCATAAGATGAATATACCTCATACAAAAATTAAATGGAATGGAATGTGGAGTGAAGATGACAATACTGTTTTTATAAAAAAAATAAAAAATAAAATAAAATTAAAAAAACAAAAGAATTTTAGTGCATGAAAACTTATGAAAAAAAAAAAAGAATTTTCAAAGTAAAATGTAATGAAAATGATTTAATGCAAAAAAGGGATGTTATGCAATGTGATGGCTTATGGATGAATGATGGTGTGAATCTTGACACAAATTGAAGACCACTTAGTAGTAGTTCAATGCACCTTTTGAGTAACCAAAAACAAGAGTTTTAATGCAGAAAATCAATGCAAGGTTTTCAAGTTTAAAATGAAACAAAATCCAAATGACAAACGCGTGGAATTGCTCGACAAGATATATATAAAACGCAAAAAGGAGAACTTGAAAAATGCATGGAATGTAAATGACATCAAAGTAAATTGCGGTAAGTAAATTTGCAGGATAATTAAAAAGAGAAAACAAAAAGAAAAGAAAAGTAAAGAACAGAAAAATTAATAAAGAAAATAAAAATTGCAAGGAAAGTAAACAAGGGAAAAGAAAATTATAGGGAATTGTAGCAGGCATATTTCAAAATTTTGACAAAGAATCAGGAATCGTTCATTATATGTGATTTGTGATTTTTGAAAACAAATAACTATTTATAAACAAATTGCCCTAATAGTTAGTGGCATTGACATGAAAGCACATCAGATAACTAGTAAACTGCCTCATGGACTGCTTCTAAATCTACGCTAAGATATCTATCTTCGACGTGTAATGTTGCTAGAGCTTCCCTCCATTGTCGATCTGTTTTATCTTGTGAAATGATTTTTCTCTTCAAAAATCCATTAAGTCCATAAGCCTCGAATTTTTTACTTTGTATGTTGACTTATTAACTTCTGAAAAATTAAATTTCTCCATCAACACACTGTTAAAAATGTGTTCCTATCAAAGGAAGAAAAAGATATGCTTTGGCGGAAGCTTGGCCCAAATGGTAAATATTCATTTAAGTAATTCTACCAAGCTTGTTGGAATTGGTCAAATTCCACACATGTAATAAGAGGAATAGCGGAAGGACTTACACCACCAAAATTCAATCAACTGTAGTCGTTTGTTCTTAAAGTTCAACCACAAAAATATAATAAATAGGATGAAGGAGCTAGATAAAAACCAACTTGCTTGTTGCCCGTTTTGTGAGGATTAAGAAGAAACAATTAGCCATGTGTTCCTACATTGTAAGTTCAGTTAGGCTTTTAATAGTTTGATGTTTGAATGGGAGTGGGGTGTAGCTGCTTTTAAAACTTTATGGATTGCTCTATAATATGACGTGTTATGGTCATTGTGGAACCAACGTAATAAAACTGTTTTTCAAGCTGAAAAAACTAATCGGGAGCAACTTCTCTTCTAATTTAAATTGAAACTAGAATATTGGATGAGATATTAGAGCCCCAAATGTCCCTAAACTCTAGGAAAAGTAGTTAGAAGCATTAAAGAAGAACGAGAAGTGACGAATTGGTGTCCACTGCCACCAAAAGGGCGGAATGGAATGTGACAGGTCATCAAAAGGCAAACCTGGACCTGCAGAAATTGGAGGTGTACTTAGGAACGATGAAGGGAAAATTCTGGCCAAATTTGTTGGATTAGTAAGGGTAAGAGATTTATGGGTTCTGTAGTTTTAATTCAGACTTGAAGTGTAATTTTACTTCCTTAAGGTGTAGTTTGTTCACTTTTAAGTTGTGTTTTTAGAGTTATTTCAAAAATTTATATTCCTTTCGATCCCACATGGGTTTATTATTTTATTAAAATAATATTCAAAGAGAAATTTTTGTTTGCCGGTCATGAATACTCCATTTTAACACATTTCACCATTTTTTTTATTTTATAAGCCTTAAATTGTGGAGTTCTTATTTTTACTAAGTCAAATTTTCGACAATTGGATCAGCGTATGCTATCGCAGAAGTAGAATTTTCGACAACAGTTGAGTGCATATCAGCATCTCTCTTTGTAGAAGCATTTTATAAGATGTTTTAGTCCAACTTTAGCATATAATACGGTGTGGTCTTTGCAACTCTTTCTAAAATGTGGGTAAAGCACTTTCACTTTGATGTTGGGTTGGACAAAAACAATTCTGATTTATCGAAAGAAAAGAAAAACCTAAGTTTTCTTATTGTGCTCATTTCCAAAGTCACCACTAGTCTTCTTAATATGAGTTTTCGTATAAATCTCATTCAAGTGTAGAGTCCTACCAATATGACGCAATTATAACTATATAAAAGGTATGAATATCTTATTCCCTTGTCACTTTTCTAATTTTCTTGGGTCATTGCGAATACGGTAAATTTTCTAACCCCACCAAATAAAATGCAGTTTCAGTCTCATTCTTTTGAAAAATGTTATGTCATACATCCAACTATGATTGTAGTAATAAAATTAATCTTCTCCATGTTCAATAACATTGACATATTAATTTAAGAATTATTATTTATTGAAAATGTTATAACTTAAAATTCATTCATTTTCTTCTTTGTGGCTTCGGCCACAAAAATATACACTACACGAAAAAAACGCATTTTACAGTGCTTTTTTTAAGCCATTTACAGCGCTTTTTTTAAAAAAAAAACGCTGTAGTTACCAGCGCTGTAAAAAGATACAACAGCACTTTTGTTTAAAAAAAAGCGCTGTAAAAAAGGTGGATATATTGCGCGCTTGTTATACGCCTTTTACAGCGCTTTCTAAAAAAGCGCTGTAAATCCATATATAGCAATAGATGCATTATTATGACCCTATTACAGCGCTTCTTCAAAAAAGCGCTGTAATAGGTGCATTCATATAGATGATTTGTTATGCACCTATTACAGCGCTTCTTCAAAAAAGCACTGTAAAAGGTGCACTTATATAGATGCATTGTTATGCACCTATTACAGCGCTTTTCCAAAAAGCGCTGTAGTAGGTGCATTCAATAGATGCATTATTATGCACTATTATGCACCTATTACAGCGCTTTCTTAAAAAAGCGCTGTAGTAGGTGCACTCTAATGCACTTATTACAGCGCTTTTTTGAGAAAGCGCTGTAAAAGGTGTAATTTTTTTTTCTTAGTTTTATTTAATATTCTGTAAATTTTAAAAAGCGCTTTTTTAGAAAGCGCTTTTTTTAAAAGCACTGTCTTTTAATCCAGAATCAGTTCACAATTTTTATTCCAAAATCATTTTCATCTAGAATCATTTCACAACCAGTCAGTAGTACACAACAACAACAAAACAGGACTACAACACACACAAGAATCAGTACACAACAACAACAGATTCACTATATTTTAAAATGCACAAATATTCACAACAATCAGTTCATAATTACATATTCACAACAACTCAGAACTACATATTCACACAACTACCTATTCATATAACTATCAGATTCACTATATTTTCATACAACTACATATTCATATTCACAACTACATATTCACAAACAGCACAGAACTACCATATCCCTTGCAGCATGCCATTTCTCAGCAAATCAAATAATATTCATTTCAAGCACATACTGACACCAGTCTTCCTTTATCTCTGTTAGTTCTTCTTCAGAATACGTTGAACTGGAATTGTCAAAGTACTGATATAAAAATTGAACATAAATAAGTTAAAATCAAATATAAACATAGTTTATATATGAAAATCAAATAATTAAAATACCGTACCGTTTCTGGGATTATAATTTGATTCTTATCAACAATCTCCTTCATGAATCGCAATACATAGTACCCACAGTCGATGTTGTTAGTTTGACAAGGGCACTATAAAATAAAACATATAAGTCAATAATTATTTAATTATGCATTGATTGTAAGTGAAATTTAAAAGCATATATTTCAAACCTTTATTGAAATCCATGTGATGTTATTTGACTTTAGCTTCGACACTGTCGCACCTCTTTGAACTCGAAAAACTTGTAAAGCACTATCGAATAAATAAATGTGATTATTATAGCATTAACAAACACATTATTTATATATATATATAAAATAAATAAATGAATATTACTTACGTGTTGAACAAAGTCTTTATCTCGGGGCGATTGTTGTAATGGTCGTGCAAGGGATCTATGTAGTATATAACTTCAGTGGTCGCATTTATTGCAATTAGCACCCAATGTGCCCTACAACAACAAAAATTTAGTTTACACAACTAATAAATTAAGATCTCATAAATTAAAAAAGACATAAATATAGAATATATAATTACGTACCCTGAATTATATGGTGCAAGGAATAACTTATCCTTCTCTTTATTTCCTAATAGTATATCTAAAACGTATTTATTTACATTCGTTGGATCGTGTTTAAGCATCGAAATCTTATGCGGAGACAAGAATGAAAATTTATTTGACAATCTGCGCGCGCACACGAACTTCTCATACAAAAACCTTCAATGAAAATTTCAAATTAGATTAATTACCAATAAATTAAATTAATTACAAATAAATGCGATGAAAAGTAATTTTTGCCTCATGTAAATGCTGATAACAGTAGCACTCAGCTCTTATGGTCGAGAAGTTCGTATATGTGCTCTTTTTCAAAAAATTCTTCATACGCATCTCCGAATAGATCTTTATCCATGCTTATTATTCGTGAATCGTCGCTGCCCATATTTTTTTTTGCCTGTATGTCAAGACACGACCCATATGGAGCAAGTCGTGGCTGACTTATTTTAAAGGTAGGAGCAGCAACTGATTTTACACGATCCAATTTTTTAGCAGCAACAACTTTGGCCGCTTTATTACCCTCCAGCTTTTGCAGTTTGCCAGTTTTATTACCCTCCAATTTTTGAGGTTTGCCGGCTTTATTTTTGCCATGAACATCCAGTCGTGGTGCGGCAGCTGGCTTGCTGGCTTGCTATGCGGGTGGTTTATTAGATTGAATCTGAAAAAATGAGGTTAATCAAATTGTTAGTTTATTGAATCAGAAAAAATGACAAACCTTACAGAATAAATGTTACAAACCTTTACGGGCGATGTGACTGTTTCATTTCTGGGAATCTTCTTATCATTCCCTTTATTAGACTTTGTTTGAATCTAAATAAATGTGAAATTAAAGTTAACATTGGAAAAAATTCAGCAATTAAATATAATCAATTAAACATACATTTCAATTAATTAAACATACCTTGTCAAGGGCAACAAGATGTTTGGGCCATGCCACGTAGCTGCCAATTGCTTCGCCCAAATAATTCAGATCTGCATCGTTGTCCGGTACAGGCAACGGTGCATTTGGTTCCAAAGCAATAACTGGCGATACTCCGCAGGGATTGGTGTGTTGTGCAATACTTCGCCCGGAGCATTGCACAATGTTCCCTTTCCGATCTTCCGATGAGTAGGGGAGGATAAGTATAGCATGCATGGAGTGACCCCCTAAAATCAATGGTTAATACATAAATATGTGAAAAAATTAACTTTAATGAATTTCTTATTTTATTAAGTAATTAATTACCTCAGGAAGACTGTTGAGACCAACGTTGCAACTTGCGTTTTCACTCTCAATGTGAATTTCACGTTGGGGCTGGTCCGCAAGTTGCTTGTCTTTATTTGTCTTCACCAAGAGTGCCACTTGCTCCGTTAATACTTTAATCTTCGCTAATACTTCCTCGTTAGATGGATTTTGGCGCTTCTCTTGTGAAAAATAACTTCTAGGAGTTACGCCAAATCCTTTCCCCCTCACGCGGCCGGAATATTCAAAAACATTAAACATTTTACCTAATATGTCCCTGCAACTTGCCTTGTTGTCCTCTTGATTTTCCGATTCAAGATTCGCCTAAAATACACATAGGATTAAAAAGATAAGTTCAATAACATTTTTAAAATACAATATTAAAAAATATTAAAGTGATAAATATACTTACACAAAGTTCTATTACTTTTTGTACATTTTCATTATCAACCACTCCGTCTTTATTTACACGAGCTTCCTTCCACAATATATGACGACCCAACGGTTGATCGGATTGGGTGTCTTGTAGCTATTATCGTTAAGATCATAAACAAAATATTAGTTAGATAGTATAGTTTATAATATACCACATTAATTAAATAAAAGTGATGTTTAATTACTTACAAGTTTTTGCTCTAGACGTGCATATCCCATACGAGATTTCTTGTATGGGTGGGGAATAATTTTTGCCCTCTCGCGATTTGCCTTACTAATATTCTAAATAAAAAAAATAACAATCTAGTAAAAATTTAAAATACGCTATGAATATGAATAATAAAACACAAATGCTAATAAATTAATCACTTACAACAAATGCGGGGTCGGAACGTTTTGATACGAATGCGCTCCATTCCTCATTTGATATATAATGTTTATATAATTTTGGAGCTTCCGCATTCGTATTTCCTTCACGGTCTTTTCAATAGCAATTAGAGAGGTGAGATCTAAAGTCCCGGTGTATTTTCCCGGCAACTCTGAGCACATAGCTCTTTCTCACCTCATCAAGAACAAAAGCTGACTGCAAACCAAATAAATATATAGTTTGAGTAAAATACTTCAAAGCAGTATGTAAAAATTTATAAGTAATAGGGTGGAGTAAAAAAATTACCTATATATCAGCCCACAATACATCTTTGGCATCCTTCAATGCCTTATCTCTCCAATCATCTATTGTGATTGGGATATTTTGACGAACAACAGCTCCAATATAACTAACAAACATGGAACTGTTGGGGTCAATTGGTTGACCACTCTCATTCCATCCAACCTAATAAACTCATATAGTAAGTACCTCAAATTATAAATAGCAAACAAGGTAAACAGCAAACAAAGTATAGTATAAACAGCAGAAACAGAAAACAACAAACAAAGTATACCTCAAATTTTTGCCCAGTACTTCTTGCTTTTATAACATTTTGCATTATTGTTGCACCACGTTTGACTTTATTTTCGTAAGTCTTAGTGTTGCCAACTTCTTCATTTTCACAATCTAACTCCTTGTTGGTATCCATTTATCTACAACATGCAGTTCAACATCAACATGCAGTTCAGTTCAGTTCAACATCAACATGCAGTTCAGTTCAGTCTAAGTACGTAGCAAAATAAGTTAACATGCATTTTAGTGAAACAAAAAACTAATAAATACAATACCTGAAATAGTTCTTTTTAATGCTTAGGGTTACGGGTTCACAGACGAACGGCGCAGAAGATGATGAAAACGAGGACGAACGGTTACGAACAATCGTAGGGTTACGGGGTTCGCAGACGAAAACGAGGATGAAAACGGGGTTACTTGATGTTTATGATGTTTACGTACGATCGTAGGTGTAGGATGAGAGTAAGTAATGAGGAAGAAACAAGGAAAACTGAAACTCTCGTAGGGTTCGTAGGGTTCGCAATAAGAAGGAGAACGCAGAGGAAACTGAAACACTCGTATGAAATTTACGTAATGAACATGAAACTGAAGAGGTTTACTGTTATATATAAAACCCTATTACAGCGCTTTTTTGAACAAGCGCTGTAATAGGTCTCATCATTTTATTTTTTAAAAGCCTTTTACAGCGCTTTTTTATAAGCCTTTTAAAGCGCTTGTGGAAAAGCGCTGTAAAAGACCTCCTTATTTTTATTTTTTTAAAAGCCTTTTACAGCGCTTCTACAGAAAGCGCTTTAAAATGCCTCTTTGTTTTATTATATGCAAACGCTGTGTGACCCTTTTACAGCGCTTATGAAGAAAGCGCTGTAAAAGACCTCCTTAATTTATTTTTTCAAAACCCTATTACAGCGCTTGTTTAGAAAAGCGCTGTAATAGGGTTTTATATATGAAATTCCTCTTTGTTTTATCATGTCCAAAGGCTGTGTGACCCTTTTACAGCGCTTATGAAGAAAGCGCTGTAAAAGACCTCCTTATTTTATTTTTTTAACCCTATTACAGCGTTTTTTTAGAAAAGCGCTGTAATAGGGTTTTATATATGAAATGACTCTTTGTTTTATCATGTCCAAAGGTTGTGTGAACCTTTTACAGCGCTTATGAGGAAAGCGCTGTAAAAGACCTCCTTAAATTATTTTTTCATGAGCCCTCTAATAATTTATTTTCTTCCAAATTAGTTAAATTATTTTTTCATAAGCCCTGTAATAATTTATTTTCTTCCAAATTAGTTAAATTATTTTTTCTTCCAAATTGTGTTTAACTGATCAGGCCAAGTTCAAGCTAAATTACATGTATAACTTGAACTTAAATTGTTTTTAAGTTCAAGCTAATTAGTTAAACTGTTTGAACTTGAACTGATCAGGTCAAGTTCAAATATTTCAAGCTAAATTACCTGATCAGGTCAAGTTCAGTATACAATTACGTACAGTATAAGCAGAAAATTACAAATTAACAGTTCAAGCTAAATACCAAAATGCTCAATTATGGCATATCAAACAATTAAATTACACATGAACTCAGTCCAGATTACATGGATTAAAAAATTAAACACATTAAGATGCCCTTCTTCTTTTCTTGGTGGGATTCACATTTGTTTGTCCATTAATGATACAAAACGATGGATTAATCCAAATTCCCTCATCATGATCATCTCTAAGATATAAACCATCATCAATTGAACCAATTTCATGTGGTTGTGATGTTGCAAAGAAAAGATCATTACCAACATCTTCATCATTATTGTTATCATCACTTATTTTATTGGTCGATAGGACAACGGACCATTTATCATCAGCAAGATCAGTGACATAAAACACTTGTTGAGCTTGCGACGCTAAAATAAAAGGCTCATCTTTGTATCCCACCCTATTAAAATCGACAAGCAAGAACCCTGACTCATCAATCCAAACGCCATTATTATTATCGACCCACTTGCAACCAAATATGGGAATACGAAACATTGTGTAGTCTAGCTCTCATATGCGCTCGATAACCCCAAAATATGATAGATTTGCATATATTGGGTTCTTGTCTTTTGCACTTGAGATATGCATCGCTTCAGCTACGAGAGTGACTCCGCTATTTTGCATAGTTGTTTGATCATCTTGTTCTTTGGTATAAAATCTGTAGTCGTTAATTACATAACCGGTGTAAAAAAAAGACATGTAAACTCGGACCATTTGCTAGCCACCTCAATCTCTGTGAAATTGATCCGGGGTCTACATCAAACTTTGACTTTATGTCATTTTTTAACCATGTTATTAAACTTCGATTGTGCTCTCGAGTTATCCAATTTTGATTCCTATTCATGTTCAAACTAGATAATTGATCCATGTGTATTGTAACATACGGCTGAACCTCATCATCATTGTGCAGAACATACAATTGTGTCTACTCCCATTCTGTTCTTGATATAGTCATTAGTCTCTTTCCAATTATCCCTTCTCCTGATAATCTTCCCGAATGACGAGACATGGGAAGCCCTATGGATTCAACATTTGACAGATATTCAGTACAAAATTCAGCAGCTTCTTCGACAATGTACCGTTCAGCAATACAACCTTCTGGTCGACTTCTACTTTTTACGTACCCTTTTAATATTTTCATATATCGTTCTATCGGGTACATCCATCTCATATAAGCTGGCCCACAAAGTTGTGTCTCCTTAACAAGATGAACAGTAAGGTGAACCATTATATCAAAAAACGAGGGTGGGAAGTACATTTCAAGCTCACACAAAGTAACAATAATTTCCCTCTGCAATCTCGGTAATTTCTGAGGATCGATCACTTTACTACAAATTTCCCTGAAGAAGAAACATAATTTAGTTATGGCTCGACGAACTTTTTCAGGTAAAATTGAACGTATACCTATTGGTAGCAAATGCTCCATTAGAATATGAGCATCATGGGTCTTCAAACCTTTTAACTTGAGATCTTTCATACAAACTAAAGTTTTAATGTTTGAAGAGTATCCTTCTGGAACTTTAACTTCGTGTAGAAATTTACACAAAACAATTTTTTCCTTTCTAGATAGAGTATGAGCGGCTGGAGGTAGATATGTGCGATTTCCTTTCTTTACGGGACCCAATTCATTTCTTATTCCCATATCGACCAAGTCCAATCTTGCATTGATGCCATCCTTAGACTTTCCTGGTACATTGAGTAACGTACCAATAACACTGTCAAATACATTTTTCTCAATATGCATCACATCGAGAAAATGTCTTACATACAATGACTTCCAATATGGCAATTCAAAGAAAATTGACTTTTTCTTCCACCCAGTTTTGACCAGCTCTCCCGCAAAAGGTTTGCCAAATTTATTGGTCAAACCTTGTACTTTCTCAAGTATTTGATATCCAGTCGATGCTACAGGAGCTCTATCTTCCTCTGATTTTCCATTGAATGCATTTCTCCATCCACGATACTGATGACTATAAGGTAAAAATCTACGATGTCCAAGAAATACATTTTTCTTACAATGTTTCAACCGCATCCAATTTTTACTCTCTTCACATATAGGACATGCACACTGACCTTTAATGCTATATCCTAATAAATAACCATATGGTGGAAAATCATTAATTGTGCCGAACAACATAGCCCTCAAATTGAAACATTCTTTCTTATACCCGTCATAGACTTCTACACCTGTCTCCCACATAATTTTTAAATCTTCAATTAAAGGAGCCAAGTATACGTCGATATCATTCCCCGGTTGTTTGGGTCCAGAAATTAACAGAGACAACATCATAAACTTACGCTTCATACATAACCATGGAGGTAGATTATAAATCAACAAAATCACAGGCCACGTGCTGTGTGAGATGCTTTGAAGACCATGTGGATTCATTCCATCAGTAGAAAGTGCAAGGCGTAGATTTCTCGACTCTATCCCGAATTCAGGATACTCGTGATCAATTTTTGCCCATTGCGGAGAATCTGCAGGGTGTCAAAACTTTCCATCTCTAATTCTTTCATCTGCATGCCATGTCAAGTGTTTTGAATCTTCTTCACTGCGATACATGCGCCTAAATCTTGGTATTATAGGAAAATACCACACGACTTTTGCTGGAGTAGATTCTTTCTTCTTATATCGAGAGACATTGCATTTCGGACACGCCTTTAGTAATTCATATTCATTTCGAAATAAAATGCAATCATTAGGACACGCATGAATCCTTTCATAACTCATACCAATAGAGCACAAAATTCGTTTAGCCTCGTAGGTTCTACTGGGAAGTTCATTATCATCTGACAGCATATCTTTTAAGAGTGTTAGTAATTCTGTGAAACTTTTATCAGACCATCCATTACTCGCTTTTAAGTTGTACAACTTTAGTATTGCCGAAAGTCTTGTGAATTTAGTACAACCATTATATAATGGTTTCTCTGCATCACTCAACAAGCTCTCAAACATTTTAGGACAATCACGAAGATCTTCTTCAACTGCTTTTGCAATCTCCTCAACTCGGTCCGGCTCATATGTATCTGTGTCGAAATCAGTTGAAACATATGTATCTGTACGAGTGTTTCCATTGATTTTCTCACCATGTCTTATCCAACATGTATAGCTTTGATCAATTCCATACCATACTAAATGTCCTTCCAATTCATCTGCTCTAATGCGTTTTCCAAAACAACATTTTAAACAAGGACAAACGACTCTATTTGGATCTTTTGCATTCATCACTGCAAACTCAATAAACTCCTTCACTCCATTTTCATACTCTTTTTTCAATCGATTGGCAGACATCCATTTCCGGTCCATTTATATGACCTATATATATAAATGCAGTTACACAATAAGCATGATTTCAAGTCTGATATATATGACCTATATATTGATAATACACATATCTTATAATATTGGTCCAAGATTAATTGATTTCAAAACATAACATATATATCATGAGAACATATCTAATATCATGTAACAATTTATCAGTTTGAATTAGTGACAACAACAAATAAATAAAATAAAGTACCTGAGACAATGTTGATGATCAATTTGTTTTAAAGGAGGAAGAAGGTAAATCAATTTGTAGATGGGCGCACAGGAGGGTTCGCAGGGGAGGGGAGATGAGAGTTCGTATGGTTTGGACAACGTATTAAATTTGTTTTTATTTACTTAAAGTGAATGTTTTTTATTTAAAATGAATGATTTTACAACGCTTGTTTAAAAAGCGCTCTAATAGGTCCTATAAAAATGTGAAAGGGCAAGCCTATTACAGCGCTTTTATCAAAAGCGCTGTAATAGGTCATTTGATTATGAGAAAGCGCAAGGCTTTTACAGCGTTTACACAAGAAGCGCTTTAAAAGCTATGTAATATAAGGTGGGAGCGCTACATTTTACAGCGCTTGTGTTTAAAGCGCTCAAAAAGCGCTGTAAAAGGCTATGTGAGAGCGCTTGAATTTACAACGCTTTCTAAAAAAGCGCTGTAAAATAGTTGTAAACATTATGTGCAAGCGTATGTGACCCTATATGACCCTACTACAGCGCGTTTTTTACAGCGCTTGTAAAAAAAGCGCTGTTGTAGCCTCCGTTATTTTTAAAAAATTATACAACAGCGCTTGTATTTAATAAGCGTTGTAAAAGACGCGCTATAAAATGTCATTTTTGGCGTAGTGATATAAGTATAAACACATAACGTAGAAAATTATAATTCTTTTTTATTCAGTTGTTATTAGTTCAAAAAATTTACACAAAGGTATGCCTTTGAATATTTTTGTCGTTGAATTAGATCAAGTAAATTTATTCAATTTGTGTATCAGTTGTTTTCAATTTGAATCAAAATTTCTCATGTATGAAATGAGTGCACTATTTGACTTAAGTCTTGATCATTAAACTAAATGTGTGTAATACATAAATTCTAGGAGTTAAGGAGGCAAAATATCTCTTTTGCAACTATAAGAAAAAAAAAACATTTTGCAGCAATTAAAAAAGGGTATGTGGAATCATCGCAGTTTGATGTTTGCGACAGTTCTTCAACTGTCGTTAATTCGTGCATTGCGAGACTGTTTTGCGATGGTTAAAAAAACTGTCGTTTCAACTGCCGCAAATGTTTGAGATAGTTCTAACGGCCTCTAATAGAGTCTTTACATGCACCTGTTTTTTTTTCTTCAAATCTTCATTAAAATATTTTTCAAATATTCTTCAAATCTTGATAAAATATTCTTCAAATCTTCATTAAAACATTTTTCAAATATTCTTCAAATCTTGATCAAATCTTCTCCAAATATTCTTCAAATATTCTTCAAATCTTGATCAAATCTTCTTCAAATCTTGACCATATTTTCGTTTCAACTTGGTCAAAGATTTTTTTCAATATATTGTTCTCATAAAATACTTTTGTTAACATCAAAACTCTAAATGTAAAACCAACTTGGTTCCAACAGACACCATATTAGCATATGTGGTCTTTTCCATCTTCACGTGAATTATAAGCATTTTAGAGGAAATTTTTTGGAAATACAATAAGAAAACCATAATGTATTATAACCTCACATCTTTAAGATCCACGCAATTAATTAAAATAGTACAATAGGCAGCCCCTAACACTAATACAAGATTGTGGCTTTCTATCACAAACAACTGTTGGGAAAAAACCAGAGATAATTAGAAATAACTATCTCAATAATGCGGAATATTTTTCCCCCACCTGTGCAGATAAATGGCCATACAGAAAATAATAATTGGCAGAAAATTAAATGAGACAAACACAATTTTAACGTGGAAAACTTCCCTCAAATTGAGAGAATAAAAACCACGGGACCTAGTCTAGTAAAAACTTCCACTATAATAATTAATGGGTACACTAGAGTCTTCCTAATAACAATAGGGAATATCAATCAACAACAATAACCTTATAACAGTCTTCCACTAAAGTGGGTATGCCAAAGTAACTCTCAGAGAAAGTAAAACTACTCAACTGTTACCACCACCGTGTGTGCAGTTATTGTTGTTGTTTTTGTTTGTTTGCCTTTGCGTTTGCCCTTTTTTTTGGGATTTGAGATCCCTTTCCTTCCTTTTATTTTCCTTTACATGGGTCAAGCCCAATAAATCATATATTCCTTTTTTTTTCTTTTTCTATTATTTCAATAATAATAATAATAATAATAAACTTGGTGGGTTCCACTTGGGGAGTGATCCCACCCAACAAATCTCCCCCTCACGACTCAAGTGGGAAGGTACTGCTCAACCATGTCTGCCTTCTTTCTACAGTATATCATCTTTGACACAGGCAAGGTCTTCGTCATCATATCTGAACCATTCTCATCAGTATGAATCTTCTCAATTAAAAATGATTTCATTTCCAGTGCGTCTCGTATCCAATGATACCGCACCTCAATATGCTTCGACTTTGCATCAAAAGTCGGATTCTTGCTAAGATGAATTGCGCTCTGACTGTCGTAGAATAACACAAACTTGTCTTGCTTGAGCCCTAACTCATGTAGGAATTTCTTCATCCACAAGAGTTCTTTGGAAGCTTCAGTTGATGCAATGTACTCAGCTTCAGTAGTGGATAAAGCAACACACTTTTGTAATCTTGATTGCCAAGACACAGCTCCCCCTGCAAACGTTGTCATATATCCAGAAGTAGATTTTCTAGAATCAAGCTCACCTGCCATATCTGCATCTGTGTAGCCATCCAACACAGGTTCATCACCTCCATAGCATAAACACACTTTGGAAGTGCCTCTGAGGTATCTGAGAATCCACTTTACGGCTTGCCAATGATCTTTACCAGGATTAGAGAGAAACCGACTAACAACTCCAACTGCATGAGCAATATCTGGCCTTGTGCATACCATAGCATACATCAAACTACCAACTGCGGACGCATAAGGAACCTTCTTCATCTCTTCTTTGTCTTTCTCACTTGTAGGACATTGATCAGAACTCAATTTAAAATGAGTAGCAAGTGGAGTAGTAACAGGTTTACAATTGCTCATGTTAAACCTCTCTAACACTTTCTCAATTTAATTGTGTTGAGACAACCACAATTTATTATTCATCCTATCACGAGTAATTCTGATGCCCATAATTTGCTTTGCAGGACCCAAGTCTTTCATTGCAAAAGACTTGTTCAAATCTTTCTTTGAAGATTGAATCTTTTTAGTGTTATGACCAAAAATCAACATGTCATCCACATATAACAGGAGAATAATATAATCACCATCAGAGAATTTCTTGACAAACACACAATGATCAGAAGTAGTTTTACTGTACCCATGTTTCTCCATGAAAGAATCAAATTTCTTGTACCATCGTTGGGGTGCTTGCTTGAGCCTATACAAGCTTTTCTTCAATTTACACACAAGCTGCTCTTTACCCTTGACTTCGAAACCCTCAGGTTGCTCCATATAGATCTCTTCCTCCAAATCACCATGAAGGAATGTAGTTTTCACATCAAGTTGTTCAACTTCTAGGTTCAAGCTAGCTGCTAACCCAAACACAACTCGGATAGAGGACATCTTCACCACAGGTGAAAAAATTTCATCAAAGTCAATACCTTTTCTCTAATTAAAACCTTTCACAACCAATCTTGCTTTGTATCTTGGTTGAGAACTATTCTCTTCTGCCTTTATCTTGTATACCCATTTGTTCTTGAGTGCTTTTCTGCCATTAGACAACTTAACCAAATCAAATGTGTGATTCTCATGCAAGGAATTCATCTCTTCTTGCATGGCCTTCAACCACTTTTCTTTATCAACATTTGTAATAGCTTCTTGATAGTACTCTGGCTCTCCACTATCAGTGATCATCACATACTCGTGTGGAGGATATTTTTGAGAAGGTTGACGTTCTCTAGTAGATCTTCTCAACTCAAACTCGTTTGGTGGCTCAGCTGGTACCTGCTCATCTTGGTGAGGCACATGATCATCAGTTACATTCTCATCATCTACCTGTATATCTCCCCCATCAACAAAAGTTTCTACAGGGGGCATAGGCGCAACATCAATGTAACTTCTGGAATTTGGTTTCTATTTCTCAACTTTATCAAAATCTTCAATAGTCTGGTCTTCAAGCAATATCACATCTCGACTTCTGATAATTTTCTTGTCAACCGGATCCCACAATCTATAACCAAATTCTTCATCACCATAACCGACGAATATACACTGTTTGGATTTACTATCAAGTTTGGACCTCTCATCTCTTGGACCGTGAACAAAACATCTGCAGCCAAACACTTTCAAATGACGGTAAGAGACATTTTTCCCCGTCCACACTCTATTTGGAACATCACCATCAAGTGGAATAGAAGGAGAAAGATTGATCAAATCCACTGTAGTTTTCATTGCTTCACCCCAAAAAGATTTCGATAATTTTGCATGAGAGAGCATACATCTGATTCTGTCATTAATCGTACGATTCATTCTCTCTGCAACACCATTATGCTGAGGTGTCTTTGGAACTGTTTTCTCAAACCTAATTCCATGTTCTCTACAATACTCTTCAAACGGACCTCTGTATTCACCACCGTTATCTGATCGAACACATTTCAATTTCCTTCCCTTTTCTCTTTCAACACTTGCGTGAAAATGCTTGAAGACTCCAAGTACATGGTCTTTAGATTTCAAAGGAAATGCCCACACTTTTCTAGAGTGGTCGTCAATAAAAGTAACAAAATACGATGCACCACCAAGAGATTTACTATCCATCATACAAACATCAGTATGAACTAAATCAAGAATATTTTGCCCTCCTGTGAGGACCAGTATTATGAAAAGAAACTCTATATTGTTTTCCAGCAAAACAATGAGTACAAGTTTTTAGAGACGTACCTTTCACAGGAAGAAAATTTTTCTTCGCAAGTATATTGAGTCTTTTCTCACTCAAGTGACCAAGGCGCATATGCCATAAATCAGAAGAGGCATCTTCAATTGCATTCACTTCTTCCTTGCATAGCTTCGTAGGCATCCTATAGAGAGAAGTGGAACTTTGATCCTTTGCAACCACTAGGGACCCTTTGGTGATTTTACATATACCACCACCACCAAATTAAGTGTGATAACCCTCAATATCCAAGGCTTTCACTGAAATCAAATTGAGGCGAATATTAGGAACATGTCTAACATTCTTCAACTGAAGCTTGCAGCCAATCCCAGTTTCAACCCAAACATCTCCCATACCAATAATTTTACATACTCCTTCATCTCCCATTTTTACCATGCCAAAATCACCAACATTGTAAGATGAGAAGAAATCACGCCTAGGAGTAACATGATATGAGGCACCCGAATCAATAATCCAAGTTGAATCCTGACATGCAAGGTTTATGGAATTATCATCACAAACAATGTAGACATTACTAACAGATGTAACTGCTGTTGTATCTTTATCATTTTTCTTCTCTTTGTCTTCATCTCTTTCCCTTGATTGATCTCTCTTAAGGAACCTGCAATTTCTTTTTATGTGACCTGCTTTGCCACAATGATAGCATATCACTTCTTTTCTAGTCCTCGACTTGCTTCTTGACTTGCTACGACTTTCAGAGTTGTCGCGTCTATGGAAGTTTCTAGATTGACCTATCCCCCGTGACTCTGTAACTAGTGCTTCTGACTTTGAGGAAGAACTGATCAAACCATGTTCCTTTCTGCGAGCTTCTTCATTCAACATACTCTCTTTAACTATTGACATTTTTAACTTTCCACTTGGAGCTAAATTGGTCAATGTCACAAGGACTTCCCAATTATCAAGCAAGGAACTCAACAATAACAACGCTTGCAACTCATCATCTAATTTAATTTCAGCGGTTGTCAACTGATTCACTATATTCTGAAAAATACTCATATGCTCTGCCATTGAATCCCCATCTTTGTATTTCATATTCACCAGCTTCCGAATCAAGGATGCTTTATTTTGCACATTCTTTCGTTCATACAACTCTTTTAATTTTTCCCACATCTTGTTAGCATCTATTTTAGTTTCAACATGTGGATACACACTCAGATCCAACCACTGTCTGATCAACGCCACTGCCTTTCTATTCATCTTCTTCCAGTCAGCGTCAGATTTATCTGTGGGTTTAGTAGTGTCACCCTCAATAGGATCATACAAATCTTTACTGTATAGCATATCTTCCATGAGAGTCTTCCAAAGTGTGTAATTAGAAGAGTTAAGTTTAATCATATTCGGACCTTTATTTTCTTCCTCCATTTAAATGCACAAATCAAATCAACCGAGCTCTGATACCACTTTGTTGGGAAAAAACCAGAGATAATTAGAAATAATTATCTCAATAATGCGGAATATTTTTCCCCCACCTGTGCAGATAAATGGCCATACAGAAAATAATAATTGGCAGAAAATTAAATGAGACAAACACAATTTTAACGTGGAAAACTTCCCTCAAATTGAGAGAATAAAAACCACGGGACCTAGTCCAATAAAAACTTCCACTATAATAATTAATGGGTACACCAGAGTCTTCCTAATAACAATAGGGAATATCAATCAACAACAATAACCATATAACAATCTTCCACTAAAGTGGGTATGCCAAAGTAACTCTCAGAGAAAGTAAAACTACTCAACTGTTACCACCACCGTGCGTGCGGTTATTGTTGTTGTTTTTGTTTGTTTGCCTTTGCGTTTGCCCTTTTTTTTGGGATTTGAGATCCCTTTCCTTCGTTTTATTTTCCTTTACATGGGTCAAGCCCAATAAATCATATATTCCTTTTTTTTTTCTTTTTCTATTATTTCAATAATAATAATAATAATAATAAACTTAGTGGATTCCACTTGGGGAGTGATCCCACCCAACAACAACCAACACCACATCAAAAGGATCTCACAATACTACATCCATTAAAAATAAGAAAAGGTTGAATGCTACTATAAATACACTCATTCAAGAACACACATGTGATTTTTATAGACATACAATTAGTCCACCACCAATTGCTAGGTGCAACGTCTCACCTATTGCCACCTCATCTTCTAATATAAAATATAAGATCTAAGATAACATAAAAGCTTTGCATGATTGAATTAGGAGTAAAATCTAACAACATTTCTTTTCCACTTGCAATCCTTATATGCTTCTATTTGGATGCTTAAATTGCATTAATTCCTTCTACCACATCAAGTAAATAAATAATGACAATAATCTTGAAATATTTTACTGCTACAATTTAAATAGTAAGTTAATTACTCATCAATTCTCAGTCAAATCCATTAGTAAACCATTTTTCTAAAATGATGGTTCATTATACATCAGATTTTTATAAACACTGCACAATCACTAAATTTGATATCCAAGCAATTTACGTTAATTAGTTATCCAAGCAATTTACAAGCAACTTAATTTGGAATTACAAGAAGACAACATAGCTAGAATTAGAAATGAGTCAACACTCTTGTTGCAAACAACAAAAGGTTAAGAGAAGTCTTTGGTCTCCTGAAGAGGATAAAAAACTCATCACATACATTATCACTCATGGCTATGATTGTTGGAGTGAGGTTCCGAGTGAAGTTCCGGTCAAAGTTAGTGAGTTAGGTCCTTTTTTTATTTTTTTCTCTTCTTTTTCTTTTTAATTCTTCGTAATGTGTATTGTAAGATACTAATAACCATGTTTACAATTACTTTCTTTTCCTACCTAGTTATCTTCTAGCAATGAGAGAGCAAATCACACTATCTTAAGCATCAGTTAACCACAACAATTAAGCACTACTACTCTTATATCCAACTAAAGATCAATTATGCCATATAGCCATAATTAATACTCAACATAGCTAAAGAAGAAAAGTCCTTGTTTTGTAATAATCTCTAACTGTCAACTTCATTCATATCGATTTGACAAATTAATACTATTTAGCTAAATAAAAAATAAGATTACAATCCCTTTTTTCCACTAAACTTGTAATCAACAGAAGAAAGTTAAAAACACACAACAAAACCATAGACTAGCTAAACAAAATTTAAACAAAGTAGAAGATACAACAATTAACAATCTTATTTAAAACTTGCAACAATAGTCATTACACAATAAACTTCTTAACTTCTTAGTCACAAAACATTATATGTGCAAAAATCTTGAAACAATAAACTAAACTAATAACAAAACAATTACAATAATCAAAATCTAGCACCAAATGCAAAGATTTCATACAATAGGAGAAACTATGTGAAGGTGGAAGAAAAAAAAAAACCTAAACTCAATGACACAAATAAAACAATGACGCAAAGAACGTATCAAGGTCAAAAACGCAGCAAATGCCGAAAATGTAGAATGTGTTGTTTCTCTGTAATGTATGAACAAGAAGAGGGTAAATATATCGTGAGTATGATTGATGATGATAAAAGAAAAAAAGTTGAGGATATCATGACAAGAATATGAACCTTAAACCCAAAATGCAAGGCCAAATAAAAAAAATGAACAAGATAAACATACCAAAGCAAAAAAAACAAGAACCCTAGAAAAATCGATTAACTCGATGAATAAGAAGAGCAATAAAAAACGCAATCGTAGATAAATCGATTAGGTCGATGACAAAATAAAAAGAAGAGTATTTGAGAAACAAGAAGCATACCATGAGTTTGAGCACAATCGTAGAGGGATTTGAGAAATTTGGAGTATTTGATAGAATGGAGGATTTGAGAAATTTGGAGGATCTCATAATTTGAGGAAATAATTTTTAGGTTTTGGGGGAAAATAGTTTTTGGAGCGAGCGGGATAACAGTTTCAGAAAGCGAAAATGGAACGCGGGGTAAAAGAAAAACGTGTTTCTCTTCCAAATGAGGCGGCAGTTGTAGGAAACTGTCGCATCAACTGTCGCAAAAAACGAACGAGGGCGGTTCCTTAGCAACTGTCGCAAGCTATGTGCCGCAATCTTCAAATTTTTTTGTAGTGTGTGTTTTGTGTGTTAGAATGATTAAGAACATAGAAAATTCTATTTTGGGGAAATTGTATGTTTTGAATTGTAGAAATAATTCGTTTTGAATCACTTTCAACAATTGCAAATTGATTCGTGACAAAAAATTGTAAATTGATTCTTAATTGAAGTTTATGTTTTTATTTGTGTTTCTATCATTGTGGAATCATTTAGTGTTCTAATATTTTTCATAACTTTGATTAAATAAAAAGTATTTTTAAAGTACTCAATCAAAGACTAATTCTTGTGTAAATCTTTATTGTGGTGTTGATTGATTGTGATACCATAAAACGTTTTACAAAACTTTTGCGATACGAATTTATACACGAGCTATTATATTTAAAATTATTTTCCACTATGTGATCGATTAAACTCTTAAAAAGGAGGACTCTATTAAACCTATCTTCTAGAGAACATTTGACCATATCAACTAACACACCCTAAATCCTCAACAATTTACACACTCGAAGTTCTCAATATTTAATATATATATTATCTTTTGTACTAAATACATCAAATTTATTTGATCCTATTTTTACTTACATTAACTAATATTTTGAATTGAAATAGTGTCGCGAGTTTGACACTTAAATGTAATATGGTACATTTATATTTTATATTGAACAAAATATAGATTAAAGTCTTAAAATAAAAAATCAAAAGATCGAACGTGTTTTTCTTCTTAAAAACATTGATGTTTTTCTTCTTAGAAAAATTGATGCTAACCACTAAATGAATTTGATTTCATTTATAAGTTGTTTTTATCCTCCCATAAATTTTTTTACCTACTGTTTTTTACTAAAAATAATCAACACACTGTAGAGACTAGTAGTACATCACTACATTGCAAGTTGGCATAGATAAAATAAAACCTATATACTGACAGCTGGTATATCACTTAAAAACTGGTATGGAATTTATAATAATTTATTCGATGTATCACTCCTCGAATTTATATAATCATTCACAATTATATCACTTAAAAAAATTGTTTAAAAAAATATTATTTATGATTTTCAATATAATTTTAATTATTTTTTCAATTATACTGTTAAATTATTATTATATACATGATTTTAAAAAATATTTATTTTATTTTATATTTATGATAATAAAAAAATATTATTAATTAATTGAGATAATATAATAAAATAATTATTTTTATTTATTTATTGATATATAAAATCTTTATACCATACTTATTTTAAAACAGAAGGTGTAATTTACTGTCAGGAAAGAAATTAAAATAATCTTATTAATTTGTGGCTATTATAAGTTCTACAAGTGGTAGTACCGCTTGACAGTGCTGTGGTTGCCGTGATAGGCCTCGAAACCTCAAGCTTTCCCTATAAATACCTAAATTATATAGCCATTATGTACTGCAAAAATAATAGGGTTTTGAAAAGATGGAGCAGAATGGTAATTATCCTCATAGAAGAAGAAAAAAAGGAGGACTTGTCACAATGCCTTTTATATTTGGTAAGCATGGATTTTAACATATATAGTTATAAATTGCTGTGCATATAAAGAATTCAAGTTGCAATATTGAATTTCCTGAAATTTAATGTAACAACATCTTGCAACCATTTCAGCCAGATCTACTTATATTTTACTGCAATTTTAACAGTGACATAAGTATGATGTTTTTTTTTTCGTCGTTGCAGCTAACGAGATTACTGAGAAGTTGGCTGTGGTGGGTTTCAATACCAACATGATTAGCTACCTGACAACACAGCTTCACATGCCATTAACCAAAGCTGCTAACACTCTCACTAACTTTGGTGGAACTTCAAGTTTGACACCGTTGCTTGGTGCCTTCATTTCTGATTCCTTTGCTGGAAAGTTCATGACTATCGCCGCTGCTTCCATTATATACCAGATAGTAATGTTCTCCTTTTAAACAATGACGAATATCTATTTCATCTAAATTAACATTTTATTTAGTATTTTTGTTTACCAAATAAAACATTTTAGTTTAACTTTTTTTTTTTTTCTAGTTGGGGATTATAAGAAATATAGATTAATAATGTTATATTTTTTGTGATTATTTTTTTAAAATATTAGAATTTACAAACCAAACATGTTTTTAGTTTTCTTTATATATATATAGACCGACAGTTACACTGGCTAAATAATTAAAGTACTTTTTTTTTTTTGGTTCGTTAAATAATTAAATTATAATTAGGTATAAAATAATACAATTCGGCGGTTACACCGTCTAAATAATCAAATTATAACTATCTCCCTGCTCTATTCTTACCTCCTCATGAACCATAATAGTGCTGCAATGGGCTACAAATAAACTAAAAGTTATCTTAATTTATTACGTAATCATTCGAACACCTTAACAATAACAACCAAATAATTTGTTTTAGTACTATCTAATTTAATTTACCTTTAATACTCTCCTCCCTAATAAATCCAACAATATTAGGAATAAATTAATAATAAAATTAAATATATTAATTTTTTTATTTATAAAAAAATAGTAAATAAATTTATATATATATAATCTAAATATTTATCAATTGAGTTAGATATTATGATAAACATCAATTGATTAAATTATACTTCAATTTTTCCTTAAAAAAAAAACGGGAGACAACGTTATTTTAAGCTTGTCTATCGGAAGGAGATCGAGTATCTAGCTATAGACAAGTTAAAATTTGAAGACCTCAAAGGTTACCATACTAAACTGCAGTTAATTAATATATTATGATAGATACACTTTGTTGTAATTAAAATAGTTACGGAAAGAATTAATAATTTAATAGAATCACGGGAACATTTAAATCATTAATAATTATAAAGAATTAGCATTTTTTTAAATAGTATTATAGGTGTTTGAAAATATTGTGTGCCTTATAAACATGTCATGTCACAATAGATTCTCAATGGGACAAACAAGGATACTATAATCAGTATATATTTACAGTGTCTCAGTCATAAATCGTTAAATTTACAAGAAAAAAAATTTATCTTAGAAGATGGAAAATTTTAATAAAATTAACTTACATAATTTTAAAATTTTGAATTTAAACTTAACACAAGAGTCTAACTCAACAATATCAACATTTATTTATTGAATTAAGATTTACGAACAAATTAAATGAGATTTATTTTAATATAAAAATTATTTATTTTAATTTATGTGATTTTTCATAATAGGGTATGATTAGTTTGACAGTATCAGCGGTACTTCCACAGTTAAGACCACCTCCTTGTAAAGGGGAAGAGATATGTCAGGAAGCAAGTGCAGGACAGCTGGCAATTTTATATATATCACTTTTATTAGGTGCAATCGGGTCGGGTGGGATCCGACCCTGTGTGGTAGCATTTGGTGCTGATCAATTTGATGAATCGGATCCAAAACAAACAACAAGGACATGGAGATACTTTAATTGGTACTATTTTGTCATGGGAATATCTATACTTGTGGCTGTAACTGTGCTTGTTTATATTCAAGACAATGTTGGATGGGGATGGGGCCTTGCAATCCCCACTATTGCAATGTTAATCTCAATTATTACTTTCATTGCTGGATATCCACTTTACCGGAACTTGAACCCGGAAGGAAGCCCGTTTACCCGACTAATAAAAGTGGCTGTGTCTGCGTTTCGGAAGAGGAAGTTACCAAATGAGTATAACTCTAAGATGTTGTATCAAAATGATGATCTTGATGCCCCTATTTCTTTGGGAGGGAAGCTGCTTCATACAGAACAGTTTAAGTAAGTACATTAGTTTTTTTTTATTTTTAAATATGCCTCTTTATAATCTATTTCTTTTCTTACATGATAGAGCATATTATATTATATGAGTGTTTCAAAAAAAAAAATTAGATGAAATGAGTGGTTCATTAATTGAATTAATAATGGCCTTGGATCATCAATAATTAGTAGAAGGTTTTATTGTAATTTCATAAATATTAATCATTCAACATTCTTATATTATATTTGACTCAAAAAATTCAAAAAAAAAAACTAAAATTGTTGGATTTTAAAATAAATGTTAAATTTTCCACATTGTTAAAAATAGAGGAATCAAATATTTTAAAGGTCAAATTTTGCATATTGGTTTTATTTTAATTGTTTTATTTTTAATTTTTTTATTTGTCTTATAGTAGTTGTCTCTTTATATTAACAATCAAACATTAATTATTTTTGTCCAATAGTATATCCTTATATATTATATCTTAATTCATCTAATTATTCCATTAACAATTATTAGTATTACTATTTTAGTGAATAGAACTCAACTTATCATTAAAATTAACAAATTAATCATTTTCTAAAAGAATTATAAATAATTCAAATGTACACTTATAATAAAAAAAAAATGAAACACTTATAATAATGCGATGAAGGGAGTAATTTTTTTTGGATTATTAGACTTCTATAAAGTGATAATTTAATTTTAAAGATTAAAGTGAATAATATCAATTGTTGATAAATAAATCAATAGATATTAAACTTCGATTTATTCACTTTATCAACTTTTCACTTTACGTCGACACAAGTCATTGATTTGATAGTTATTTTATTTTGGAAATTACCATAATGTCAGGAGATTATAAAGTTCATAATAATTTCTATTATTTGTTAGTATAATATTGATTTACATCGATATAAACAGTCAATTTTCTCTTTTATTTTGGTTTACTTACAATTTTATGTCCCTTATTTTTACTAATTTACGAAATTGGTCCCTCTATTTTAAAATCTAACAATTTTGATCTCTAATTATGATTTTTTTAACTAAAAAATAACGATGCGATAAGTTTTAAATAACATGACATATATAAAATAATTAACACCCATGAAATCACAATAAATTTGTCTAAAAATTTAGCTTTCAACTTCAAAAAATTCTCATTTTTGTAATTTAATTAATGAGATATGAACAATTAATGCATCTAGAATGTTATATATTATGAGATCGTATGTCATATCATTTATATATGTCAAATCGTCATATTTTAATTAAAAAATCTGAGAGAATAATCAAAACTATCGACTTTTAAAATAAGATAATCAATTTCACGAATTAATAAAAATAGAGCAAATAAAATTATAATTAATTTTTTTTTAATAGAGATCTAAATATTGAGATAGCTCATAATAGGATGCCAGCACCTCTTCTCTTCTTGCACTGGGCCAGAGACATTGATCAATCATTTTGTTTTGTTGTGAATTTAGTCCACTTTACACACATGCCACAGAAATGGTCTCTTGTGCATATCCATTTGTTCTGTTCTTGTTTATATTTAATAATCCAACCGTTTTTTTTTCAATTGTTTATAAATAACAGCAAATTTTAATTTTTTTTTTATTGTTTGTGTAATCAACCTTAATTGGTGATTAAAAATGAGCCATTTATTTAGAATTAATTGAAATTAATATGAAAACTACTACCTATTTTATAATGTAAAATTTAATACCTATATTTTGAAATTGATAAAAATTATGTAATGAAATTTATATTTTATATATGACACATGAAAAATTAAATATCATATTTTTTATTTGAATTTTATTTAATATTTCTACTTGGGTAGATAAATTGTCTTTTTTAAGTTTAGAAAAAATCATTTGATGAGAAAAAACATATTTCTGATGTTTATAAACATTATACTATTTTTTTTACATTTTATTGTAAAAATATTTAGTATTCACTGTTATAAGTAATAAAAAATCAGAAAAAAAAATATTAATTTTACTTTGTTGACACTTTTGATAAATAATATTTAGTTATTATGATTATATATAAATAATAGTAAATTTTTTTCTAAAAAAACAACTCATTTAACTATTAATTTTAAAGATCAGATGTACCGATATGTCAAATTGACTCATGTTTCTTAGAAATTCTCAGTTAATATTTAATGTATTTTGATGATTTTATTATATACATAGGTTTTTTAAACCGTCAATCGATGATAACTATTACATATTAAAAATATTCGATTTTAATCATGAATACTTTTAATGTTATATATATAGATTGTTGTGATTTGTCATAGTATAAAATATTTTGTTCTTAAGTTTTAGTTCATATGATAAAATTCTCATATTATTTTGTTAAACGTCTTGTCCTAGGTTCGAATCTGAAATATCGTAGTTGTGAGTTTATGGTAGTATTTACCATCTATTCTAAAAAAAAAATTTACATAGATAAAGTATGAAAGTTAATTTCTTTATATAATAATAAAAATAAAATATATGAATTCTTAATTAAAATTAATAAGATACAACATAATTTCCAAGATAAAAAAGAGAGAAGATGTATCAAAAAAAGAGAGAAAGATATATATAGTAAAATTTAGATTTTCGAATATAAAATTCATATGTTCTAATACTAATTATAATTTATTTATGGTAAATTATAATTTAGTTATTATGATTATATATAAATAATAGTAAATTTTTTCTAAAAAAACAACTCATTTAACTATTAATTTTAAAGATCAGATGTACCGGTATGTCAAATTGACTCATGTTTCTTAGAAATTCTCAGTTAATATTTAATGTATTTTGATGATTTTATTATATACATAGGTTTTTTAAACCGTCATTCGATGATAAATATTACATATTAAAAATATTTGATTTTAATCATGAATACTTTTAATGTTACATATATAGATTGTTGTGATTTGTCATAGTATAAAATATTTTGTTCTTAAGTTTTAGTTCAAATGATAAAATTCCCATATTATTTTGTTAAACGTCTTGTCCTAGGTTCGAATCTGAAATATCGTAGTTGTGAGTTTATGGTAATATTTACCATCTATTCTAAAACAAAATTTACATAGATAAAGTATGAAAATTAATTTCTTTATATAATAATAAAAATAAAATATATGAATTCTTAATTAAAATTAATAAGATACAACATAATTTCCAAGATAAAAAAGAGAGAAGATGTATCAAAAAGAGAGAAAGATATATATAGTAAAATTTATATTTTCGAATATAAAATTCATATGTTCTAATACTAATTATAATTTATTTATGGTAAAGAAAACCATTAAAATATTTTTCTAGGCTTGAAACATGTGCTTAAGCTCCTTTAAATCCAAACGACAAGCAAAGTCATAATGAATTTAATTATTATTATTTTTTGATAAAATGAATTTAATTATTTTATAATATTCTTTTATTGATCTCAAAATAATCAAACTAAGCGACAAATCTTTGTACAAGTACATATTTTTACTACTAGGAGTGAATTGCGAACTTAGTTAGTTAAAAAATTTTATTTAAATATTATTTTGGAAAATAGTTAAGTTAAAAGTTATTAGCATAAAAAGTACATTTAAAAGTCTAAATATATAATTTATAAATTAAGTTCTGTTTTTGTTATACAGATTTTTGGACAAGGCAGCAATTGTGACAGAGGAAGATGATATGAAAACACCAAACTTATGGAGGCTATCGACAATTCACAGAGTTGAGGAATTGAAGTCAATAATCAGGATGGGACCAATATGGGCATCAGGCATCATTCTAATAACAGCTTATGCCCAACAAAGCACATTCTCCCTCCAACAAGCCAAAACAATGGACAGACAGCTCACTAAATCTTTTCAAATTCCAGCAGGGTCCATGTCTGTATTTACCATCCTATCCATGCTCACCACCACTGCCCTCTACGACCGTGTCTTCATCCGTGTGGCCCGTAGATTCACTGGACTCGACCGCGGTATAAGCTTCCTTCACAGAATGGGGATTGGGTTTGTAATCTCAATTTATGCTACATTAGTTGCTGGTTTCATTGAAATGAAGCGAAAAAAGGTAGCTATGGATCATGGACTAACCAACCAATCCCATGAAATAATCCCAATGTCAGTGTTTTGGCTTGTGCCACAGTATAGCCTTCATGGAATAGCTGAAGCTTTTATGTCAATTGGGCATTTAGAGTTTTTCTATGATCAAGCACCGGAGAGTATGACAAGCACTGCAATGGCGCTATTTTGGACCTCAATTTCTCTTGGGAACTATTGTAGTACACTTTTGGTTACCTTGGTACACAAGTTTACTGCAGAGCCTAATGGTTCTAATTGGCTTCCTGATAATAACCTCAACAAAGGGAAGT
This sequence comes from Cicer yamashitae, assembly GCA_037974755.1. Lineage (NCBI taxonomy): Eukaryota > Viridiplantae > Streptophyta > Magnoliopsida > Fabales > Fabaceae > Cicer > Cicer yamashitae. The sequence goes on along the minus strand of JBBPBQ010000004.1, from coordinate 22,696,755 downwards.
TGGATTACTTTTACTGGCTCATCACACTCCTTCAGTTTATAAATCTCATTTACTACTTAATTTGTGCTAAAATGTACACATACAAGCAAATTCAGGTCCATGACAAAGGGGATAAAAATAGTTCAGAAGATATCCAAATTGAACTTGGTACCACAGTTTAGGTGGAATTTTATAAAGATTGTTCATGAGTTGCTTAGATTTGGATTGCAGAGGTTAGGTGATCATGTGCCATAGATAATTGCTATTATACACTAGATAATAGTACTATATATTAGTGTATGCATGAGCTTACTGTACATTTGTCAAACGCATATGTAAAATAAATTATAACTATATCACTACCGAATAATTGATGTAATGTATCCAACGAGGATGTTGCTAATATCATTGTACAAAGCCTTTTTATATTGTACTATGGCTCCACTACGAGACATAACTTTCTTAATTGTTATGATACGGCAAACTGCAGTCATAAGGAAATATATGAATAAGATGAGTTTTAAATCATGTTGACAATATAATATAAGTAAAAAAAACACGTAAGTAATCAGTATAGAGTCGTACCAAACACATCACGATATATCAAAACATTCAACTAAATAAAATCATATTAAAACGTCAAAATTACTCAAGAAAAACCAATATCTCATTCTAGTATAAAGTCATCTAAGAGAAATTATTACCACATTATATACACATTAATCACAACAAAACAATTGCAAGGTAGTGCAATGTTATGCATGCACCTAAAAACTATATGATCCAAATATAATATTTGTCACTAAGGTAACTTCCACATAGAAAATCACTCATATCAATGGCGAAAATAAACCTCACACAAAGGCCATTTCCATGAAGATGCATATGTCATGACATGATGATGCATTATCAAAATCAAATATTTCCACACAGCCCACTAAGATGCATATGCCATGACACGATGATGTATTATCAAAATCAAATATTTCCGCACAACCCACTAAGATCATGTCATATGCTTCAAACATTACTTATACAAAGTCATCACCTCATTTAAAAATCACTAAATTCATACATCACAAGTTCTTATCATGAAAATCATATAGTCATAAACAATCATCATAAAAATCAAAGATTTCACCTCACATATCATGAAGATCATATATTCATAAACAACTATCACAAATATCAAAGTTTTCACCACACATATCATGAAAATCATATATTTGTAAACAACCATCACAAAGATCAAAGCTTTCACCACACATATCATGAAAATCATATACACTACTAGAAATCAGCGTTTTACCTGCGGATTTTCCTGCAGAACTATTTTCGCAGGTAGTACGTGAGGAATTTCCTGCGGTTCACATTTCTCTTAAGAATTTTCCTGCGGTGTCACATTCCGCAGGTAAAACGGCAGGTAAAGTTTTTCTTTGCTGGGGATTTACATGCGACCACGTTTCCGCAGCAAAATTCATTTTTTTTATAGGATTTATTTGCGGTAAGATTCCGCAGGAAAAGTCCGTAGCAAATTCCGCAGCAAACTTTACCAGTGTTATCCTTAGCAAATTCCGCAGGTAAATTTTTATGCCAATTTTTATGTTTTTATATAAAGTATTTTTATTTTTATATAAATAAAGTTGACCCCGATAGTAATATTATTTTAATTTTTAAATTTTATAGTATATATAGTGTCTATTAAATTAAATGAATTAAGAGTTTTGATAAATTTATCTATTTAATTTTGAACTCAATAATTAAATAAATTGTTTTCATAATTAAAATTTTATCTATCAATATCAATAAATTTTTATCTATCATAATTAAATAAATTTTCGAGGAAATCTCTGCAGCAAATGCAAGCCAATTTTTATGTTTTTATTTTTATATAAATGAAATTGTTTTTATTTTTATATAAATAAAGTAGAGTTGGTTTTTAAACAAATTAAAAAAGTAAGGCAAGTTCCACAGTTAGGGATGACAATATAATCCGCACCCGCTGTATCTACCCGAACACATCTTTATTTATAGGAGAAAATTCGATTTGATTAGGTGTGGGTTTGCCTTGAAATTAAAATTATGGGGCAGGGAGGGGTGTTGATATCTATTTGACACCCAAACCCGCCCAACATGAAATATCTATGTTTTTATTTTTATATAAATAATGTACATTTTATGTTTCTATTTTTATATTAATAAAGGAAAATTGTTTTTTAAACATAATAAAAAAGTAAGACAAATTCTACAATACTATCAAATTTGTATTGGTAATATGAATATTTTGACTTAGTTTCATTAATGCAATGTGCATTTTGTGATTTTTTATGATATTAAATTAGATGTTCTCATTTTTACTTTATTTCAAAAGATAAAACATACAAATTTGATGGTAATAAATCTAAAATATAGTCAAATTTGTTAATAAATGACATTTATTTAATTATTAATAATTTAATTTGATAATAATAAAACATATTAATTTTAAATGTATGAATTCTACAAAAAGAAGTTATTATGTCTAGTTATAAAAAAGATAAATTAAAGTTGTTTGATTTTATCGGTGTCCATTAAAATTGTTCAATTTTTTAAAACAGAAAAAAATAGGAAAATGTAAAAAAAAATACCTAATCATATACGTTTATGCGAATCACATAACCAAGTCATAGCCACAAACCTAATCACCTAACCTTATTTTCTCAACCTCACCGCCACCAAATCTCAACCTTGCCGCCGTTGCATCTCAACCATAGCCGCCACCGTCACACCTCGCCGCCACCATCTCAACTTCGTCTTCTTCGTAACTTTCTGGACCTTCAGCGCTTCTCATTTATGTTGATTTGCGCTTCTCATTCCTTAAATCTTTCTCAGCTTTTTAAGTCGATTTCAATTTCAATTTATTGAGGTATTTGATTATATCACTAATGCTACTCTCTCCTTAGTATGCGACATTAATCTTGGTACATTTCAATTTGATTTTCTGGTTCACTTGATTTTGTGTTTGTTTAGAGTTAGAGATTTGAGTTGAAGCTGATTTTAACTTCGCTTAGGGTTTAGGAAATGATGTTTCTAACTTGATCTCATCTTGTTTGTATTTATCCTCATCGACCAATTCTTGCATATCTTAGATAGTTGTTTCATCTTCAATCACCAATACTCGCACCTCGTCAACACTTCAACTCATCAGTTATCAATTATCATTACGGTAATTCAATAATTCATAAAATTACATGTTTCTTTGTGTAAATTCGCGTATTTTGTTGTTTTGGATCTTTAATTTTTCTATTTTTTTCTTCGGTATTATGAGTTTTAATTAGGAAATGATGTTTCTAACTTGATCTCATCTTGTTTGTATTTATCCTCATCGACCAATTCTTGCATATCTTAGATAGTTGTTTCATCTTCAATCACCAATACTCGCACCTCGTCAACACTTCAACTCCTCAGTTATCAATTATCATTACGGTAATTCAATAATTCATAAAATTACATGTTTCTTTGTGTAAATTCGCGTATTTTGTTGTTTTGGATCTTTAATTTTTCTATTTTTTTCTTCGGTATTATGAGTTTTAATTATTCAGTTTAGTCTAATCAGGAACATAAAACATGTTAAATATTGGAAGTTGAATTATGATCCTTCTGTGTAATGCCTAATTTAAGATTCAGTGAAATTCCCTAACCAGTTGCACTGTGATTGATGATTTTGGAGACAAATTGGTTAGTGTTTCCTCTACACTTTTACGTAATGACGTTTTCAATCACTTATAGGACCACATGGAAATCTGGTTCTTCATTTTTGTCTCAGGCATTTGATTTAATTAGCACAATGAATTCTTAATGCATGAACTAGGAAATAATCCACAACCCTTTGCTGAAACATTTGTATAATCATCAGTTTCATGGCCATTTTCTTCTTATTCTTCTTGTTCCTCTTCTTGGTATTGATCAGTGTATGGTGTAATATCAATGATATTTCTATAGTTAACAAAGGTTTTCTTTTCCTCACTAACCAATTTGGTGCTATGTTGTTCTAACAGAAAAATTGTTGTTTTCTTGGAGCATGTTGAGGTGGTTTTAAAGTCATAGCCTTTGCTGCTGGTAAATACCGGTTCATCATGAAATCTTGAGACTGTTTATCAGTAGAACTGGTTTTTACTTCTACACTTGTTTGCATCCAAATTATCCAAACCACTTTCACTACACTTCATAGATAATGATTCTGTTGAAGATAGTGTTTCTAAGGCATAGGTTAATCTATATCAAAATTTGTCCACATTATTCAATGCTTAATGTGAACTCTTTGACTTTCTTCAATGCCTATTTTTATCTGAATGCGGTTCGGATTAGGCGGGTCCGGGTTTTTGTCCAGAAAGTATAGTTTACATAATTATATTTGTGGTTAATTTCTAATCCAATTTAAAGTCAAAATAAAATTAACTCAAATTTAATAAAGAATGCGACGTGGCTTAATTCCACGTTCGGCTACCACACGCCCCAATACTAACCCCCGTGGACCTCTCTAATCACTCTCTCTTCTCTTAATTGTTTTCACTGCACACTTTCATTCCTCTCTTTTCCATTTCCAATCTCTCTCAATTCATCAATCACCACAATGTCTTGGCTCCTCAGATCCACCAAGACCAAGCTTTTATCTTCCTCTTCTTCACTTTCTAGAACCTTCTCCTCCATCCCCCGCTCCACCAATCAGATCGAACCTCTCTCTCCCGTCGCCGCCCAATAATAAAAAGGTGATTTCGGTGGCTGGAGAAAGGCGGTGCTACTGCTGGTTTCTAATAATTTTTGGGGTCCTCCTGACTCACAGACAGCATACCATTTTCCAATTTTCAATTATTTGGTTACACGCTTGCTTCTCCAACTTTCTCTAATGGCGTCCTTCGACGAAGCATCTCCCGGTAACCCCGACGCCGGTGAGAAGATCTTCCGGACTAAGTGCGCTTAGTGCCACACCGTCGACAAAGGCGCCGGCCACAAACAAGGTTTTTATTTTTCTTCTCTTATTCCAATACTAACTCTCAGATCTACGCATACTTATTCTTCACTCTTTCCTTTATTCTAACTTTTATTTCATATTTCTTACTTCTTTAACCTAATCACTCTCAAGTTTTTAATCTTTGCTGTCTACTTGGCTTCTTCAAGATCAAATTAGGGTTTATTATTACAGAGTTCTATTCTTCTTTTTAGATTTCTGTTTCTGCTTTAAATGGTTTGGGTTTATGATTCAACTCTTTATTTTGTGTCCTTGCTTCTTCGAGAGAAAGCTTTCATTTTTGTTAGGTTTTCTTTTTTTTTTTCTTTGTTTTGTTTTGAATAATAATTTTGTTCGTTTATGACTAACGAATTTGTGATGTTAACTTGGCCAATTTCAGTTATGTCCGACATTAACAAGTATTATGAAGCTAATGATATTTGTTTATATTTTTTTAAATATATAATAAGTCGAAGTATTTTGTAGTTTAAATGAAAATTTGTACACTTAGTTGTGTTTGGAATGATTGGTTCAAATCAATGTTGTCAAATAACGGCTATAATGGCTTATAGCACTAGGATAGCAGAATTTGATCAATCTGCTCTTGCTCTGGGATATGCTATTTAGTACAAATTGTTGTCAATAGTGGCTATAGTAGCACTACAACGTAGTGGAATTTGAACTAACACTATTTTTGGTGATCCGCCATTGACAACAATGGTTCAAATGAGGGGAGGAAAGCATTCTAATGTGATATTTGTTTTGGTTGAGAGATGAGAGGAGAGAAGGTAAACTACCCTTAATTTTTTTTGCTTCCCAAGAGGGAGATGAGTGATTTTAATGGAGGAAATATGTTGATTTATTGTTTACACTTCTCGTTTTGTTTGCTTCACAAGGGAAAGGAGTGAATAGTAATTTTAATTGAGAGAAAGTGATAGTTTTTGTTTTGGTACTAAGAAATTGTTGATTTTCAGCAGCTGCAACTCAAGTTTACTATTCACCTTATCCTGGGCGCCAAAGAGTTGATTGGTTGGTAGTTATGAAGACAAAGCCGAGAGGGGTTGTTGATGATAGGCATACTTTAGAAGTTGTTTTTCAAGTGCAAGAGTCAGAAGTTAATGCAACAATTGAAGATGACCCAATTGATAACTTACAAGATGATTCAGTTTATGGTGAAGAAGTTAATTTGCCTGTGATGCAAGATGATGAGGATGAAGAAGATGATTTCAGTGACGATGGTGAATATGAAGATCAAGAGGAAGATGGTTCTATTGAATAGTAATTGTTAGCTCTTTATTGATAATGTGTTTGATTTAATATTTGTAGTATTGAAAAAGGAATTGGTAGATTTAATAAGCACGTTGTAGCGATCTTGGAGAGTTCTTTCTTTAGAGAAAATTCTTGTGAAGACTTCATTTACAATTGCTCTGTTGGCTAAATCATTTAACAATTGATACATCATCACCCGTTTCATGTACGACAAGTTCGACACAACCTATTAGGTTTCCATCCTCCTTTACATTTCCTTCATTCTTTCACTCTCAATTTCAATTTTCATCTTGCTTTCGGTAAATTGAAATCAAACTTGAATATATTGATTTGCCGTTTTGATTTCTTATATTTATTTTAGATAAAAACATTTACGACATGCGTTAATAACTTGAAATATGTGTATTTCATTTTCATATAAATCACCCCTGTGATTTTTGCTGTTATTGTATTTTCTTTACATATTGTGATCAATGATCACAAATTATTATTAGTTAGGATTTAGGACTTTGGAGGAACAGGGAATATTTCTCATTAAACAGGAAGATTAAAATGGAGGCTGTGAATTAAACTATTTTTTTGAAAATTCATTATCACTTTAACCATTCAGGAATCATGATCCATAATTTGAGTCAGTGAAACTCTTGAATGGGAAGAAGAGCTTGTTCTATCATTCATTCATAAGCCATTTTCAGGGTCTTGAGTATTATGATTGCATCGATTTTTAAGAGGCTTGTTTATATACGTGATCTTCAACATCTTATAATAATACATCTAATTTGTGTTAGTCTTTATGCAGGATAGCTTTAAAATGGGGCTTATTTTCTTTGTTAACTTTCATTTCATTTCAACATTAACATTTTTTCTCTCCATGTTGATAGGCTGCTTACAAAATTTTCGGTCATATAATTTCAGGCTACTATCGGTATTGATTTTTTGTCAAAAACAATGTACTTTGAAGATAGAACTGTTCGTCTGCAGCTTTGGTAGGATAAGTTCCTCTTCAAATCATATATGTACAAGCTCGGTCTATTTGTATATGTTTGTTTATTTTTCAGAAGTTGCTTAAGAGAGTACACATTAAGGGTGTTGTAGCCATGTTGGTGTTTTTTTTGTTTCACCTTTTCTTTTTTCTATTGATGATCTTAGTATATTTTAACTTCCAGGCCAAGAAAGATTTAGAAGTCTTATTCCAAGCTACATAAGAGATTCTTCTGTTGCAGTTATTGTATATGATGTAGCTAGTAAGTCTTGTATTTTTTTCTTATCAATTTCGCTATCTAATTAACAGGATGTTTTTGATATTTGCTATCTCTTGATGTATATTTCCAAGACTGATTGTGTTACTCAAATTTTGTAGCATATGAATGAATTCTTTAATATATAGGTGTTTGACTGACTGCTCGAATTTTTCCTCACAATATTAGACTCGGAGCTACCAGTTGTTTATAAAGCAACTATTTTTTTTGCTGATTTGTACCAAAGATAATATGCTTTTCAATGTTATCATTAGGTTTTTTTTTTCTTAGCAGTTAATACAAATTATTCTATTGCTTATTCAAGTCAATGATGTTCTTCTTATAAATGATAATAATGAATATTTCAATTTTGCTGCTAGGGACCCTGAACTAGTCAAGAGAATTGGAGCTGCAACTGCACTTGAAGTTAGAGCAACAGGAATTCAGTATGTTTATGCACCTTGTGTAGCAGTAAGTAAATACCACCAAATTTTAATGCCATCAATCAACTTATACTAAGATTTTTGCACTGTCTTATATTGTTTTGATAGGTTTGTAGAGATCCAAGATGGGGTTGGTGTTATGAAAGCTACAGTGAAGATCCTAAAATAATACAATCTACCTATTTATTTGATGGAAATAATACAATCTACCTTGGAAGTTGATGGATGGAAAGGAAATGCTACTTCGTAGGTAACTTTGTAAGTATCGTTTTGCTCCTATTTCATGGTTAGTTTTTATTTTATTTTACATTTCTATTGTTTGGAAAGTCTTGATTGACAGGTGATGTGTGAAAATTTGCTTTAGGAAAAATAGTTCATATAATTTTGGAGTGAATATGATACTTTTGAAATCAGCTTATGCATCTCACGGTCATGCAAATACTTAATTGAGTTTCGAACTTCACAATAGCTAAAAATTATAATAACCGGACCTTGGAGAGTTGTAGGAATTTACCCATCAAAAAGACAAACCTTAAGTTGTACCCAATACTTTACTTAAAAGCTCAATTAATAATTGTGATTGTGATTGTAACTAAGAATCTGAAGTTACAGGAAGAGGAGCTTGTGGAACTGCCTACAAAGCTGTTACGAATGATGGTAAATTTATTACCTGTCAAGAAGTTGAATTCGTGCGGAGAAGGAACATCGAGCATCGACTGAAGCTTCTTAGCTGAGATTTCAACTCTTGAAAAGACCAGACACAGGAACATTGTGAAGTACTATATGCAATTTTAGTATGCAAAATTGCATATAATTATATACAAAAATATAATTAAGTAATATGCACCGTTAGAGTAGATATATTATACATTGTTAGTCAATAAAAAAGAAAATTAAAATTTAAAGAAATACCAGTATTATATTTTTTTTCAATATATAATTTCTAATTTATGTTAATTATTATCAGTACTTTTCTTTTGGGTTACTTTTATACGACTTTCATTTATCAATCAAATAAATTGTAAATATGGTAGGGAATATATTATCGCTTTCGGAACTACCCGTTGTTATCGGGTATTAATTGATGTCTTCAGTCATATTTGTTTTTTCATGATCAATTAATTCCTCTCACAAAAGTAAGTGCTCAAAAAATGATATCTTATTTTATATTTAAAGATATATCTTATACAAAATTTGTGCTCTTAAATTACATGATAACATATTTCATATTTAATAATTAATTAATTCACTAAATATAGGACACTCAATCCAAATGTATTGAATGATGTAATCAATTTGCCTTCTTTAATATTTTCGATTTTCGTAAATCTATATACTATTTGTTTTTAATTTATTTTATAATTTAATTATATATTAATCTGGAATGGAATATAAAGAAAATGACAGTAATGTATCTGTTTAGTGTTCTTAAATTTTTATCTCAAATACATCAAATATTCAACTACTTTTTTTGTTTATAGTGTAGATTTTAGAGGAAGTATAATTGTAATACCCATATAGAATAGACATTCTATTTATTATTAAATGTCAATTAATTTTTCATACTCATCTATATTATGCATGCTTTAATCTTTTCAATTAACGTATCGGAATTTGTAATTAATGATGAATTATTACGCAGCAAAACATTACTTTGTTAATTATGTATATTAAAATAAAAAATTTAGTTTTTAATATTTAGAAAAGTTTGTTTAAAACAGATACTTCTTCATGGATCGGTGTGATTTAAAGCGACTCCTTAATAATAATAATAATAATAATAATAATAATAATAATAATAATAATAATAATAATAATAATAATAATAATAATAATAATAATAATAATAATAATAATAATAATAATAATATGATTCAATTTACACTATTAGTCAATCACAACCATTTTTACCATAATTACATCATAAGTCATATCATGTTAATAGATGTTTATCATGAGCTAGCGTTATAAAAAAATTTATAGTGATAGTGCATGACAATTAAACTCGTAATAATTTATATATCTTACTACATAATTATATATACTATATATTATTATTATTAATATGTATACGTGGCATTACAATCTGTATGAATAATATATTCTAATTATTTGAAAAAAATTCGATGAGACTTTTGGATGCTGAGTTATAAGTTGATTCATGGATTGCAATTTATATTCATCATTTTTAGCAGATTCATTTATTACATTGATTGCAATTATTGAATTCCATAAGATACGTTTTTAATTTATAAGTCACCTCATAATTTTGCACTAGCACTTTTTTAAAGGAATATATACATTCTATTATTTTTATTAAAGATTAAAGAATACATTTTCATTTTCACTAAACATTTTAAAGCAACTATTCAAGGACTTTTTTAAATGAATATATACACTTTAAAGCACTTTAAGACATTTTAAAGCAATTATTCACTAAACATTTTAAAGCACTTTTTTAAAGGAATATATACATTCAACATTTTCATTTTGATTAGGGAGTGTTATGAGTGAGGGATGGAGTATTCTAGTTCCACAGGCTTCTGCTGAAGACTGGATTAACATGTTGAATGAATTTCAGAAGGATGCTTTATCAATTAGGCTTGGAATTCCAATATTTTATGGTATTGATGGTGTTCATGGCCATAGCTCTGTTTATAAAGCAACTATTTTTTTTGCTGATTTGTGCCAAAGATAATATGCTTTTCCATGTTATCATTAGGTTTTTTTTTCTTAGCAGTTAATACAAATTATTCTATTGCTTATTCAAGTCAATGATGTTCTTCTTATAAATGAAAATAATGAATATTTCAATTTCGCTGCTAGGGACCCTGAACTAGTCAAGAGAAATGGAGTTGCAACTGCACTTGAAGTTAGAGCAACAGGAATTCAATATGTTTATGCACATTGTTTAGCAGTAAGTAAATACCACCAAATTTTAATGCCATCAATCAACTTATACTATGATTTTTGCACTGTCTTATATTGTTTTGATAGGTTTGTAGAGATCCAAGATGGGGTCGGTGTTATGAAAGCTATAGTGAAGATCCTAAAATAATACAATCTACCTATTTATTTGATGGAAATAATACAATCTACCTTGGAAGTTGAAGGATGGAAAGGAAAGGCTACTTCGTAGGCAACTTTGTAAGTATCGTTTTGCTCCTATTTCATGGTTAGTTTTTATTTTATTTTACATTTCTATTGTTTGTAAAGTCTTGATTGGCAGGTGATGTGTGAAAATTTGCTTTAGGAAAAATAGTTCATATAATTTTTGAGTGAATATGATACTTTTGAAATCAGCTTATGCATCTCACGGTCATGCAAATACTTAATTGAGTTTCGAACTTCACAATAGCTAAAAATTATAATAACCGGACCTTGGAGAGTTGTAGGAATTTACCCATCAAAAAGACAAACCTTAAGTTGTACCCAATACTTTACTTAAAAGCTCAATTAATAATTGTGATTGTGATTGTAACTAAGAATCTGAAGTTACAGGAAGAGGAGCTTGTGGAACTGCCTACAAAGCTGTTACGAATGATGGTAAATTTATTGCCTGTCAAGAAGTTGAATTCGTGCGGAGAAGGAACATCGAGCATCGACCGAAGCTTCTTAGCTGAGATTTCAACTCTTGGAAAGACCAGACACAAGAACATTGTGAAGCTGCATGAATTCTGTTTTCATGAAGATTCTAATCTTTTATTGTATGAGTAAATGTAAAATGGAAGCCTTGGTGAAAAGCTTCATTCAAGTTCAACATTTTGTGTATTGATTGGAATGTTTGATATGAAATAGCTTTAGGGATCTCTGCAACAGTATCTAAACTTAGTTATGATTTGCGAACATGATATAAATTTTGTTTAGGAGTATTGCAATAGTTGGATCATACTATAATTAATATGTAGCAATGATTTGTGAACATGATATAAAAAATGTATTGCAATAGTATTTCAATTAAAGACTAATATTAAATATTTAAAAAATGTATTTTATAATAATATTTTCATATATTTTTAGTTGAAATTTTCATATAAATAAAAAATCAGAAAGATTAGTGGACGGTGGAAATTTAAGCAAATATCCTATTGATTATACTTTGAAAATCATTTTGATGCGAAATTACCTGCGGATTTTCAAAAGAAAAGTATTTTAATAGAAAATTTCAGATAGATATACCTGCGGATTTGCATAGGAAAAATATTTGTAGGAACAGTACTGCAGATATTTCTGTATGAAATGTCGTTAGAAAATGTCTTAAGTAAGCTTAATATTTGCTGCGGATTTATTCGCAGGTATTGTACCGGGGGATTCAAAAATGCTCAGGAAATAATTACCCACGAAGGTTTTACGTGGGGATATAGTTCCGTCAGGAAATCCGCAGGTAACGTGTGTTCCTGCGAATTTTTTGCTTAAATCCGCAGGAAAATCCGCAGGTAAACTTCAAATTTCTAGTAGTGATATTTGTAAACAACTATCACGAATATCAAAGCTTTCACGACACATATCATGAAAATCATATATTCATAAACAAGTATTATAAAAACTGAAGCTTTCATCTGATACATCATAAAAATTAAAAAATTTCATCATATACCACATAAAAATTCAAACTTTCTCGTAAATATCATAAAAATTCAAACTTTCAACATATACAACATAAAAACATAAACTTTCTTTACATATATCATGCATTTGCTATGTTCACAAAACTAATCACTGGATAATTTATCCTATGTTCACACGGTCGTTTGGGTGTTGGTTTCACTTAAATTGAACTTACGGTGAAGAAGAACAATGCAAAATAACGGATTTTAAAAACGGAAAAGTTGAGAATTTTAGAGAGAAATTAGGAAGGCTAAAATCTAAAAAAAATTGTTAAAATAACTAACTCGACAAGGGAAACAACATATTGAAATTTGACAAAAAAACAAAGCAAATTTTCTAGACAACCATTGATCACCGAAATTGATTTTTCTGTTCTTCTTCTTCTCTTTAGCTTAGCTCTGTATACGGTTCTGTCTATTTTTGCTATGAGGAGTACTAGCAACATTTTCTTTCTAAAAAATTCTATTTGGTTGGTTAAAATTTACATATGTGAAACCAAAATATGTGGATCATATATAAATTTGGTGAGGCATGTAACGCCCCGGATTTTTAATCCAAAACGTTACTTAAAAAAATACTTATTGTTTAGAAACGTTTACGAATTTTTTTTTTAATACTTAGCATTTATTAATTTAAATAATTAGTAACAAACACGTTATTTAATATCATTACGAAAATATTTATTCAAAATTTAAAACAAAGTAAAGACAATTATTCCTAATCGAAAGGACCCACTTCCGTATTTCTACAATTCTAGTACATATTAAAAGTTTGTGACAAACGATTAAAAAGAAATTATAAATATTGGACAATTCTATTATTACAAAATTGTCTTGAAAAACCCATGTTTACCCCACGTTCGCCACACGTCAATACTCATTAACTAATCTTAAATCTCCTTGAACTCATTAGTACCTAAAATGTTGTTGTAAGGGTCAGTTTTTTCCATCATCCACATCAAATCAAAGCTAAACATACAGAAGAATAACACAAAACATAAAAAAGTAAAAACTTCCACTTTAAAAGAAAAAAATGCGCACACCGGTAAATCATATATCAAAACATATGCATAATGCATGCTCCTAAAACTATATGATCCGGAAAACAAACCTGCCACTAAGGCAACTCCCACGAAGATGCATATGCCATGACTTTATGATATAGTATCAAGAGATATATTCCCACACAGCCCACTAAGAAGCATGTCATATGCATTCAAAATTACTTTTTAAAATCATCACTTATTCACATATCACTAAGAACACATACCACACATCCTTATCATGATTATCACATATTCATAGACAAATAATCATAAAAATTATGACTTTCACCACATACACAAAAATAGAAACTTTATATCATATAGGCCATAAAAATTACACTTCCACATATATAACAAGAAAATTCAAACTTCAACTCATACACATAATAAAAGTTAAAACTTTATCACATATAAGGTAAAAATTCAAACTTTATTTCATATTCATCGTAAAACTACAATTTTGTCACACATAGCATAAAATTTCATACTTTACTCCATAGAAGTCATATATTACAATTCAATGTCAACAAAAATTGGGGTTTTATTATTTTAATCCATTAGTCTACATTTATTCATTTTAAAATAGAAGTAATTCACGATTATTTATTTCATGTCATCCAACCAACGGCCTAACTCTAATTTGTGTGGGGAAAAGCCTTTACCTTGGCCGCTTTTCTTCCTAGTACAAAGCTTTAAGCCCCACGGAGTTGTTCACAAGGAAAAGAAGTTCCAAGCTTGGATACACGAAGAAAATGAGGTGTGAAGGTGATGGTGGCTAGGGTTTCGGAATTCTTTTTGTTTGTTATTAGTGAGTATACAGAAATTGTGGACTTAGGGAAATTTAAAGTGGAAATTGTTGGTTAGATAATGTTGGGCCTAAATGAAGAATAAGAGGGATAAAATGTCACTTTTTTTTTTGTTAACCTTGATCATAAAATCCAACCACAAACACATAGCCCAAATTTATACTCATTCAAGTGGGTTGGGTCACACTAAGCCTCAAACCCTTAGCCCAATTTCTTCTGGCACTAGAAAAACACATCTACATATAATATATATCTACTTATATATATGTATATATTTAAACTCCCCATTGAATAAATAATTCTTACTAATAACTTTATCAACTACAAAAATCGAACAAGGCAAATAATTATCACACATAATTTAATATTGAATAATATTGATAGGTTCTAATTATTTTTAAATAATAATTTAGAGGATGTTACAATACTCACCCCCTTAAAAATAGTTTCGACCTCGAAACTAGGTAGACATAAACAGATTAGGGTAGAGTTCTCTCATCTTTTCCTCTAATTCCCAAGTTGGATCTCCAGTCGTTTGGTCCCAAATCACCTTGACCAAGGCGATCTCCTTACCTCGTAGGTGCTTAGTAGTCCTATCTCCAATGCTTAGTGGTGGAATTACAAAGGAAATGTTCTCCTTCAACTGGATATCATCTGGCGTGATAATATGGGAAGGATTAGCCATGTACTTCCTCAGCTGTGACACATGGAATACGTCGTGCAGTTTGGCCAGACTCGGAGGCAAGGCAATCTAATAAGCTACGAGACCCACACGTCGGAGGATCTGATATGGGCCAATGAATTTAGGAGTGAGCTTCTTAGACTTCAGTGCCCTACCAACTTCAGTAGTGGGGGTCACTCTCAAAAAGACATGTTCACAAGGAAAAGAAGTTCCAAGCTTGGATACACGAAGAAAATGAGGTGTGAAGGTGATGGGCTCAATTGGTAGTGGGACTGTGTGGAGGCGGTACTTATCCGCTAGGTACCGGGCTCGAATCCCACGGAAGGCAAAAACTCGTTATTTCCACTGGGTGGTGAGGGGGGACGAGAAGACCGTGAGGTAGCATCGCCGGTAACGGGAATGGCCAGGGTGTTACAAGACACGTGTATTTTAATCAATTAAAGAGAAAGTATTATAAAATGTGTGTTAAATAGTGTGTTGCTAGGTCCTTAAGCACTAGCTCTATTGGTAAATGCCAATATTGCTTGGTTGGACGTCTTGTTTCGGGTTCGAATCCGAGACTTCACAATTGTGTAAGTTAATTACAATGAAATTGACCATCTCTTCTAAGATAAAAAAAAATAGAGGATTGCTAACATTATTTTTTTGCTACCATGCATGTTCTTTTCTTTTAGATTATAGAATTTATTCCATTCTCACAAAAAGGACATGAGTCAAGCCCATTGGTTCTTTTTTTCCTTCTTTATATTATTAAAATAAAACAAATAATTATTAAAACAGATTACATTTCTTTAAATACAATTTCATTTATAAAATATCACTAATATTTCAAAAATAATATTTTATAAAATAAAGTAATTAAAGTAACTAACCATATAAATATATATTAATAAATAAAACTCTCATACTCAAAATTATTGCCACAACTATTAAATTTATAAAAAAAAAAAAAACTTATATTAAAATACAACTATCTATAGAAAATAGTTAAAATGATAAAATAAATAAATATAACATCAACATTTTACATTAAAATTAATAATATTTGAATTAAAATAAACATTTAAATTACCTCATAGCTGTGGAATACAAATAATTTAAAATTAATAATATTTATAAAAAAAGGAAAACGAAAATTACAATTAAAATAAATAAAAATGAGATTATGGAATAAATAGGTTTGATTTGATTACTTGTGATTGATGAAGGTAAGTTTTCAAAAGAAAATGTGAATGTTAGGATTTGTCGTAATCTATTTATAATCTATTAAAAGAGCATCTCAGTCATATTATTGTCATCTCAGCACTTATAATTAGGTCACATTATCAAAATTCTTCCACATATACAAAAATATATGATGTGTCACTCTAATATGTTTTTCATACCCTCGATCTCTTTGTTAGTTTTCTCTCATTCATATTTCACATTCGTGTTATGTACAACCCTTTCATATTCCTCTTTTTTTTCTTTTCTTCCCCAAAATAAACAATTAATTAAACCAATCATCCCTTCATCATCCATAAGCGGTTACAAATTAAAGCATATTATTTATTCATTCACCGGTTACACATTCTTGCTATGGAGCCATATATATACACCAATTATGTTTATACACTTAACTACTGTGTAATCTATGCCAAACACGAGATATATTATCATTTAAATAAATTTATTTAATTATTTTAAATTATTTAAAAATGTTTGATTTGTGTGTAATATTATATTATGTCAAATATATGCTATGTTATTGTCTGCATAAATTTTTCCTTCGAATTATTTTGAAACTATTTTTTAAATAAATTTAATTTATGCAACATTTATGTGATCACATAATAACATAGTCATTAACATTATATTTTAATTTAATGTTATGTGTATGATCTGTTATGTCGTATGTAGATATATGAATCTATGACTAAATATCATAGTATTTGTATTTTTATATTCAATGGAGTAGATAATCTTATCCAAAAAAGGAATAGAATAAGTAGCAAACTATCACCAAATTTAAAATTTTAATCTATAATTATAATCATAAATATTTAAATAAACTAAATTCAAATAATTTGTATTGGTACGTTAAAAAAAAATTATAATCGTAAATAGTGTCAATCCTACAAAATTAATAACAATTCATGTCGTTTACAAATGTATTTTACAATTAAACTTAAAATAGTATTTCACAAAAAAAAAATCCTATAATGTATTTGGTGACACTACGCCAAAAATGACATTTTATAGCGCGTCTTTTACAACGCTTATTAAATACAAGCACTGTTGTATAATTTTTTAAAAATAACGGAGGCTACAACAGCGCTTTTTTTACAAGCGCTGTAAAAAAAGCGCTGTAGTAGGGTCATATAGGGTCACATACGCTTGCACATAATGTTTACAACTCTTTTACAACGCTTTTTTAGAAAGCGCTGTAAATGCAAGCGCTCTCACATAGCCTTTTACAGCGCTTTGTGAGCGCTTTAAACACAAGCGCTGTAAAATGTAGCGCTCCCACCTTAGGTTACATAGCTTTTAAAGCGCTTCTTGTGTAAGCACATGAAATTGGTTCAACTGATGATGGTTTATATCTTAGAGATGATCATGATGAGGGAATTTGGATTAATCCATCGTTTCGTATCATTAATGGACAAACAAATGTGAATCCCACCAAGAAAAGAAGAAGGACATCTTAATGTGTTTAATTTTTTAATCCATGTAATTTGAACTGAGTTCATGTGTAATTTAATTGTTTGATCTGCCATAATTAATTGAGCATTTTGGTATATATTTAGCTTGAACTGTTAATTTGTAATTTTCTGCTTATACTGTATGTAATTGTATACTGAACTTGACCTGATCAGGTAATTTAGCTTGAACTATTTGAACTTGACCTGATCAGTTCAAGTTCAAACAGTTTAACTAATTAGCTTGAACTTAAAAACAATTTAAGTTCAAGTTATACATGTAATTTAGCTTGAACTTGACCTGATCAGTTAAACACAATTTGGAAGAAAAAATAATTTAACTGATTTGGAAGATAATAAATTATTACAGGGCTTATGCAAAAATAATTTAACTAATTTGGAAGAAAATAAATTATTAGAGGGCTCGTGAAAAAATAATTTAAGGAATCCTATTACAGCGCTTTTATAAAAAAGCGCTGTAATAGGGTTAAAAAATAAAATAAGGAGGTCTTTTACAGCGCTTTCTGCATAAGCGCTGTAAAAGGGTCATACAGCCTTTGGACATGATAAAACAAAGAGGCATTTCATATACAAAACCCTATTACAGCGCTTTTCTAAACAAGCGCTGTAATAGGGTTTTAAAAAAATAAATTAAGGAGGTCTTTTACAGCGCTTTCGTCATAAGTGTTGTAAAAGGGTCACACAACGTTTGCATATAATAAAACAAAGAGGCATTTTAAAGCGCTTTCTGTAGAAGCACTGTAATAGGCTTTTAAAAAAATAAAAATAAGGAGGTCTTTTACAGGAAGCGCTGTAAAAGGTGCATAATAGTGCATAATATGCATCTATATAATTGCACCTTTTACAGTGCTTTTGTGAAAAAGCGCTGTAAAAGGTGCATAACAAATCATCTATATGAATGCACCTATTACAGCGTTTTTTTGAAAAAGCGCTGTAAAAGGTGCATAACAAATCATCTATATGAATGCACCTATTACAACGCTTTTTTGAAGAAGCGCTGTAAAAGGCGTATAACAAGCGCGCAATATATCCACCTTTTTTACAGCGCTTTGTTTTTAAACAAAAGCGCTGTTGTATCTTTTTACAACGCTGGTAACTACAGCGCTTTTTTTTAAAAAAAAGCGCTGTAAATGGCTTAAAAAAAGCGCTATAAAATTAGTTTTTTCACGTAGTGTGATTGTCCAATTTAAAAATTAATATGACTTTGAATTTTTATATTTCTTGATCGATGTGCTTCTACCAATTTTAATGAATATCATTTTCTTTTTGTTTTGTCCAAAAAATATAATAGGTCCAAGACAAAAACCTCTAAATAACTTGTATCTTCCAAGGACCGAACTCAAAATACGGGACCTGCTGTTTGACTTGAGAAAAAAAAAGCACCAATCTAAAATTATGATTAATCAAGTACGATGCTCGATACGCATCTATCAACTCATGGGAATCTTTATGTTCAAATGACTACAGATAACTCATCACAAATTGCGACAGTAATAGATACATATATTTAGTGTGTAGTTCGTGTTAAGACAACATAGAGATCATCACAAACATCAAATAACATGATAGGTACCGATTACACTAATTGGTTAGTTTTTAATTGACAATGAATATTGATTTACCATAAAGATAAATATTTTTAATTTTAAATTGCAAAGCAAGGTAACAAACAATTCTCACACAATAATTTATAGAAGTCTATTATGAAATCAACAACAAGTTATTGTGCTGCAAATTATTGTTTTTTCAAATTCTATGATCACATTAGTTATTTTTTAGTAACCGGAAAAAGTTGTAAATTGTTATGTTTAGTTGAATAGAAGTATAGAGAAGTGGAGTAGATACTTTGTCATATAATAAATTAAAAGGAGGAGATGTTGATTCATTGTTTTTTAACATACACTACTAGAAATTTGAGTTTTACCTGCGGATTTTCCTGCGGATTTAAGCAAAAAATCCGCAGGATCACACGTTACCTGCGGATTTCCTGGCGGAACTATATCCCCACGTAAAACCTTCGTGGGTAAACTCCGCAGCAAATATTAAGCAAACTTAAGGCAATTTCTTACGACATTTCATACAGAAATATCTGCAGTACTGATCCTACAAATATTTTTCCTATGCAAATTCGCAGGTATATCCACCTGAAATTTTCTATTAAAATACTTTTCTTTTGAAAATCCGCAGGTAATTTCGCATCAAAATGATTTTCTAAGTATAATCAGTAGAATATTTGCTTAAATTTCCACCGTCCACTAATCTTTCTGATTTTTTATTTATATGAAAATTTCATCTAAAAATATATGAAAATATTATTATAAAATACATTTTTTAAATATTTAATATTAGTCTTTAATTGAAATACTATTGCAATACATTTTTTATATCATGTTCACAAATCATTGCAACATATTAATTATAGTATGATCCAACTATTGCAATACTCCTAAACAAAATTTATATCATGTTCGCAAATCATAAATAAGTTTAGATACTGTTGCAGAGATCCCTAAAACTATTTCATATCAAACATTCCAATCAATACACAAAATGTTGAACTTGAATGAAGCTTTTCACCAAGGCTTCCATTTTACATTTACTCATACAATAAAAGATTAGAATCTTCATGAAAACAGAATTCATGCAGCTTCACAATGTTCCTGTGTCTGGTCTTTTCAAGAGTTGAAATCTCAGCTAAGAAGCTTCGGTCGATGCTCGATGTTCCTTCTCCGCACGAATTCAACTTCTTGATAGGCAATAAATTTACCATCATTCGTAACAGCTTTGTAGGCAGTTCCACAAGCTCCTCTTCCTGTAACTTCAGATTCTTAGTTACAATCACAATCACAATTATTAATTGAGCTTTTAAGTAAAGTATTGGGTACAACTTAAGGTTTGTCTTTTTGATGGGTAAATTCCTACAACTCTCCAAGGTCCGGTTATTATAATTTTTAGCTATTGTGAAGTTCGAAACTCAATTAAGTATTTGCATGACCGTGAGATGCATAAGCTGATTTCAAAAGTATCATATTCACTCAAAAATTATATGAACTATTTTTCCTAAAGCAAATTTTCACACATCACCTGCCAATCAAGACTTTCCAAACAATAGAAATGTAAAATAAAATAAAAACTAACCATGAAATAGGAGCAAAACGATACTTACAAAGTTGCCTACGAAGTAGCCTTTCCTTTCCATCCTTCAACTTCCAAGGTAGATTGTATTATTTCCATCAAATAAATAGGTAGATTGTATTATTTTAGGATCTTCACTATAGCTTTCATAACACTGACCCCATCTTGGATCTCTACAAACCTATCAAAACAATATAAGACAGTGCAAAAATCATAGTATAAGTTGATTGATGGCATTAAAATTTGGTGGTATTTACTTACTGCTAAACAATGTGCATAAACATATTGAATTCCTGTTGCTCTAACTTCAAGTGCAGTTGCAACTCCATTTCTCTTGACTAGTTCAGGGTCCCTAGCAGCGAAATTGAAATATTCATTATTTTCATTTATAAGAAGAACATCATTGACTTGAATAAGCAATAGAATAATTTGTATTAACTGCTAAGAAAAAAAACCTAATGATAACATGGAAAAGCATATTATCTTTGGCACAAATCAGCAAAAAAAATAGTTGCTTTATAAACAGAGCTATGGCCATGAACACCATCAATACCATAAAATATTGGAATTCCAAGCCTGATTGATAAAGCATCCTTCTGAAATTCATTCAACATGTTAATCCAGTCTTCAGCAGAAGCCTGTGGAACTAGAATACTCCATCCCTCACTCATAACACTCCCTAATCAAAATGAAAATGTTGAATGTATATATTCCTTTAAAAAAGTGCTTTAAAATGTTTAGTGAATAGTTGCTTTAAAATGTCTTAAAGTGCTTTAAAGTGTATATATTCATTTAAAAAAGTCCTTGAATAGTTGCTTTAAAATGTTTAGTGAAAATGAAAATGTATTCTTTAATCTTTAATAAAAATAATAGAATGTATATATTCCTTTAAAAAAGTGCTAGTGCAAAATTATGAGGTGACTTATAAATTAAAAACGTATCTTATGGAATTCAATAATTGCAATCAATGTAATAAATGAATCTGCTAAAAATGATGAATATAAATTGCAATCCATGAATCAACTTATAACTCAGCATCCAAAAGTCTCATCGAATTTTTTTCAAATAATTAGAATATATTATTCATACAGATTGTAATGCCACGTATACATATTAATAATAATAATATATAGTATATATAATTATGTAGTAAGATATATAAATTATTACGAGTTTAATTATCATGTACTATCACTATAAATTTTTTTATAACGCTAGCTCATGATAAACATCTATTAACATGATATGACTTTTGATGTAATAATGGTAAAAATGGTTGTGATTGACTAATAGTGTAAATTGAATCATATTATTATTATTATTATTATTATTATTATTATTATTATTATTATTATTATTATTATTATTATTATTATTATTATTAAGGAGTCGCTTTAAATCACACCGATCCATGAAGAAGTATCTGTTTTAAACAAACTTTTCTAAATATTAAAAACTAAATTTTTTATTTTAATATACATAATTAACAAAGTAATGTTTTGCTGCGTAATAATTCATCATTAATTACAAATTCCGATACGTTAATTGAAAAGATTAAAGCATGCATAATATAGATGAGTATGAAAAATTAATTGACATTTAATAATAAATAGAATGTCTATTCTATATGGGTATTACAATTATACTTCCTCTAAAATCTACACTATAAACAAAAAAAGTAGTTGAATATTTGATGTATTTGAGATAAAAATTTAAGAACACTAAACAGATACATTACTGTCATTTTTTTTATATTCCATTCCAGATTAATATATAATTAAATTATAAAATAAATTAAAAACAAATAGTATATAGATTTACGAAAATCGAAAATATTAAAGAAGGCAAATTGATTACATCATTCAATACATTTGGATTGAGTGTCCTATATTTAGTGAATTAATTAATTATTAAATATGAAATATGTTATCATGTAATTTAAGAGCACAAATTTTGTATAGGATATATCTTTAAATATAAATAAGATATCATTTTTTGAGCACTTACTTTTGTGAGAGGAATTAATTGATCATGAAAAAACAAATATGACTGAAGACATCAATGAGTACCCGATAACAACGGGTAGTTCCGAAAGCGATAATATATTCCCTACCATATTTACAATTTATTTGATTGATAAATGAAAGTCGTATAAAAGTAACCCAAAAGAAAAGTACTGATAATAATTAACATAAATTAGAAATTATATATTGAAAAAAAATATAATACTGGTATTTCTTTAAATTTTAATTTTCTTTTTTATTGACTAACAATGTATAATATATCTACTCTAACGGTGCATATTACTTAATTATATTTTTGTATATAATTATATGCAATTTTGCATACTAAAATTGCATATAGTACTTTGAGTCAAATAAAAATTGCACACAGTGAAAGTGCAAACACGAGAAGAGGGAGTTGAATTGTATTTGATAAAGTAGATAACTTTTTGCTAATTTGATAAAGGCTGATTGATTTTTATGAATTACTTAGCTTAGATAAGAAGCAATTGGATTTAGAGATAGCAAACAATGAAAATATAAATAATTGAACACATAGATTTATCCTGGTTCACCACTAACTTGGCTACATCCAGTCCCCTTATTTAGAAGGCTTTAATCCACTAATTCAAATACTTTGAATTACAAAAAGTGCCATTAATAGAACCAAAAATAATGTCATAAACATAAATTTGAATAATAAGAATGTCATCTCCTATTGATTTTCTAAAAAGTGTATTATCTACTTGTCATCTTTCAAAGTTATTTTTAAGCAAGAAGTTACTAAGTCTATCATACTATGCCCTAGGAGCTTGTTTTAGACCATACAAAGATTTCCTAAGTTTAAAAACATGATTTGGAAATTCAGAACTTTCAAAACCTGGGGGTTGTTTAACATAGACTTCTTCACTTATATAACCATTTAGAAAATCACTTTTAACATCCATTTGATATTATTTGAAAATAATATGTCACATTATTTGAATATATGAAAATGCTATTATATGCGGTAAAAGAAAGTAGGATACAAATAGCTTCTAACCTGGCCACTGGAGCAAATGTCTTAGTGTAATCAATGCCCTCTTGCTGACTGTAGCCTTGTGCGACAAGTTTTGCCTTGTTTCTGACCACTTTACTTTTTTCATTTAGCTAGTTTTTAAAAACCCACTCGGTTCCAATAATGTTCTTCTTTGGTTTAGGTACTAGATCCCAAAACATCATTCCTCTTGAATTCATTTAACTTTTCTTGCATTACAAGAATCCATCCATCATCTGCCAATGTTTCATCAACACAGGTAGGCTCAATTGATGAGAGTGATCCAAACAAACTGGTATCTTTTAGTGATGACCTGGTCCTAAAAGAATCACTTTCGCTTCCAATGATTAGTGTTTCAGGATGAGATGACTTCTACTTCCATCCATATTTTCCTTCTAACTTATCTTGACTTTTTCTGACTTGATCAGATTCGTCCTCTGAAAATTTGTCATCCTCTTCGGATTTGCTTATATCCTCTGATTTTTCAGGTTCTTCTAGTTAGTTTGCATCTACTTCTTTTGGTTGTCGTAAACCTGCACTATCATCATATTGCTTTGACTTTTCATGGTCAAACTATTTTTCATCAAATTTAACTTGTATAGATTCTTCCACAATCTGAATTTCCCTATTAAACACTCTATAAGCCTTAGATATTTTAGAGTATCCAATGAAGGTAAACTTTTGAGATCTAGAATCAAATTTACCAAAGTTATCTTTAGTGTTCAACATATAACAAGTACAACCAAATTGTTTAAAGTAAGAGATGTTAGGCTTTTTACCTTTCCACAATTTATATGGTGTTTTATTCAATATAGACCTAATGAAGACTTTATTTTGGATATTATATGCAGTGTTAATTGCTTCAGCCCAAAAATGTTTTGCAACATTCATCTCCTTTAACATGGTTCTACCCATTTCTTGGAGTGATCTATTCTTTCTTTCTACAACTCCATTTTGTTGGGGTGTTCTAGGAGAGGAGAAGTTGTGAGAGATTCCATTCTTATCACAAAAAATTTCAAATAACTTGTTTTCAAATTCTCCTCCATGATCACTTCTAATTGTTACAATCTTAAGACCCTTTTCATTCATTACTTGTTTGCAAAATGTGATAAACACTTTGTGGGATTCATCCTTACTTTTTAAGAATTTTACCCATGTCCACCTAGTGTAATTGTAACATCCTCTAAATTATTATTTAAAAATAATTAGAACCTATCAACATTATTCAATATTAAATTATGTGTGATAATTATTTGCCTTCTTCGATTTTTATAGTTGATAAAGTTATTAGTAAGAATTATTTAATCAATGGGGAGTTTAAATATAATATATATATATATATAAGTAGAGATATATTATATGTAGATGTGTTTTCCTAGTGCAAGAAGAATTTGGGCTAAGGGTTTGAGGCTAGTGTGACCCAACCCACTTGAATGAGTATAAATTTGGGCTATGTGTTTGTGGCTTGGTTTTTATGATCAAGGTTAAAAAAAAAAGTGACATTTTATCCCTCTTATTCTTCATTTAGGCCCAACATTATCTAACCAATAATTTCCACTTTAAATTTCCCTGAGTCCACAATTTCTGTATACTCACTAATAACAAACAAAAAGAATTCCGAAACCCTAGCCACCATCACCTTCACACCTCATTTTCTTCGTGTATCCAAGCTTGGAACTTATTTTCCTTGTGAACAACTCCGTGGGGCTTAAGGCTTTGTACTAGGAAGAAAAGCGGCCAAGGTAAGGCCGTTGGTTGGATGACATGAAATAAATAATCGTGATTACTTTGATTTTAGAAGGAATAAATGTAGAATAATGGATTAAAATAATAAAACCCCAATTTTTGTTGAGATTGAATTGTAATATATGACTTCTATGGAGTAAAGTATGAAATTTTATGCTATGTGTGATAAAATTGTAGTTTTACGATGAATATGAAATAAAGTTTGAATTTTTACCTTATATGTGATAAAATTTTAACTTTTATTATGTATATGAATTGGAGTTTGAATTTTCTTGTCATATATGTTAAAGTGTTAATTTTTATGGCCTATATGATATAAAGTTTCTATTTTTATGTGTATGTGGTGAAAGTCATAATTTTTATGATTATTTGTCTATGATTATGTGATACTCATGATAAGGATGTGTTGTATGTGTTCTTAGTGATATGTGAATAAGAGATGATTTTGAAAAGTAATTTTGAATGCATATGACATGATTCTTAGTGGGCTGTGTGGGAATATATATGTTTGATACTATATTATCATGTCATGGCATATGCATCTTCGTGGGAGTTGCCTTAGTGGCAGATTTGATATCCCCATTGGTATGGGTGACCTTTCTTTGTGGAAGTTGCCTTAGTGGCAGGTTGATATCCGGATCATATAGTTTTAGGAGCATGTATTATGCATATGTTTGATATACAATTTACCGGTTTGCGCATTTTTTTCTTTTAAATTGGAAGTTTTTACTTTTATATGTTTTGTGTTATTCTTTCATATGTTTAGCTTTGGTTTGATGTGGATGATGGAATAAAACTGACCCTTACAACAACATTTTAGGTACTAATGAGTTCGAGGAGATTCAAGAGTAGTTAATGAGTATTGATGTGCGGCGAACGTGGGGTAAAAATGGGTTTTTCGAGACAATTTTGTAATAATAGAGTTGTCGCAATATTTCTAAGTTCTTTTTAGTCTTTTGTCACAAACTTTTAAAATGTACTAGAATTTTAGAAATACGGAAGTGGTTCAGAGCAATAATTCACGGACTTTGAGGTGGGACGCTTCGAGTATGTTGCATATATTTTAATATTTCTTGTGTTAATTGTTTGTTTTTTTAATTATTGGATTTTACTAATTACTTAAACTCATATTATGTGTCATTAATTCTATTAATTGTTGGTTTTCTAATTATTTAATTTTATTAAGTACTTAAATTCCTATTATGTGTCATTAATTGTGTAACCTCCCTGAATTTTTGTGATTAAATATATGCCTTAAATTACTACCAATTGAAAATAGTTTTAATTTGATTCAATGCAATAATTGCTTTGATTTTAATGACGTTATTTAATATTATGATGTTACGAAATTACTACTCACTATTTGAATATTTTTGTTTTGTTTTATATGTTATGAATTTAATACTCGTGATTTAATGACATTATGAATTTATTACTCTTGATTTGAATTTTTAAAATAATTGTTTGTAACTGATTAATTTAATACTTGTCATTTAATAACGCTATGAATTTAATATTGTGACGTTACGAATTTACTAATCATGATTTGAATTTTTATTCTTTGTATGTTACTAATTTAATTTTCGTATTTTATTGACGTTATGAATTTACTATTAGGATGTTGTGAATTTACTACTCGTGATTTGAATTTTTAATAATTTACTAATCGTGATTTAATTTGACGTTATGTAATAATTGTTTGTACATTTATGATATTATCAATTAATGGTCACAAATTCAATTTTTTTTTTTTTAGAATCGTAAAATTATTAGTTTTATTTTGCTATAATGTGGAATTATTGTGTACTCATTTGGATTGACTTGTTTTGAAAGTATACAATAATTAATTGGTCTCCACTTTAATGACGTTATTAATTAGACCAATTGAATTATAATAATTATGAATATTCCTTAACTATTTAATTTTTGTGTGATAATTTAAATTTTTATGACAATGTTTTAAACATTTAACCTTATAGAATTTTAGGATCCCCATAATAGAAAGGAAGGGTAATACCGTAAAAAGTTGTATTAATAGCGGGATTCTGACTAAGGAAAGACTTGGTTATTAAGTGGTCCGTTGACCCACATCTCTTTCCTGGGAAGCCCTCTAGTGCACGACTTGCTGTGTGACCTAAACCTACTATATAGACGTGAATAAAATATTTCCTTACAACCGTAAGGTTATAATTAGATCATAGTGTTATCCTAATTAGATAATTTGTAGGAAGTATGACTCATCGCGCAAACCGATCAATCCCCCAAGGAGGAAGTGACATGACTGAAGCAATCCAAGCCATGAATGCAATGGCTGCTGCAATGGCCCAACAAGCTGCAGTTCAGGCTCAGCAAGCTGCAATCCAAGCTCAACGTAATGCGCAGAGGGACCTGAGGGAGGAAGCAGCTGTTGCAACGAAGGGATTATCTGAATTTCGTCGACAAGATCCGCCAAAATTTAAAGGGGAGCATGACCCTGACAAGGCTAATCTCTGGCTGCAAGAGATTGAGAAGATATTTGACATCCTCCACTGCCTCGATGACACGAAAGTGGAGTATGCTGCCTACTTACTGATTGGTGAAGTTGAATACTGGTGGCGGGGGGCGAGACAAATGATGGAAGGAAACCACGAAGAGGTGACTTGGGAAGTCTTCAAGAGAAAGTTCTTGGACAAATATTTTCCGAAGAGTGCCAGGGCTGAGAAAGAAGCCCAATTCTTGAGACTATATCAAGGAAGTCTCACGGTGTCCGAGTATGCTCCAAAGTTTGAGTCCCTAGCAAAACATTTTCGCTACTTCCGTAACCAAGTGGATGAAGAGTACATGTGCGAGAGGTTTGAAAGCGGGCTCATGTATGAGATTAAGGAGTCTGTGGGACCCCTAGAGATACGTCAATATCAGTTGCTGGTTGAGAAATGCAAAAAGGTGGAGATCATGAAACGGGGCCGCCTGAACAAAGGTGCTATTGGTGGACCGGCGAGACCTCAGGTAGAAATTAACCACAACCTTATCATTTAATTATGGGGTTATGTCTCTAAATATTACCTTTGAACAGGGAATTGGTGACCAACAAAATAGAGGCAGACAGTTTCAACAGCAAAAGCCTTATGCTCGCCCACAAGGGATTGCTAGAGATCGACCAGGTCCCCAAAACGTGGGAGATCAGAGGCCTCAGAATCCAACGCAGAACCCAATGCGTACTAGTCGATGCTATCATTGTGGACAGGAGGGACATAGGATAGCTGAGTGTCCCGGAAGAACCAGAATATGTTATGTCTGTCAGAAACCAGGCCATCTTGCAAAAGATTGTCGAGAGAAGGACACTGGCGACAATAAGGATATTGTCAACAACAAGGATGTTGCACGCCCTACTGCTCGAGGACGTGTTTATCATATTAGTGGAGAAGAAGTACCATCTTCATCAGAACTTATTCAGGGTGAGTGTTTAATTGCTGGAAAGATACTTTCTATGATATATGATTCTGGAGCGACACACTCGTTCATTTCATTAGATTGGGTGGACTCGCTCCAACTTGCTGTCACTACTTTACCCTTCGATTTACTGGTTACCCTGCCCTCTGCTGAACCAGTAAAATGTAATTCGGCGTGCTTGCAATGCCCACTAACTGTGTTTAGAATGAATTTTAAGGTCGATTTAATTTGTATTCCTCTGAAACATCTTGGAGTAATTTTGGGAATGGATTGGTTGTCTAGCAATTACGTCATGTTAGATTGCGCCCGACGGAATGTGATATTTCCAGATCCTGACATTTCGAAGTTCCTTTCGGCTAACAGACTGAAGTTTTCTCTGAAGGGAGGAGTTCAAAAATATGTGTTTCTCAACTCCATCAGTATGACTCCAGAGGTTGTTGTCGATGAGATCCCAGTGGTGAAGGATTTCTCTGAAGTTTTCCCACCAGACGTACCAGGATTACCCCCAGTCCGCGACGTCGAATTTTCTATCGATGTCATTCCAGGTACTGGACCCATCTCTATCGCTCCTTACAGAATGGCCCCCTTAGAGCTAGCAGAACTAAAGAACCAATTGGAAGACCTTCTGTCTAAGGAGTTCATTCGGCCTAGTGTGTCACCATGGGGAGCCCCCGTATTATTGGTCAAGAAGAAGGATGGAAAGTCGAGACTGTGTGTTGATTACCGACAACTCAACAAGGTCACAATAAAAAACAGATACCCCTTACCCCGCATTGATGATTTAATGGACCAACTCAGAGGGGCAGAGGTGTTTTCTAAGATTGATCTAAAGTCAGGGTACCATCAGATTCGGGTGAAAGAAGGTGATATATCTAAGACGGCTTTCCGAACGCGTTATGGGCATTATGAGTACTTGGTGATGCCCTTCGGAGTGACCAATGCGCCAGCTATCTTCATGGATTATATGAATCGTATCTTTCGTCCATTCTTAGACAAGTTCGTGGTGATCTTCATTGATGACATATTGATCTATTCCAAGACCCGAGAAGAACACGAGGAACATTTGCGTCAAGCTCTACAAGTACTGAAGGAGCAACAACTATATGCCAATCTAGGAAAATGTGAATTTTGGTTGGAAGAAGTGAAGTTCTTGGGACATGTAATTTCTAAGGAAGGGATTGCTGTCGACCCATCCAAGGTAGAAGCCGTGATGGCATGGAAACAACCGCAGACAGTCACAGAGATTAGAAGTTTTCTGGGTTTGGCCGGGTACTATAGGAGATTTATTGAGGGATTTGCCAAGATTGCTGCTCCATTGACACACCTTACAAAGAAGAACCAGATTTATGCGTGGACTGAGGTGTGTGAGAAAAGTTTCCAACTTATGAAGGAGAAGCTAACTACGTCCCCAGTGTTAGTGTTGCCACAACCAGAAGAACCTTATGAAGTTTATTGTGATGCTTCCTACCAGGGTTTGGGTTGTGTGTTGATGCAGAACAAACGGGTAGTGACTTATGCCTCAAGGCAATTGAAGGTGCATGAAAAGAATTATCCCACTCATGACATGGAGTTAGCGGCAATTGTCTTCGCATTGAAAGTTTGGAGACATTATCTATATGGGTGTAGTTTTGATGTATTTAGTGATGGATGGAGTTCATTAAAGATTATGAGTTCACGTTGAATTACCATCCAGGGAAAGCAAACGTGGTGGCTGATGCCCTAAGCAGGAAGCGAGTTCATCTCTCATTTGTAACAATGAAGGGGTTGGAGTTTTTAGAGAAGTTCTGTGACTTGGATCTTAAGTTGGAATCCCCATTGGGGAAAGTGCAATGTGGAATGATCATTATAGATAGTGAATTGATGAATGAGATTAAAGTTCTCCAAGTTACAGACGTGTTAACTCAAGAGAAAAGGAAGTTGATCGAGGTCGGGAAGGCACTTGAATTTGAGGTGGGCCTAGACGATGTTTTGAGATGTAATGGACGTGTTTGTATACCCAACAATACAGAATTGAGGAAGACTATCTTGGATGAGGCCCATAAAAGCAAGTTGAGTATTCACCCTGGTACCAACAAAATGTATAAAGACCTTAAGCAAAAATTCTGGTGGCCGGGAATGAAGAAACAGGTAGCAGAATATGTGGCTTCCTGTTTGACTTGTCAGAAAGCCAAGGTAGAGCATCAGAAACCAGGGGGACTACTAAGGTCATTAGATATACAAGTATGGAAATGGGATAATATATCTATGAATTTCGTGGTAGCATTGCCGAAGACTCAACGGAAGTTTGACTGCATTTGGGTGATTGTCGACAGGTTGACCAAATCTGCCCATTTCATACCCGTGAGGACTACTTATGATGTGACTAAGCTTGCAGAGATCTACATTGCCGAGATTGTTAGACTACATGGGGTACCCTCCAGCATTGTGTCAGATAGAGACCCGAAGTTCATTTCTCGTTTGTGGGGAGCATTACATGAGGCGCTAGGTACTAAGTTGAGATTGAGTTCAGCCTATCACCCTCAAACCGATGGACAAACAGAAAGGACTATTCAGACCTTGGAGGATTTACTGAGAGCGTGTGTGTTGGATGAGCGAGGAAGTTGGGATAATATGTTGCCTCTCGTTGAGTTCACCTATAACAACAGCTATCATGCGAGCATTGGGATGGCACCATACGAGGCTCTATATGGGCGTAAGTGCCAAACTCCCTTATGTTGGTATCAAAATGGTGAGAACATAATGGTGGGGCCAGAATTGGTACAATAGACCATAAATAAAATTGTCTGATCCAAGAAAGAATGAAGACATCACAAAGCAGACAAAAGAGTTACGCCGACCAACGGAGGAAACCGCTGGAGTTTCAAGAAGGTGAACATGTGTTTTTGAGAGTGACGCCCACTACTGGAGTTGGTAGGGCACTGAAGTCTAAGAAGCTCACTCCTAAATTCATTGGCCCATATCAGATCCTCCGACGTGTGGGTCTCGTAGCTTACCAGATTGCCTTGCCTCCGAGTCTGGCCAAACTACACGACGTATTCCATGTGTCACAGCTGAGGAAGTACATGGCTGATCCTTCCTATATTATCACGCCATATGATATCCAGTTGAAGGAGAACCTTTCCTTTGTAATTCCACCACTAAGCATTGGAGATAGGACTACTAAGCACCTACGAGGTAAGGAGATCGCCTTGGTCAAGGTGATTTGGGACCAAACGACTGGAGATGCAACTTGGGAATTAGAGGAAAAGATGAGAGAATTCTACCCTAATCTGTTTATGTCTACCTACTTTCGAGGACGAAACTATTTTTAAGAGGGTGAGTATTGTAACATCCTCTAAATTATTATTAAAAAATAATTAGAACCTATCAACATTATTCAATATTAAATTATGCGTGATAATTATTTGCCTTGTTCGATTTTTATAGTTGATAAAGTTATTAGTAAGAATTATTTAATCAATGGGGAGTTTAAG
Organism: Cicer yamashitae; assembly: GCA_037974755.1. NCBI lineage: Eukaryota > Viridiplantae > Streptophyta > Magnoliopsida > Fabales > Fabaceae > Cicer > Cicer yamashitae. The sequence goes on along the minus strand of JBBPBQ010000004.1, from coordinate 22,664,177 downwards.
TATAATATATATATATATATATATATATATATATATATTTAAGTAGAGATATATTATATATAGATGTGTTTTCCTAGTGCAAGAAGAATTTGGGCTAAGGGTTTGAGGCTAGTGTGACCCAACCCATGACCCAACCCACTTGCATGAGTATAAATTTGGGCTATGTGTTTGTGGCTTGGTTTTTATGATCAAGGTTAAAAAAAAAAGTGACATTTTATCCCTCTTATTCTTCATTTAGGCCCAACATTATCTAACCAACAATTTCTACTTTAAATTTCCCTAAGTCCACAATTTCTGTATACTCACTAATAACAAACAAAAAGAATTCCGAAACCCTAGCCACCATCACCTTCACACCTCATTTTCTTCGTGTATCCAAGCTTGGAACTTCTTTTCCTTGTGAACAACTCCGTGGGGCTTAAGGCTTTGTACTAGGAAGAAAAGCGGCCAAGGTAAGGGCTCTTCCCCACAAAAATCATAGTTAGGCCGTTGGTTGGATGACATGAAATAAATAATCGTGATTACTTTGATTTTAGAAGGAATAAATGTAGACTAATGGATTAAAATAATAAAACCCCAATTTTTGTTGAGATTGAATTGTAATATATGACTTCTATGGAGTAAAGTATGAAACAAAGTTTGAATTTTTACCTTATATGTGATAAAGTTTTAACTTTTATTATGTATATGAATTGGAGTTTGAATTTTCTTGTCATATATGTTAAAGTGTTAATTTTTATGGCCTATATGATATAAAGTTTCTATTTTCATGTGTATGTGGTGAAAGTCATAATTTTTATGATTATTTGTCTATGATTATGTGATACTCATGATAAGAATGTGTTGTATGTGTTCTTAGTGATATGTGAATAAGAGATGATTTTGAAAAGTAATTTTGAATGCATATGACATGATTCTTAGTGGGCTGTGTGGGAATATATATGTTTGATACTATATCATCATGTCATGGCATATGCATCTTCGTGGTAGTTGCCTTAGTGGCAGATTTGATTTCCCCATTGGTATGGGTGACCTTTCTTTGTGGAAGTTGCCTTAGTGGCAGGTTGATATCCGGATCATATAGTTTTAGGAGCATGTATTATGCATATGTTTAATATACAATTTTCCGGGTTGCGCATTTTTTTCTTTTAAATTGGAAGTTTTTACTTTTATATGTTTTGTGTTATTCTTGCATATGTTTAGCTTTGGTTTGATGTGGATGATGGAATAAAACTGACCCTTACAACAACATTTTAGGTACTAATGAGTTCGAGGAGATTCAAGAGTAGTTAATGAGTATTGATGTGCGGCGAACGTGGGGTAAAAATGGGTTTTTCGAGACAATTTTGTAATAATAGAGTTGTCGCAATATTTCTAAGTTCTTTTTAGTCTTTTGTCACAAACTTTTAAAATGTACTAGAATTTTAGATATATGGAAGTGGTTCCCTTCCGTTAGGAATAATTGCGTTTACTTTGTTTTAAATTTTGAATAAATATTTTCTTAATGATATTAAATAAGGTGGTTGTTATTAATTACTTAAATGAATAAATGTGAAGTATTAAAAAAAAATCGTAAACTTTTCTAAACAATATGTTTTTTTTAAGTAACGTCTTGGATTAAAAATCCGGGGTGTTGCAGTAATCATCTACTATAACAAAGCCATATTTCTTTCCACTTAGAGAGGTTGTTTTCATTGGCTCAAAGAGATCTACATGTAAGAGCTCATGGGGCTTTGAGGTAGAGACTAAGTTCTTAGGGGTAAAATAGTTCTTTGTTTGTTTTCCCTTTTGACAAGCTTTACACATAACTTCAGTTTTGTAACTAAGCTTAGGTAGACCTCTGACTAGTAGAAGTTTATTCAGTTTTGAAATTGATCTAAGGTTTGCATGACCTAATCTTTTGTGCCAAATTAGTTTCTCTTCATTTAGTGACAAAAGACACTTAACCTCTTGTTTCTCTAGACTAAACAGATTTATCTTGTTAATGTTGTTTTACCTTTGACCTGTAAAGAGTACAAATCCATCATTCTGACTAATTGCCTTGCATGGTTTATAATATCATAATTATTATCACTTTACTTACTAATACTTAATTATGCTTAAGATCTTTAACAAACAAGACATCTTTAATAGAAGGGGAAATACCATTACCAACTGTACCTTAACCAACGATCTGGCCTTTTTCGTTTCCTCCAAAAGTCACTATGCCTCATTTACTCAATGTTAGTTCTTGGAACATATACTTTTCTCCCGTCATGTGTCGCGAGCATCCACTATCCAGGTACCATGATTGGTGTTTTAAATTGATTACTAATGACATCTGCATCATAGACAATTTTGTTCTTATGTATCCAAATTTGGTTGGGTCTTGGTTTGTTAGTCTTGAAATATTTCTTGTCTTTCCTTGTATTTGACATGGGACAAGATAATTTCGAGTATCCTTTCATGGAACAAACAATACACAAGATATCAGAGGGAATAGATTTAGGTTCAGTTACCGTTTCTTCAAATCCTATACCTCTTTTATCATTTCTACTAACTCCATAAATCATAAAAGCATACTTGCTTCTTTTCATACCATTAGCAAGAAAATCATCAAATACTTTTTCATGCTTATCAGAGTTACATGTGGTATTTTCAATTGTTGTTGAACTATGATTACTTTTGAGATATAGATTTTACGCCTTAAGTTCAGCAATATCAGTTTTCAGAGTTGCATTTTCTGTTTTAACTTTAACACTTTGATTCTTTAAAACATTAGTTTCTTCAGTTGGGTTTGCATTTTCTTTCCTAAGTGTTTTTAGTTTTAAAGACAATTTGTGATTCTTGTTCAGGAAGTAATTTATAACAGTAATTAAATCAGACCGAGATAAGTCAGAAAATACCTCAATTTCTTCATCTGTTGATTAACTTCTAGAGTCCAAATCTATGTTGGATTATGAGGTAGAGTTGGTATGAGCCACTAGAGCCAAATCTGCTTGCTCTTCATCATTAGAGGATTCATCATAATCATCCCATGTAGCCATCATACTCTTTTTCTTGGGTCTAGAATCTTTCCTATGATGTTTCCCTTTCTCCAGACTTGGACATTCTAACTTGATATTGTTGGAACCAAGTTCATTTTATACTTAGAGTTTTTATGATATCAAAAGTATTTTATGAAAACAATATATTTGACTTCAAAGAGTCTGGAAGAAGATATGGTCAAGATTTGTAGAAGATTTGAAGAAGATTTGATCAAGATTTATTTACAACAAAATATGAACAAAATCAATCTTAAGAATTTACAAACGAAATCTGAAAAAAATATGAACATAATCAATCTGAAGAATTTACAATCTCAATCTAAACAAAAAAGGAACATAATCAATTTGAAGAATTTACAAACGCAATCTGAACAAAATACAATTCAAAATTAAACAAGGACTAAATTGAAGCCCAAATTTTAACTATAAATAGATACTCAAGGCTGAAGAAGAAAATCATCGAAAAACATAAAAGAGTAGAAGAACTCAAGCTCAAAATTCCAAGTTCATCTTAGATTTCAAAAAGAGAAACACTTGTTCAAGTTAGAAATATTCTTTGAGTGTTCTTTTCTTAGAGTGTGAGAGTTATTATTATTATTATTATTATCAGTTTTATTAGAAGCAACTACTCAAGTTCCAATCTTTTGTATCCAACCCAATAGTGGTTTAGTTCCTCCTTCAATCTGGGGTTGTCAGGTTGTTAGGAGAAGACTTGGCTTGCAGGATCAAAGTGGTTAGTTCCTCAAAAGTCTGGGGTTGTCAGGCTGTTTGGGAAGACTGGCTTGGAGGGTTAGGTGCTTTGTAATTCAAGGTAATTGAATTACTAGATTAAAGCCTTCTGAATGAGGGGACTGGATGTAGCCAAGTTAGTGGTGAACTAGGATAAATCTATGTGTCAAATTATTTATGCTTTCATCGTTTACTACCTCTGAATCCAATTGCTTCTTATCCAAGTAATTCATAAAACCAACCAGCCGTCATCAAATTAGCATAAAGTTATCAACTTTGTTAAACATAATTCAACCCCCTTCTCGTGTTTGCACCTTCAGATATGTCCAGGTTCATTGAATCCATAGTAGATGATGTTTTTCTTGTTAGATTTATCATCCTTTCCCCTACTGGACTGCTTGGAATTTCTTTGGGGAAATTTCTTCTTTCTGTTTTGCCACATCTTCTGAATTTTTCTGGATATGAAAGTCAGTTCCTCTTCCTCTAAGTCTCCATTCTGATCCTCTAAATCATTATCTTCTGATTCTGTTGTTGCTTTCAGAACTTTCTTCTGGTTGGATTTCAAAGCCAAGGTTGGTTGCTTCTTCTTGGGCTCATCCTCTACAAGTTCAATTTCATGTGATCTGAGAGAGCTGATTAATTCTTCCAGCTTAAGAGTATTCAGATCATTTGCTTCTTGAATGACATTGATATTAGGTCTCCACTTTCTAGGCATACTTCTTAGTATCTTCTTCACATGATCAACAATAATGCATTTATCATGAATGTTCTGGACTTATAATGCATCTTGTACATCTTCTTCTTCATCAACATCCATTTCTTTCCTTAGAATCTCAATACCAGCAATATTCTTTGAAGCAATATAACCATCTTCCACCAAGTCCCGAAGTTCAAGATCTTGTGAAATAAAGAAACTTCTCATCCTGTCCTTCCAGTACTCAAAATGTTCTCTATCAAACAGAGGTGGTCTATTGATGTTTCTTGCAACAACTTCTTCACTAAATCCAGACATGTTGAACCTTGTGAAGTTTTCAACCTTGAGACTAAGCTCTAATTCTAATTGAAGGTGCAAACACGAGAAAGAGGGGGGGGGGGG
>JBBPBQ010000004.1:22628845-22659140 GCA_037974755.1 Cicer yamashitae | reverse complement strand
GGGGGGGGGGGGTTGAATTGTGTTTGACTAAGTTGATAACTTTTTCATTATTTAATTAAACTGGTTCAAACTTGATGATTTACTTGGAGTAGAAGAAATAATAGAACTAAGGAGTGCAGGAATAAAGTGACACAAGTAATTTATCCTGGTTCATTATTAACTTGGCTACATCTAGTCCCTTCACTTAGAAGGATTTAATCCACTAATTCAACAACTTGAATTACAAAGCCCCTGTCCCACCAACCTAGTCTTCGTAAACAACCGAACAACCCCAGACTTTTGAGGAACACACACACACATTGACTCTACCAGCCAAGTCTTCTCCACACAATGTGACAACCCAAGATTGTTGAAGGCACACTAACACCACTATCGGGTTTGAATACAAAGGTTTGGAACTTGAGTAGTTGCTTCTTACAAGCTGATTATAACAATGACTATCATACTCTAAGAAAAACACTTAGAAAATATTTCTCATTTAAACAAGTATTTCTCTCTTTGAACTCTAAGATGAATTTTGAACTTTGAGCTTGGGTTCTTCTACTCTTTTTTGACTTTTCGATGATCTTTTTCTTTAGCCTTGAGTATCTATTTATCGATAAAATTAGGGCTTCAATTTAGTCATTGTTTAATTATGAATTGTATCTTCATTCTTAGCTTGGTCAACAATGATATTATTAAAAAATAATTCTTAATAAGATGCTTTTTGATAATATGTTTTTAACAAATTCTTTATTTCTGAATCCAATCTGAGTAGTTCTTCTAGATTGGTTTTGTTCGTGTTTTGTTCAGATTGAGTTTGTAAATTCTTCAGATTGATTCTGTTCGTATTTTGTTTAGATTGAGTTTGTAAATTCTTCAGATTGATTATGTTCGTATTTTAGTAAAAATTTGGGCTTCAATTTAGTCCTTATTTAATTCTGAATTGTATCTTGTTTATATTGAGTTTGTAAATTCTTCAAATTGATTATGTTCTTATTTTGTGTAGATTGACTTTGTAAATTCTTCAGAATGATTCTGTTCCTATTTTGTGTAGATTGACTTTGTAAATTCTTCAAATCAAATATTCTTCAAATCTTAATTAAATGTTGATCAAATATTCTTCAAATCTTCATTAAGATGTTGATCAAATATTCATCAAATCTTCATTAAATGTAGATCAAATATTTTTCAAATCATCATTAAAAGTTGATCAAATATTCTTCAAATCTTCAATTAAATGTTGATCAAATATTCTTCAAATCTTCTTCAAATCTTCTTCAAATCTTCTTCAAATATTCTTCAAATCTTCTTCAAATCTTGACCATATTTTATTTTCAACTTGGTCAAAGATTTTCTTCAATTATAAATTTGAATCAAATCTTATTTTAGATTTTCATCAATTATAATTTTGAATCAAATCTTATTTAAGATTTTCTTCAATTATAAATTTGAATCAAATCTTATTTTAGATTTTCTTCAAAAACATGAATCTTCTTTCATACTCTTTGAAGTCAAATATATTGTTCTCATAAAATACTTTTGTTAACATCAAAACTCTATATATAAAACCAACTTGGTTCCAACAATCTCCCCCTTTTTGATGATGACAAAACTTGTATTTTTTATAACAACTTTTCATTATATTTCCTTAACTCCCCCTAACTTAGGGCTCCCCCTAAGTCTTAGTATCATTTTCTCTCCACTTTATCAAATATCTTTCTCCCCCTTTTGTCATCAGACAAAAAAATTTGAATGTGAAACTTTGCCTCTTTCCATTTTTTTTTTTTTTTTTTTCGTTTTTCTCTTTTTTTTTTTGAATAAAATAAATATAACATAATATAAGAAAATATAATAACTATTGTAAAACTAAACTACTTTGAAGTGATCACAAGATCAGTCAGGTATGAATGTATGGTTTAGGTTTTTCTTTATGAAGTCAAACCTATCTTCAGGTAGTGGTTTGGTGAATATATCAGCTCATTGGTGTTCAGTGTCTAAAAATTGAATGTTCAGTACCCCTTTTTGAACAAAGTCCCTAATGAAGTGGTGTTTGATCTCTATGTGTTTAGCTCTAGAATGTAAGATAGGGTTTTTGGCTAGACAAATGGCAGAAGTGTTATCGCAATAGATGGGAATGTTGGATTCTAGGATGTTGTAGTCTTCAAGTTGATGTTTCATCCAAAGTAGTTGAGAGCTGCAGCCAGCTGCTGAAATGTACTCAGCCTCTGCTGTTGACATTGCAATGGTGTTATGTCTGTTACTTGACCAAGATATTAAGTTGTCACCTAAAAATGTGCAGTTGCCACTGGTGGTCTTTCTTTCAAGTTTATCTCCAGCATAATCAGAATCACAGTATCCACTAAGTTTGTACTTATGAGATTTCTTGTAGAACAAGGTAAGGTTGGTAGTGCCTTTTAGGTATCTAAGGATTCTCGTAACAACAGTTAAATGTGATTCCCTAGGGTCAGCTTGAAATCTTGCACATACACATACACTAAACATGATGTCAAGTCTGGAAGCGGTAAGGTAAAGTAGGGATCCTATCATTCCTCTATAGATTTTTAGTCAACTTTTTCGCCTAAATCATCTTTTTCAAGTGAACAAGTAGGGTGCATTGGTGTAGCCATAGGTTTGCAATCACTCATTTTAAACTTCCTAAGAAGCTCTTTTGTATATTTGGTTTGATGAATGTATATACCTTTTTGACTTTGCTGAATTTGTATCCCTAAGAAGAACTTAAGTTCTCCCATCATACTCATTTGAAATTCAAGCTGCATCAATTTAGAAAATTCTTGACAAAGAGTGCCATTAGTAGATCCAAAAATAATGTTATCAACATAAATTTGAATAATAAGAATGTTATCTCCTATTGATTTTCTATAAAGTGTATTATCTACTTGTCCTCTTTCAAAGTTATTTTTAAGCAAGAAGTTACTAAGTCTATCATACCACGCCCTAGGTGCTTGTTTTAGACCATACAAGGATTTCCTAAGTTTAAAAACATGATTTGGAAATTCAGAACTTTCAAAACCTGGGGGTTGTTTAACATACACTTCTTTACTTATATAACCATTTAGAAAATCACTTTTAACATCCATTTGAAATAATGTAATGTTATTATTTGCAGCAAAAAAAAAAGTAGGATACGAATAGCTTCTAACCTGGCCACTAGAGCAAATATCTCAGTGTAATGAATGCCCTTTTGCTGACTGTAGCCTTGCGTGACAAGTTTTGCCTTGTTTCTGACCACTTCACTGGTTTCTGAAAACCCACTTGGTTCCAATAATGTTCTTCTTTGGTCTAGGTACTAGATCCCAAGCATCATTCCTATTAAATTCTTGAGAACCTGCAAAATACTTATCAAGCTTTGATTTTTATGATCAAGCTTCTTGTTATCACAGTAAACATAATATTAGACAATAATTAAATTTAAAGAAAGATACCACCTATATGTTAACAGTTTCAGTTTCACTATGAAAACCCTCTTAGTTCTTCTTTTCTGGTTTTCATATTCTGAGTTTGCATATTCTCTGACTTAGAGAGTCTGGATGAAGGGATTTGAATTCCCATCCAGGTTTGTAGTCTTCATGAATTTGATTGGAGTGTTCAAAGAAGTCTCTTGATTCTGTCTTTTAATCTGCCACTTCTGTTTCTGCTGATGTATCGGGTTTCTCTGATGGTAATTCTGATTCTTCTAGTAGTTCCAGTTATATTGATATGTGTGATTTCTCTGCCAGTTTTGAGTCTGTTGATACTCCAGATATTTCTGATATTTCTCGTTCATCATATGGTTCTGGTTCTGATAAGTATTGTGTTGACCAGTCCTTCTTCCAACAGAGTCAGTTGGCTTCTGTTTGGTAGAGCTTGAAACATAGACCTTTTTGCCTTCATATATTGCAAGCATCCATTGACCAGGCACCATAACTGGTGTTTCAATTTGATTGCTTAGAACTTCTGCAACATAAACAATTTTATCTTTTGGTACCCAAATTTGGTTGGGTCCTGGTTTGTTAGATCTTAAAGATTTCTTGTCTTTCCATGTGGTTAGCATAGGACAATATATTTTATTGTGGCCTTTCTTATAGCAAATAATACATAAATCATCAAAGGGAATAAACTTAGATTCAATTACTTTTTCTTGAAATCCTATTACTCTTTTACCATTCCTACTAACCCCATAAATCATAGATGCATATTTGCTTCTTTCCATACCATTATCAATAAAATCTTGAAATACTTCTTCATGCTTATCAGAGTTACATGTGGTATTTTCAATTGATGTGGAACTATAATTACTTTTCAGAGTTAGATTTTCAGCCTTATGTTTAGCAATATCAGTTTTCTAATTTGCATTTTCTGTTTTAAGTTCAATAATATCAGTTTTCAGAGTTTCATTATCTGTCTTAAGTTCAGTAATATCAGTTTTCAGATTTGCATTCGCTATTTTAAGTTCAGTACAATCAGTTTTCAAATTTGTATTTTCTGTTTTAAATTCAGTACTTTCATTCTTTAAAACATTAACATTTTCAATTAGATTTGTATTTTCTTTCCTAAGTGTTTTTAGTTTTAAAGACAATTTGTGATTAATATTTAAAAAATCATTTATAGCTGGAATTAAATCAGATCGAGTAAATTCAGAAAATACCTCACTTTCTTCATCTGTTGATTCACCTTTAGAGTCAGAATCTGTGTTGGATCCAGAGGTAGAGTTGGAATGAGCCATCATACCCAAATCTTCTTGTTCATTGTCAGAGGATTCCTTAGAATTATCCCATGTAGCCATCATACTCTTCTTCTTGGGTCTGGAATCTTTCCTTTGGTGTTTCTCTTTCTCCACATTTGGACATTCTGACTTGATATGTCCAAGTTCATTGCATCCATAGCAGATGATGCTTTTCTTGTCATATTTATCATTATTTCCTCTGTTAGATTGCTTGGAATATCTTTGGGGAAATTTCTTCTTTCTGTTGTGCCACATCTTTCGAACTTTTCTAGTTATGAAAGCAATCTCCTTTTCCTTTGAGTTCAGATTCTGATTATCTGAATCACTATCCTCTCATTCTGAAGTTGCCTTTAGAACCTTCTTCTACTTAGATTTCAAGGCCAGAGTCTTGTTCTTCTTCTTGGGCTCATCTTCTTCAAGCTCAATTTCATGTGATCTGAGAGAGCTGATTAATTCTTCCAGCTTTATAGTATTCAGATCCTTTGCTTCCTGAATGGCAGTGATCTTAGGTCTCCACTTACTTGTCAGACTCCTAAGAATTTTCTTCACATGATCAGCAGTAGTATAACTCTTCTCAAGTACCTTTAATCCTGATACCAGGGTCTGGAATCTGGAAAACATTGTTTCAATGTCTTCATCTTCTTCCATCTTGAACAACTCATACTTTTTGACTAGGAGGTTGGCCTTTGCTTCTTGAACTTGCTTGCTTCCTTCATAGGTTAGTATCAGACTATCATAAATACTCTTTGCTGTCTCTTTGTTGGTGCACTTGTCAAACTCCTTGAAGGTGATTGCGTTTATCATGAATGTTCTGGACTTATGAGGCATCTTGTACATCTCCTTCTGATCAGCATTCATCTCCTTTCTTGGAATTTCAATTCCATCTTTATTCTTCGGAGTAATATAATCATCTTCCACCAAGTCCCAAAGTTTAGGATCTTGTGAAATATAGAAACTTCTCAGCCTGTCTTTCCAATACTCAAAACGTTCTCCATCAAACAGAGGTGGTCTATTGATATTTCCTCCAGCAGCTTCTTCACTGAATCCAGACATATTGAACCCTTGGATCTTTTCTCAAACACTGTAAAGTGCTTAGCCTTGAGACCGAGCTCTGATGCCAATTGAAGGTGCGAACATGAGAAGGGGGGTTGAATTGTGTTTGCACAAAGTTGATAACTTTTTGATAATTTATAAATAATTAAAAATTAGTTTGGTTTTGGTGACTTACTTGGAGTAGAAGCAATCGAATTTAGAGGCATCAATTTATTGTCGGCCTACTGGAGGTGAGAAAAACTTTAATTGTCCCCCTAAAATATGAATCTGGTGTAGCGCCTCAAGTCCACAGCTCTCTTCATTAGTAAATTAAATCCATCAACTACTATAAGAAGTAAAAACGGCGACAATGGGTCACCTTGTCCTAAACCATAACCCATGTCAAACTCTTTCATAGCATTGTCATTTACCATGCCAGCACTGAGATTGAAGCTGACTTTAACCATTATGATATCCAATTCCTCCATTTCACGAGGAACCCCATCTTTTGCATGAAAAGATAAAGGAAATTCCAATCCACCAATCCACCAAGTCGTATGTCTTTTCAAAATCTACCACTTCATTGTTCTTTCATTTGGCCTCCTCAACAATTTTATTAGCAATAAGAATCCCATCTAGAAATTGTCTTCCTAAACTTATCACATTTTCAATCTATTTAATAGAACATCAAAAATTACCTTCTATATGCAACCGATTTGAGATATAAGCCTAAAATATGATAATTTAACTGGGATAACACTATAAAAGAACTAATTGCCCCTCGCACTATTCGACCATTGACATGAAATTCAACCATTACTCTTATGAAGTCACCTTTAATATCGTCCCATAATTCTTTCCCTAATCCAAGGTTCACACTTTCTAGCCCTAGACTTTTTAAATTTTTACATCCCCACATCGCTTTACGCACCTTCTTTTCAGTAAATTCTCGTTCCAACACTGTTAGAACCAAGTTGGTTTTAAAAACAATGATCCTTAATTTTTGTTTTGATGATAACAAAATGTATGTGGGAACAATTTATGTTTTAATGTATTTTTCTAAAATGTGCAGATTTTCTAAAACAAGCTCTGATAGTGATCATCTGAATATAAAACGCTTTGTTCATTCCTCCATTATTTAACCAAGTAAACACTCCAATCGACGTGCCTTAATACCTACCTTAATTCATCTGCATCCGACACGCCTTAATACTGCTTTGATGGCTAGTATTCACTCGAATCTAATGATGAATCAGTATATGAAGACATAGACGTAAATGAGTTTCTAAATAATAACCATATATTTATTCTAAACTTAAAAATCATAGAAATATCCATTCCATCCAAATAAAAGAGTAAATAACCCTTGAAAAAAACTTTGAAACCATAAAAAGGGAAAATTAAACTCTAAAGGATAACATTTCAAAACCATTAAAGAAAATTGATTGTAACTCTGGCATAATTGAAGCAAACAATCATCTATGATATATGGTGTTGGCATAAATAATATTAGACGTATCGGTTTTCAAGAACTAGAGAAGGAACCAAAAATCTACAAAACTAAAACCATGTGTTCTTACTGTTTTAAGAAACGTCATGATAAAAGAACTTGTCATATGTTGAAAATATGGAAAGACAAGAAACCTCTCAAAACTAACAAAACTGAACCAATTAGATGCGGGTACCTAAAAACAAAATAATATATATTGCATATATCCTTAGCAAGAAGATTGAAACACCAATCATGGTACCTGAACAATGGATGCTCACGACACATGACAGGAGAAAAGTTTATGTTCCAAGAACTATCTCTCAAAGATGGAGTATATGTGGGATTTGGGGGAAATCAGAAAGGAAAGATCATAGGTACATGCACAATATGTAACAATTATCTACCCTCTATAAAAAATGTTTTACATGTGAAAAGAAGAATGCATAACCTACTGAGAATAAGTCAATCAAGTGACAGTGATTATGATGTTGTGTTCAAACAAAAGTCATGTAAGGCTATTAGTCAAAAAGATGGATCCATACTCTTTACATGTTAGAGGAAAAAGAACATTTATAAAATAAATTTGTTTGATTTATAAAGATAAGAAGTAAACTGTGACATGTTAGTGAATGAAGAACAACTATTATGGCACAAAAGATTGGGGCATGCTAACTTGAGAATGATGTCAAAGTTGAACAAACTCAATCTAGTTAGAGGGTTTCCAAATTTGAAATATAAAGCAGAAGTTCTTTGTGAGGCATTCTAGAAAAGGAAACAGACAAAAATATGTTTTGCTTCAAAGAATGTTGTTTTCACTTCTATACCACTTCAAAGAATGATTTGTTTGGTCCTGTAAGGACAACCTCTATCGGTGATAAAAAGTATGGATTGATAATTGTTGATGACTATACCAGATGGACATGGGTAAAATTATTAAAACACAAGGATGAGTAACATAAAGTATTAACTACCTTTTGTAAACAAGTGCAAAATGAAAAAAGTTTCTTTATCACAACAATTCGTAGTGACAATGGTGGTGAATTTGAAAACAAACCTTTTTAAATTTTACAGAATGGTGTTGTAAAAAGGAAAAATAAATCTCTTCAAGAAATGATACGCAACATGATACATGAACTTAATGTTGCAAACACTACAGCATTTTATCTCTACCGCAACGTAGAAAAACCGTTGCTTATTTTGAAAAAACTGTTGTTGTAAGCTAAGAGAACGGTTTTACAACCGTAGTGTACCGAGGTGGTACCTATTCCTTACGCAACAGGTTTTGCCAAAAACTGCAACACCTCCGTAAAACCGTAGCCGTAGATAGTCTATTAGAATGGTTTTGGTACTAAAATACAGCAATGGTTTTATGCCATTATTGGCTATATTAGAAAACAGTTCTATTCTATTGCTATGCAAAACCATTCTCTTCAGATGGTTTTGGGGTGAGCTACCACAATGGTTTTTTGCCATAGTTAAAAATTGTACTATCTAGAGCCCCTTTGTTCTTGAAGGCCCTTGATTTAAAACCATAGAAAAACCAGCATACCAATTTTTAGAGAAATAGAATACCCATTTGAAAAAAAAAATCATTAGAGGAGAAAATTAAAAAAAAAAAAACTATTTTCTTGATACCCAACCTTTTTTCTTGATGGCTTCTAATAATATTACACTACCAACACCTCTTGTATTTACAAGAAAGAGTTATGAAATCTGGTCTGTAAAGATGAGGACTTACTTGAGGGCTTATGATCTTTGGGAGGTCGTGGAAACAACTATTGAACCACCACCTTTGCAAGAAAATCCAACTGTTGCTCAAATGAGATACCATAGTGAGCAAGTGCTACGAGAGCTAAGGCTCTTACCCATCCTTCACTCTACTGTGAATGATGATGTTTTCATGAGAATCTCACACTTGGAGACAACAAAACAAGTTTGGGAGAAGTTGGAAGAAAGGTTTTTTTGGGAATGAAAGAACCAAGAAAATGCAGGTTCTTAATCTCAAAAGAGAGTTTGAAGCCTTGAAGATGAATGAAGATGAAACCATAAATGATTTCATGACCAAAGTTATAAAAGTTGTGACCCAAATTAGATTGGTGGGGGAAGAATTTCTAAATAGTAAAATTGTAGAAAAAGTCTTTGTGGTTTTCTCGAAAAGTTCGTATCCAAAATTTCTTCACTTGAAGAGTCTAAAGATCTATCTAAGATAAGCTTAACAGAGCTTACAAATGCTCTTCAAAGTCAATAGCAGAGAAGACTTTTCGACAAGAGGAAGCAACAGAATTAGCCTTACAAGTCAAACACAAAGGAAAAGCCATAACAATCAAAGATGAAAAGAAATTTGTTAGGTAACTTTATGGGAAAGTACAAAGAAGAAGGAAAGGTTTCCAAAGTGTGGAATCTGCAAAAGAACTAGCGACAAAGAGAGCGATTGTTGGTACAAATGAAAAACACCGCCACCAATACAATGTAGATATTGCAACAAAAATGGGCATATTGAGAGGTTTTGTTGGCTGAAACAACAACAACAAAATGAACAAAGTCATACTTCTCAAAAGGAAAATGTGACTGAAACTGATGATAGTGAAGAACTCTTGTTCATGGCCAAGACTACAAATAGTTTGGAGGATGGAGACACTTGGTTTCTTGATAGTGGATGCACACAACACATGAATGGCAAACCATATTTTTTTTTTCTGAGCTTAAACCCGTTACAAGATCTGTAAAGATCAGAAATGGAGAAAAAGTTGCTATCATGGGTAAAGGAACAGTGAAAATTTATACTGCAACAGGTATTAAATACATTTATGATGTTCTTTTAGTGCCTGAACTTGATCAAAACCCGTTGAGTGTGGGTCAATTGATGCAAAACAGCTACTGCTTGTTACTTAAAGAAGAAAGTTATGTGATTACTGATGTTAATAATCATGAACTATTTGAAATAGATATGAAAAAAAAAGAAGTTTTCCTATTAACTAGAATTTATTTTCTGAACATGAGTGTAAATTGAGTAAGGCTAAACTTGATTCTAAGCTTTGGCACAAGATGTTTGACCACTATAATTTGAAATCCATTCAATTTTCTCAAAAGAAAAAGTTGGTCAAAGACTTGCCTAATATTCAAATGTGCTCAGAAGTGTGTGAAGGTTGTTAACTTGGTAAGCAACATAGATTGCCTTTTCCATGTTCGGCTTGAATTGGTTCACTTAGATGTTTGTGGACCTATGAATATTACTTCACTCCATGGCAACAAGTATTTTATTATTTTTATAGATGATTTTACAAGAATGACTTGGGTTTATTTTCTTAAACAGAAATCTGAAGTTTTTTTTGTTGGTGTGTTTTTAAGAAATTTAAAGCCTTAGTTGAAACCCAAAATGGTTGTTTTTTGAAGAAACTCAAAACTAACAATGGGAAGGAGTTTATTTCTACAGAATTTAATAAATTTTGTGATGATTTTGGTGTTGAGCGCCAACTTACAGTCAACTACTCACCCCAACAAAATGGAATTTTTGAAAGAAAGAATAGATCTGTCATTGAAATCGTTAGATGCTTGATTTTTGAGAAGAAATTGCTAAAGTGTTTTGATGCATAGGCAATAAACACTGCTGTGTACCTCCAAAATCGACTTCCTACCAGGGCTATAGAGGGGATGACACCTATTGAGACTTGGGGAGGCATCAAGCCTTTTATCAAACATCTAAGGGTGTTTGGTTCATTGTGCTACACTCATATACTAGAAGTGAAAATAACTAAATTGGATGAAAAGGTTGAAAGAGGAATTTTAATAGGCTGTAGCTCAAAATCTAAGGGCTATAAAGTCTTTGGAATTGATTCAGAAAAAATTTCATTAAGAGAGATGTTATAGTGGATGAAGATGCATATTGGAATTGGGAGACCTCTCAAGTTATTAGGTATTCAACTTTGCCTTCTCTAGAGAGCACAATGGAAGGTCAAGATGAAGAAGTTGATGATGACTTTGCTGTTAGAGGTACCTGACCTCTTTCAGAGATTTATCAAAGATGTAACAGTGTTGTCTTTGAAGAACTAACTTTGAAGTTGCTAGTAAAGTTGAGGAGTGGAACCAAGCTATTAAATAGGAGATTGCCACCATTGAAAAGAACAAGACATGGCAGCTAGTTGACGAGCCTAATGACAAACAAATTATTGGAGTTAAATGGGTCTATAGGATAAAGGTGAACCCTGATGGATCCATCAACAAATACAAGGCCAGACTTGTGCTCAAAGGCTATGTTCAACAATCCAGAATTGATTACAGAGAAACGTTTGCACCGGTAGCAAGAACGGATACTATTCGAATTCTTGTAGCATTGGTTGCACAAATGAAGTGGAAAATTTGGCATTTAGATGTCAAATCAGCATTCTTGAATGGAAATCTTGATGAAGAAATTTATGTTGCTCTACCTGATGGTTTTTTAGAGAAAGGAAGAGAAGAAATGGTGTATAAGCTTCATAAGGCTTTGTATGGGCTAAAACAGGCCCCTAGAGCTTGGTAGAACAAAATTGATAGCCATTTTGACAATCAAGGTTTCAAGAGGAGTGAAAATGATGCAACTCTTTATGTAAGAAGGTTGCTAGATGGTGGCTCTTTAATTGTCTCTTTGTATGTTGATGAGTTGCTAGTAACAAGCAATAATCAACAAGAAATACAAAAACTTGTGGAGGAGATGAAAAACCAGTTTGAGATGTCTAGTTTAGGAGCAATGAACTACTTTCTAGGCTTGGAAGTGCATCAATCTGAGGATGGAATTTTTTTGAATCAACAGAACTATGCTCGTGAAATTTTGAAGAAGTTTAGGATGGAAAGTTGCAAATTTGTCCCCACTCTTTTGGTGTCAAATTTGAAGCTCTCAAAGGAAGATGAAACTGAAAAAATTGATGCTTCTCTTTATAGAAGCTTGATTGGAAGTCTACTTTATCTTACTTCATCCAGACCTGACCTTATGTATGCAGCAATTCTACTCTCAATATTGATGCATAGTCCTAGCAAGACACATTTTGCTGCAACACAGAGGGTGCTTAGATATGTTAAGGGCATTACACAGTTTGGAATATGGTACATACCATGTGAAAATGGAAGTTTGATAGGCTATGTTGATAGTGATTGGGCTGAAGATATTGATGACATGAAGAGTACTACAAGTTATGCTTTTTCCTTAGGCTCTGGCATGTTCTCACGGAACTCAATAAAGCAAGAAATGGTAGCTCAATCTATTGCTGAAGTAGAGTATGTAGCAGCAGCTGCAGCAACAACCCAAGCTATTTGGTTGAGGAAAGTTCTACTTGATTTGGGAATACAACAGCTGGAAGAAACCTTGATTTATTGTGATTGCAAATCAGCAATTGCTATTGCTAAAAATCCAGTTCAACATGGAAAGACCAAGCATATTCAAGTGAAGTTTCATGCTATACACGGGGCTATTAAAAGTCAAGAGATCAAGCTTGCTCATTGTTGTTCGGACTCTCATGTTTCTGATATATTGACCAAATCTCTTCCAAGAGTTAAGTTTGAAAAGTTTAGAAAGTTGCTTGGAGTGTCCATCAAAAATCTCAAGGAGGAATGTTAAAGCATGAGATTTGAGATGTTCACCAACAATATTTTGTGATATGTTGTTTTATCTTGAGTGTTATTTTGTTGTTCAAGTTACCTATGCATAAAGTATGATGACCCATACTTGTTGGAGTGGCTTAAGACTTTGTAATCATGGTTAGGTGACAGACTACCATGTTATCCTACTGTTTTTCTCTTTTATGTTTTTTATATATTGTATCAGAAACAATATTTTGAATGTCAATCAAAGTGATCTGTGTTTCTAAATTTTTCAAAGAAACTAACACTTTTATATATAGTTATGATGACAATTTGTGTATTAGCATATAAGTACCCATCATCATCAATATCAATAACAATCAATATATCTAACAATTCAAGTGAAAAGGTTAGAATATTACCCTAAAAATTCCAAAAAAGTTTAGTGAGTCATACATGAAACATGGTCTAGTAACTCTAGCAAACATAGCCTAAGATCACGCTTAACATCTAGAGTATATGGAGCATTTCATGTTGCAACAGTAATGTTAATGCAACACAACTACGTAATAAAATACAAAATGAATGTTGAATTATTAGATTTAACTAAGTAAGAGAAATCAAATTTTATTATTACCTAATAATAATACATTAAGAGGTCCAATTATTTATCATCCCTTATAGAACCCATCACTATTGGAATTGATTTCCTTGCAAGATATTTATTAAGTACAACTATGCAAAACCAAAAAAGGAACATCATGCTATGTTCTTTTTGTCTAGTAAGTGAAACTAATCACCACTTAAAGGAATCTGATGCAAAAACTACAATTTCCTCTTGAAAAATTATTAGTATTAAATGAGTATTAAGAAAGGGGAATCTTTTAATGAGCTACATTTACATAATGATTGATGTAGAGGAGTTAGAGTATGCTCATGCATTCCATAGCTTGTGGTGACCGTGATGCGCCACAGTGTCGGTGGTGACCGCGATGGGCCACGATGTTAAGTGGTGACTGTAATGGGCCACGAAGTTAAGTGGTGACCGTGATGGGCCACGAGATGGTTCCATGTGATAGTTGGTACATTTTATCCTTACGAGGATTTAACTGATGTATAAAGCCTGTGATAGGCTACACTCTAGTAAATCGTGCTAGTCTGTGAGAGACTGCACCTCGGTAATTAGTATTGGCTTGTGATAGGCGGTACATTTACCATTTACGCCCCTCAAGGAGGATTTTGTTTTGGAAATTCTGGAATCATGTGCATTGGCATATAACCAT
This sequence comes from Cicer yamashitae, assembly GCA_037974755.1. Lineage (NCBI taxonomy): Eukaryota > Viridiplantae > Streptophyta > Magnoliopsida > Fabales > Fabaceae > Cicer > Cicer yamashitae. The sequence goes on along the minus strand of JBBPBQ010000004.1, from coordinate 22,645,078 downwards.
TGCATTAGGGTGTTTGGCACGCGAGTCATGTTTGTTATAATATGATAATTCTATATACAGACTCTGTTATTGCTTGTCTTTATGACGTAAGTGTTAAATGTTATTTGTTAATTTCGGTTGGTGACCCTTTACATTATTGTGGAAATTGGGCTTTGCCCTCAAATGATACCCGAGTTCGTTCCATCGACTGTTACCTTAACGACGAAAACGTCGTTAAACTTCCCTGACCAAGACTCGCCAACTGCTTGGGTATACGACCCCATCTCAAGCAGGGGTACTTGGACAAGTAGGAGAGCTGGAGCAATATACCTCGTGGAGCTCACTCGAGAGAGAATCAACTATCCGGTACCTTTAGGATTGGTGCTCGGAATGAGTGGAGCATGGGAAGATGTAGAGGATTCCTTAGTTAGAGTTGAGGCGGAGGCCACCGTAGGAGCTGAAGATATAGTGGTTAAACCGGGGACTGACGGAAAGGATAAGGGGCCGATGCCAGTGGAGCGAGAGATTGCAGGACCATTTCCGGTGAATGATCCCTTATCGACTGTCACTGAAGTAGTGAACTGTTTTGAGTTTCCAGCGCCGCCGAAGCCACCTATCTCGTGGGTGGATCTGACTTCTGAGGAGACCGATCCTTCTATGGATGTTGATGAGTAGGAGGTTACTTTGAAGATGGATACTGTGCAGAAGGCACGTGCGGAGTGTGTGGAGGTCACCCATGTTATTGTATTTGCTAGTGAATGATCAGATTAGCTTGCTTGTATAGAGACTTAGTGTCTTTGGTGGTCGTACTTATTTCATTTTGGGATGACTGTATCTATAACTTATATTGTCAGTGGACTTTCATTTGGTGGGTCCATGTTCCATTTTTTTGACGTGACCATGGGGGATAGCATTCATGGAGCAGTGCTTTTGTGCAGATGTCTGCCGAGAATACCCCATGGGTATGAGCGATGTCTGATGGGTCTCATAGCCTCGATGTATTTTCTATTTGTACATTTTGAATTATCGTCTCAAAAACTATTTTAGTTTGTTGGTATATGTGATGTAATTATTCAGGACTTTTGTCGTTTTGCGTTACGACGAGTTATTTTTATTATTTGTTTTTGAACAAAAAATAGCACTCACGCTGTTAAAAATCGGGGTGTTACAGATAACCGAGGATGTTAGGATAAGTTGATGCCTCTTGTGGGATTCACCTATAATAAGAATTATCGTGTGAGCATCACTCTTTTCTAAAACATAAAAAAAAAAGACGTATATAATTGAATGAAATGAAATCGAAAATAAATGGATTGATGGTAATAAAAATTAGTATAATGGTGATCAGTTGACTGAAAAGAAACCAAAAGAAATGGATCAATGGTAATAAAAATCAATATAATGGTGATCAATTGAATGAAAAGAAACTGAAAAGAAATGGATTAATAGTAATAAAAATGGTGGCCAATTAGCAATTATTTTCTTGTCTTTTATAATCTACACCCAAAAAGTCTAAAAATAATCAACACCAAGAGGGGAAAAGGAAAAAGGGAAAGAACACTATTGAGTAAAAAAAAATAGAATAATATGTAAAAATAGGGAGGAGCAGAGAATTTGAACTTAATAAAACCAATCCTGCAAAACCAATTCAATAATAAGGTATCGATTTTCTTATCGTTTTCTAATTTTGTTTTTATCAGCTTCTTTGCATTAAAATGCAGTTTAGTTTTTTTTTTCTTCTACAAAACTCATATCATGGCTTTATCAAATAACTCAGAAAACCATAACAACGAACTAGATCAATAAATAGTTTTTTTTTCCTTAGGATAAGAATTAATATTCGTCACCGCCGCCGGATTAAATTCTTCCTTGCTCGTCACGCCGCATCACTCACCCCCAACTGTTGGTGGCCTTTGTGATGCAAAGATTCGATAATGCACAAGAAATTCCTTTAACAAGCTGCCTATTTTGCTTCGTCGTCGCGTCCATCTGTTTCATTCACATAATGTTGCATTACCATTGTTTTCTAATAATAATAATCAATTTTTCTTAACTTTAAAACCAAATACAAAATAAAAAAGATACAATTCATGAACAGACATCTCACCTCTTTTTTGTTATTATTATTCTTATTACTACCCTTTTTTATACATATATAATAATAATTATAAAAAAAAATAATTAAAATCGAGTAATAATAAAATCGAACAACAAATAAATATTTTCTACCCAAGAACTAGGTTGTTTTGATTTCCCTATTGTAGCTGGGGATACGTTGCAGCAAAGTCTTCCCCTTGTCAAACCAAATTAATAAAAATATATTTTTCCTTCTTTTATTAATGTAAATAATTTATTTTCCTTTTTATTAATCTTTCAGGGGGTAAAATAAATCATTTATATACAATTAGTTATAGGGTAACCGTTTTAACGGACGATGTAGGGTAATATTACTTTCCCTACTCGTAATCGACTCCCGAATATGTTTTTTTGGTTCAAGATCTTTATTTTAGGTTTTATATAATTTTTCCTTTTAAAAAAATAAAATAGATGGCGACTCCTTTTTCGTGGACAAACCGGACGAGACAAAGATATTTCAAGGAGAATGATAATTCTTTTTAACTTTACATAAATAATTTTAGCATTGATTGAGATAAGGTTTGGTAGGTGTTTTTGTAAAATGGTTCTTGCATAGATGATATGTGTCTAAACGAATGAGAAATATATTAATAAACACACGTATGTAATGTTCTATCATTAGCTACATGCTATAAATATTGTATTTATCTAACATGGTCTCTATTACTTTTTAAGATGCAAGCAAAATGATTTTCATTCAATTTGTGGCTTAGCATACTTATTGTATTTTCAAGCTTCTAACTCTTCCTAAGACTCCCCTTTTTCCTTCTTTGAGATGGAAACTAATAACACTGCTATCAGTCAGCTTGTTGCTTCAACTACACGTCTTATGGCATTGAAATCTAGAGTAAGCAAAATGACAACATGTTTTAGATTATGTCATGATCATTGGGAGATGTTGTCTTTTGCTTCGGATTTGAGTACACTAATGAAATTGTACTTTTCATGTTGTATGAATACATAATCACATCAATTAAATTTCCACAAAATCCACACATAAGTCACATCAATTCAATTTTCACAAAATCCACACATAAATCACATCAATTCAATTTCCACAAAATCCACACATAAATCATATCAATTAAATTTCCACAAAATCCACACATAAATCACATCAATTCAATTTCCACAAAATCCACACATATAGGGTCCTATATGCAAACTAAAAATTTGGAAGGAGCTCTTACCTTAGTTATAGCTTTTCTAACGGTTATCACTACCACAATCAAACACAGCGAAAAATCTCGTTCTTGCCGACACCATTAATCAAATAGTGTTTGACTTAGTCAAATTAATCCCTTAAACTTTAAGTACCTTACAAATCCTTTCTTACTCCTAACCCCCTTAGAGTATATTTTACTAAAAGAGTTTACAAAGAGTAAGGACTAATAGTACTATTAACCATAACACACTTTCAACATATAAAACATATTTTTAGAAATTAACATCCTTTAATTTTTCAGTGAATTCACTAACAATTTTTCGAAACGTTTTAAATTATTTTTCTCAAAATTTTTCACACAACCACAAATTTTTCTCAAATTTGCCATAACTTATTTTTTTTTGTTCCAAATAACTACATAACCACACAAAAGATATCAATAAATATTTTTTTATAGTGTCAATGTTATAACTCTTTGAAATAGTTTCATTCCTTTCAAAATATATTAAATATTTTATTTTTCTATAATTACCACAACAACATTAATATATCAGAGTTCTCCCCACCACTAAGTCGGTGCCAACGGTCTCGATTGCTTTTCAAGACTCAAGGAGCTAACTATATAAACATAAATATTTATAACAATTTGTTCACAACTAAAATTTATCTAATCACAATAAAATTCCCAAAATTATATCTTTTTCACACACGAAATTTTTAAAACCAAATAATCTACATTATTTAGTTAAAACTAAATAAAACGAATATTTTCCAAATCAAACATACATACACTCTATTATTAAAGCACAAAAAATTTGAGTTAATAGAGTAATCTAAACTTTTTCTTTTTAAGCTCAGTCCAAGAGTAATTAAAAGAGTAACATTTATAACTCTAAACATTTTAATTTCAATATTCTAACTTTTTTTTTGCTCAAACTCTTTAACTTAGTTAAAATTTGAACTTTTTCCACAACTTTAACAACTCTAATTTTGTTTTGTAAAATATCAACTTTAGTTCAAACTCATTTATTTGAAAATAACTCATTACATAACTCAAACACATCAAAAATCAATTTTTGTTGTTTATGAATTGAGGAAAAAGGAGGAGGAAGTAAGTGTCTCACCTTAAATAAATTAGCTCAAGGGCATTGTAGTGTAGAGAGTAGCAACTTTTCCTCATGACACTTCTTGAATGGAAACTTAAATCTAAAAGAAAAATGGAGGTTTGTGTTTTTGTTTTTTTTTTAAAACACCAACACTTGGTTGAAACAGAGTAAGAAGGAGAACTCGCGAGGCATAGGGGGAAAACGTTTCTTTTTCAGCTTTCTGTTTTCTTTTCTTCTTTCATCTCACGTGAGCATATATATTATATATATATATATATATATATATAATTATAACCAAATCAAATAAATATCTAAATACTCTTACACACATCACTTCACTCACATTTCAATCTAATTTAATCAAAATATCTACTCTCGTCGCAACTCAATTAACAGATAAATTAAATTTTTTTGCAACAAGTGACATTTTTTTTAAAAAATCTGTCCGACATTAAATTTTTCGTAACATAATTAAATTATTGTTCGACAAATAATTTTAATCGAGTCTCAAAATATATATATAAAAATATACATATATTAAACATATTACAAACTCTAACAAAATATGTTTTTGGTACTTAATTCACAAAAAGAATTAAAATCGGCTAAATGCCTAAGTAATTTAACACAAAATACCCTAAAATTGCATAAATTAGAGTTTAAAATTTAAGGGTCTTACATTATCCAACACACAAGCCTTCAGCAAATCCTCCAAGGTTGGAATAGTCATCTCCTTTTGTCCACCAGTCTGAGGATGGTATGCAAAACTCAACCTCAAATTTATACGTCTCTATCTTAAATAATACATGATGGTACTCCGCCCAACATGACAATCTCATTTATATAAACTTATGCTAGCTTAGCAACATTATAAGTAGTTTTCAAAGGTAAAAAGTGAGCAGACTTTGTCAATCTATCTACATTCACCCAAATTGGTAGATAGTTATGGGAACATCTCAACCGGCTTCTGGTTTTCAAGCTTAGTTTTTTATCAAGTGAAACAAAAAGCTACATACTCAACCATTTTCCTTTTCATCCCTAGCTACAAAAATCTTAGCTTCAGATCCTAGTACATCTTCGTAGTATTGGGGTAAATACTTAGTCTACTCTTATCAGTCTTGGCCAAGATAATTTGCTCAATAGTACATTGTTGGGTACATAAACGCATTCATTACATCTCAAAACAATTGTACATTGTCGAGTACATTAACGCATTCATTACATCTCAAAATAATATTTGGATCCGATATGTATATAGGTGCCTTGCCATTATCAATCAAATTCCTTTTTTTCTTGAATCACTTCATTAGTATCTTGGAGCATCATAATTTCCTCCGTCAACTTATTATCCACAAAAATCACCCCAAATACACCTTTCCTACTCAAAGCATAGGCCATAACATTTTCCTTTTCTTGGTGATAGTGCAATGTGAACCCGTAGTCCTTGATGGATTCCATCCACCTCCTCTGCCTCACATTAAGCTCCTTCTGATAGATCATGTATTTTAGGCTCTTGAGATCACTGAACACTTCAAAACTATACCCATATAGATAGTACCTCCTTTGTGACTTTCTGTGGTTGTTTCCATGCCATTACAACTTATACTTTTGCTGGATCGATAACGATATCTTCCTTAGAAATGACATGTCCGAAGAATTTCACCTCCTCTTACAAGAATTCACATTTTCCCAAATTAGCATACAATTGCTTCTCTTTCAGGACTTGTAAAAGTTGGCGAAGATGGTCTTCATGTTCCTCCCATCTCATAGAATAGATTAGTATATGATCAATGAAAGCCACCATAAATTTGTTTAGAAAAGGATGGAACATACGATTCATGTAGTCCATAAAGATAATTGGTGCATTGGTTACTCCAAAAGGCATCACCAAGTATTCAAAGTAGTCGTAGAGGGTTTTGAATGTGGTATTAGGGATGTCTTCTTCCTACACCTGAATATAATGATACCCTAACATCATATCAATTTTTGAAATTATGATTGTTTCTTTGAGTTGGTCGATCAAGTCGTCGATATCTGGTAAGGGATACCTATTCACGATGGTGACTTTGTTAAGTTGTCAATACTTATCGCAAAGTTTGGACTTTCCATCCTTCTTCTTTATAAGGAGCACACAGGCTTCCCAAGGAGAGACCCTCTATCTAATTTTTCAATTCAACCAGCTTTGACGAAGACATTCTATATGGAGCAATAGAAATAGGTGTAGTCCTAGGAGTCACATCAATTGAAAATTCAGTATCGTGAACTAGGAGTAATCTCGGCACATTTGGTGGAAATACCTTTGCAAAATATTTGACTACAAGAATTTGGTCTACCTCCACCTCTGGCTTCATACTGAACGAGCTGAGGAACACGTATTTATGAACTTTTTCTTTCAGAGAACTTTAATCAGTTTGCATCAAGAAAGTAGGAAACACCTGGGTATGGGAAGATTTCAGATTTACGAGCACAATCTAGTAGAGTATAATGGTGCGACAACCAATCCATCCCAAGGATTACTCCAAAATTCTTGAGCAAAATACAAATGAAATCGATATCAAATTTCATGTCGAGGACAATCAAATGGCATTGTAAACATGTCATATTAACGGTAACAGGTTCAACAGACGGTATATTGATCACCAAATCAAAATGTAATGTAGTAACAAGCAATAACAATAATTTCACACAATCCAAGGAAATGAAATATTGTGTTGCTCTAGAATCAAACAATCCTAAAAAAGACTCCTTGGAAATAAGACACTCAGCCTTGACCACATCTAACAAAGGTGGAGCTTCCTCTCCCTTCATGTGATATACACGACATCCGAGCTGTTGGGCGTGCCACAGTCATGTGGTTAGTCATTGCCTCATTCTTAGGCTCTTGATAGTCTCTCAAAACATGGCATGTCTTTTGGCAGTTGTAGAAAATTCAGACCCTATCTGGTCATTGACCTGTCTTGTACCCTTCTTTTCCACACAAGTGGCACCGAGTAACGTGAGCCTGATTTTTGTCTTGAATTATGAGGCCTCTGACCTCTCCATTTTGTGGTCGGGGTCAGTGTTGGTCCTTATTATTTTCTTGTGGTTGAACATATGACTTATGTTGTTGTTTTCCTATGCTGGTCATTATGCCCTTGTTTCAAAGACAAAGCTTAGCGATAAAAACTAGTCAATACAGCCATAAGGATAGGTTTTTAATTCTAACTGGGGTCTTGTTGGCCCTCCCGTAGCCCTGTTGCTACAGATTTCTTGATTTCATATCGAAGGTCGTTCTCGAACCTCTCACAGATGTAGCCAAAATATTTGGCTAGTGAGTCAAACACAATCGTGTATTCAGCAACGGTCAGGTTCCCTTTATATAGTTTGAAGAATTGGGCTTCTTTCTCGGCTCTATCACTTTTCGAGAAGTATTTTTCCAAGAAATTAACACTTCTCCATTTGCCTCCATCATTCTTTAGAATCCTCACCACCAGTTTTCAACCACTCCGATCAGCAAATAGGTTGGCTACTCCATCTTGTTGAGCTATTGCAACGACCATCACATTTATGGCTTGGATTGCTTCTATCATGTTTCTTCTTCTTTGAGAAATGGATTTTGTAGGAGGATTTCGACAAACACTTTGGCAAGCCATTTCACTTCTTACAATTTATGGAGAGAGAACATATATTATCATATAGTCACAACCTATTGGGTTAAATAAAATTTCTTATTCATACTTTACAGTAGGTTTTGGTCATACAGTAAATTTTGCTATGGAGGGCTTCCCAAGAAATAAAGGCGATTAATGGATCACTTAATAACCAAGTCTTTCCTTAGCCATAATTCTCCTATCTCAACCTTTTACAGTATTACCCTCTCCTCCGGTCATGGGGGTCGTACATTAATATTTCACTATTAAGTTATCCTACAGTAATTCAAAACCACAATATTAACAACAAAGAAATCAAATAGCACACATCATAAATATTATGAAATATTTAGTAGTATGTCAAGTTAAATAATTCCAATTAATGTTATACACAAATAAAATAATGAAATTCGTAAGTTGAAATTTATTTTGCGAAAAATCCACATGTGCTTAAAATAAAAATGTAGTTGTAAGTCATAATTAAAAGACCGGGAGAATTAACAAAGTATTGATGACAACTACAATCACATGATATTATACCCTCGTAACGTCTTAAAAACAAGCTTTACAACAACTAGAGTATTCTTGAATTTCGTCCAAATTAGTAGTACCTTAAATAATATGTATGGCTCAGTCCACAACAATAAGGATCAAATTAAGAATAAGCCTAGGGAGGACAAAAAAGACCTAAATGTTACACCAATGACACAAAAAACACATATTGGATGCACAAGATTGGTTAAAAACCCTAATTGGATTAGAATAAGCCCAGGGAGGACAAAAATGACCTAAATGTTCAACCAATGACACAAAATCACTTATTGGATGCACAAGATTGATTAGAAACCCTAATTGGATTAAAATAAGCCTAGGGAGGACAAAAATGACCTAAATGTTCAACCAATGACACAAAATCACTTATTGGATGCACAAGATTGGTTAAAAAACATAATTGGAGTAGAATAAGCCTAGGGAAAACGAAAATGACCTAAATCTTAATCCAATGACACAAATACACTTATTGAATGCAGAAGATTGGTTAAAAATCCTAATTGGATTAGAATAAGCCTAGGGACGACGAAAATGACCTAAATATTAAACCAATGATACAAACGCACTTATTGGATGCACAAGATTGGTTAAAAACCCTAATTGGATTGGAATAAGCCTAGGGAGGACGAAAATGACCTAAATGTTCAACCAATGACACAAAACCACGTATTGGATGCACAAGATTGGTTAAAAACCCTAATTGGATTAGAATAAGCCTAGGGAGGACGAAAATGACCTAAATGTTCAACCAATGACACAAAATCACTTATTGGAGGCACAAGATTGGTTAAAAACCCTAATTGGATTAGGTTAACCCTAGGGAGGACGAAAATGACCTAAATGTTGAACCAATGACACAAATTCACTTATTGGATGCACAAGATTTGTTAAAAACCTTAATTGGATTAGAATAAGCCTACGGAAAACGAAAATGACCTAAATGTTAATCCAATGACACAAAATCTTTTATTGAATGCACGAGATTGGTAAAAACCTTAATTGGATTAGAATAAGCCGAGGGAGGACGAAAATGACCTAAATGTTCAACCAATGACACAAAATCACTTATTGGATGTACAAGATTGGTTAAAAACCCTAATTGGATTAGAATAAGCTTAGGGAGGACGAAAATGACCTAAATGTTCAACCAATGACGCAAAAACACTTATTGGATGCACAAGATTGGTTAAAAACCGTAATTGGATTAGAATAAGCCGAAGGATGACGAAAAATGACGTAAATGTTCAACCAATGACATAAAATATTTTATTGGATGCACAAGATTGGTTAAAAACCCTAATTGGATTAGAATAAGACTAGGGAGGACGAAAATGACCTAAATGTTCAACCAAAGACACAAAAACACTTATTGGATGCACAAGATCGGTTAAAAACCCTGATTGGATTAGAATAAGCCTAGGGAGGATGAAAATGACCAAAATGTTCAACCAATAACACAAACGCACTTATTGGATGCACAAGATTTGTTAAAAACCGTAATTGGATTAGAATAAGCCAAAGGAGGATGAAAATGACCTAAATGTTCAACCAATGACACAAAATCACTTATTAGATGCACAAGATTGGTTAAAAACCATAATTGGATTAGAATAAGCCTAGGGAGGACGAAAATGACCTAAATGTTCAACTAATGACACAAAAACACGTATTGGATGCACAAGATTGGTTAAAAACCCTAATTGGATTAGACTAAGCCTAGGGAGGACGAAAATGACCTAAATGTTCAACCAATGACACAAAATCACTTATTGGAGGCACAAGATTGGTTAAAAACCCTAATTGGATTAGGTTAAGCCTAGGGAGGACGAAAATGACCTAAATGTTGAACCAATGACACAAATTCACTTATTGGATGCACAAGATTTGTTAAAAACCTTAATTGGATTAGAATAAGCCTACGGAAAACGAAAATGACCTAAATATTAATCCAATGACACAAAATCTTTTATTGAATGCACGAGATTGGTTAAAAACCTGAATTGGATTAGAATAAGCCTAGGGAGGACGAAAATGACCTAAATGTTCAACCAATGACACAAAAACACTTATTGCATGCACAAGATTGGTTAAAAACCGTAATTGGATTAGAATAAGCCGAAGGATGACGAAAAATGACGTAAATGTTCAACCAATGACACAAAATCTTTTATTGGATGCACAATGTTGGTTAAAAACCCTAATTCGATTAGAATAAGCCAAAGGATGACGAAAATGACCTAAATGTTCAACCAATGACACAAAAACACTTATTGGATGCACAAGATTGGTTTAAAATCGTAAATGGATTAGAATAAGTCTAGGAAAGATGAAAATGACCTAAATAATCAACCAATGACACAAAATCACTTATTGGATGCACAAGATTGGTTAAAAACCCTAATTGGATTAGAATAAGCCGAAGGATGACGAAAAATGACCTAAAGGTTCAACCAATGACACAAAATCACTTATTGGATGCACAAGATTGGTTAAAAACCGTAATTGGATTAGAATAAGCCGAAGGATGACGAAAATTGACCTAAATGTTCAACCAATGACACAAAATCTTCTATTGGATGCACAAGATTGATTAAAAACCCTAATTGGATTAGAATAAGCCTAGGGAGGACGAAAATGACCTAAATGTTCAACCAATGACACAAAATCACTTATTGGAGGCACAAGATTGGTTAATAACCCTAATTGGATTAGAATAAGACTACGGAGGAAGAAAATGACCTTAATATTCAACCAACGACACAAAATCAATTATTGGATGCCCAACATTGGTTAAAAACCCTAATTGGATTAGAATAAGCCGAAGGATGAGAAAATGACCTAATTGTTCAACCAACGACACAAAATCTTTTATTGGATGCACAAGATTGGTTAAAAACCCTAATTGGATTAGAATACGCCTAGGGAGGACGAAAATGACCTAAATATTTAACCAATGACACAATATCACTTATCGGATGCACAAGATTGGATTAAAACTCTAATTGGATTGGAATAAACCTAGGGAGGACGAAAAGGACCTAAATGTTCAACCAATGACCCAAACGCACTTATTGGATGCAGAAGATTGGTTAAAAATCTTAATTGGATTAGAATAAGCCTAGGGAGGACGAAAATGACCAAAAAGTTCAACCAATAAAACAAACGCACTTATTGGATGCACTAGATTGGTAAAAAACTGTAATTGGATTAGAATAAGCCTAAGGAGGACGAAAATGACCTAAATGTTCAACCAATGATACAAAATCACTTATTGGATGCACAACATTGGTTAAAAACCCTAATTGAATTAGAATAAGCCTATGGAGGACAAAAATGACCTAAATGTTCAACCAATGACACAAAATCACTTATTGGATGCACAAGATTGGTTAAAAACCGTAATTCGATTAGAATTAGCCTAGGGAGGACGAAAATGACCTAAATGTTCAACCAATGACACAAAATCACTTATTGGAGGCACAAGTATGGTTAAAAACCGTAATTGGATTAGAATAAGCCGAAGGATGACGAAAATGAACTAATTGTTCAACCAACGACACAAAATTTCTTATTGGATGCACAAGATTGGTTAAAAACCCTAATTGGATTAGAATAAGCCTAGGGAGGACGAAAATGACCTAAATGTTCAATAAATGACACAATATCACTTATTGGATGCCCATGATTGGATTAAAACCCTAATTGGATTAGAATAAACCTAGGGAGGACGAAAATGACCTAAATGTTCAACCAATGACCCAAACGCACTTATTGGATGCACAAGATTGGTTAAAAATCTTAATTGGAATAGAATAAGTCTAGGGAGGACGAAAATGACCAAAATGTTCAACCAATAAAACAAACGCACTTATTGGATGCACAAGATTGGTTAAAAACTATAATTGGATTAGAATAAGCCTAAGGAGGACGTAAATGACCTAAATGTTCAACCAATGACACAAAATCACTTATTGGAAGCAAAAGATTGGTTAAAAAGCCTAATTGAATTAGAATAAGCCAAAGGATGACGAAAATGACCTAATTGTTTAACCAACGACACAAAATCTTTTATTGGATGCACAAGATTGGTTCAAAACCCTAATTGGATTAGAATAAGCCTAGGGAGGACGAAAATGACCAAAATGTTCAACCAATGACACAAAATGACTTATTGGAGGCATAAGATTGGTTAAAAACCCTAATTGGATTCGAATACGACTACGGAGGACGAAAATGACCTTAATGTTCAAGTAATGTCACAAAATCAATTATTGGATGCACAAGATTGGTTAAAAACCCTAATGGGATTAGAATAAGCCGAAGGATGACGAAAATGACCTAAATGTTCAACCAATGACACAAAAACACTTATTGGATGCACAAGATTGGTTTAAAATCGTAAATGGATTAGAATAAGTCTAGGGATGATGAAAATGACCTAAATAATCAACCAATGACACAAAATCACTTATTGGATGAACAAGATTGGTTAAAAACCATAATTGGATTAGAATAAGTCGAAGGATGACGAAAAATGACCTAAATGTTCAACCAATGACACAAAATAACTTATTGGATGCACAAGATTGGTTAAAAACCGTAATTGGATTAGAATAAGCCGAAGGATGACGAAAATTGACCTAAATGTTCAACCAATGACACAAAATCTTTATTGGACGCACAAGATTGATTAAAAGCCCTAATTGGATCAGAATAAGCCTAGGGAGGACGAAAATGACCTAAATGTTCAACCAATGACACAAAATCACTTATTGGAGGCACAAGATTGGTTAATAACCCTAATTGGATTAGAATAAGACTACGGAGGACAAAAATGACTTTAATATTCAACCAATGACACAAAATCAATTATTTGATGCCCAAGATTGGTTAAAAACCCTAATTGGATTAGAATAAGCCGAAGGATGAGAAAATGACCTAATTGTTCAACCAACGGCACAAAATCACTTATTGGATGCACAAGATTGGTTAAAAACCCTAATTGGATTAGAATAAGCCTAGGGAGGACGAAAATGACCTAAATATTTAACCAATGACACAAAATCACTTATTGGATGCACAAGATTGTTTAAAAACCGTAATTCGATTAGAATTAGCCTAGGGAGAATGAAAATGACCTAAATGTTCAACCAATGACACAAAATCATTTATTAGATGCACAAGATTGGTTAAAAACCATAATTGGATTAGAATAAGCGTAGGGAGGATGAAAATGACCTAAATGATCAACCAATGACACAAAATAACTTATTGGAGGCACAAGATTGGTTAAAAACCCTAATTGGATTAGAATAAGACTACAGAGGACGAAAATGACCTTAATGTTCAACCAATGACACAAAATCAATTATTGGATGCACAAGATTGGTTAAAAACCATAATTGGATTAGAATAAGCCGAAGGATGTCGAAAATGACCTAAATGTTCAACCAATGACACAAAGTCACTTATTGGATGCACAAGATTGGTTAAAAACCCTGATTGGATTAGAATATGCCTAGAGAGGACGAAAATGACCTAAGTGTTCAACCAATGACACAAAAACACTTATTGGATGCAAAAGATTGGTTAAAAACCCTTATTGGATTAGAATAAGCCTAGGGAGGATGAAAATGACCTAAATGTTCAACCAATGACACAAAATCACTTATTGGATGCACAAGATTGGTTAAAAACCCTAATTGGATTAGAATAAGCCTAGGGAGGACGAAAATGACCTAAATGTTCAACCAATGACACAAAATCACTTACTGGAGGCACAAGATTGGTTAATAACCCTAATTGGATTAGAATAAGACTACGGAGGACAAAAATGACTTTAATATTCAACCAATGACACAAAATCAATTATTGATGCCCAAGATTGGTTAAAAACCCTAATTGGATTAGAATAAGCCGAAGGATGAGAAAATGACCTAATTGTTCAACCAACGACACAAAATCACTTATTGGATGCACAAGATTGGTTAAAAACCCTAATTGGATTAGAATAAGCCTAGGGAGGACGAAAATGACCTAAATATTTAACCAATGACACAAAATCACTTATTGGATGCACAAGATTGTTTAAAAACCGTAATTCGATTAGAATTAGCCTAGGGAGGACGAAAATGACCTAAATGTTCAACCAATGACACAAAATCACTTATTGGAGGCACAAGATTGGTTAAAAATCGTAATTGGATTAGAATAAGCCGAAGGATGACGAAAATGACCTAATTGTTCAACCAACGACTCAAAATCTTTTATTGGATGCACAAGATTGGTTCAAAAGCCTAATTGGATTTGAATAAGCCTAGGGAGGACGAAAATGACCAAAATGTTCAACCAATGACACAAAATGACTTATTGGAGGCACAAGATTGGTTAAAAACCCTAATTGGATTAGAATACGACTACGGAGGACTAAAATGACCTTAATGTTCAAGTAATGTCACAAAATCAATTATTGGATGCACAAGATTGGTTAAAAACCCTAATTGGATTAGAATAAGCCGAAGGATGACAAAAATGACCTAAATGTTCAACCAAGGACACAAAAACACTTATTGGATGCACAAGATTGGTTTAAAATCGTAAACGGATTAGAATAAGTTTAGGGATGACGAAAATGACCTAAATGTTCAACCAATGACACAAAATCACTTATTGGATGCACAAGAAAGGTTAAAAACCCTAATTGGATTAGAATAAGACTACGGAGGACGAAAATGACCTTAATGTTCAACCAATAACACAAACGCACTTATTGGATGCACAAGATTGGTTAAAAACCGTAATTGGATTAGAATAAGCCTAAGGAGGACGAAAATGACCTAAGTGTTCAACCAATGACACAAAAACACTTATTGGATGCACAAGATTGGTTAAAAACCCTTATTGGATTAGAATAAGCCTAGGGAGGATGAAAATGACCTAAATGTTCAACCAATGACACAAAATCACTTATTGGATGCACAAGATTGGTTAAAAACCCTAATTGGATTAGAATAAGCCTAGGGAGGACGAAAATGACCTAAATGTTCAACCAATGACACAAAATCACTTATTGGAGGCACAAGATTGGTTAATAACCCTAATTGGATTAGAATAAGACTACGGAGGACGAAAATGACCTTAATATTAGACCAATGACACAAAATCAGTTATTGGATGCCCAAGATTGGTTAAAAAACCTAATTGGATTAGACTAAGCCGAAGGATGACGAAAATGACCTAATTGTTCAACCAACGACACAAAATCTTTTATTGGATGCACAAGATTGGTTAAAAACCCTAATTGGATTAGAATAAGCCTAGGGAGGACGAAAATGACCTAAATGTTCAACCAATGACACAATATCACTTATTGGATGCACAAGATTGGATTAAAACCCTAATTGGATTAGAATAAACCTAGGGAGGACGAAATTGACCTATATGTTCAACCAATGACCCAAACGCACTTATTGGATGCACAAGATTGGTTAAAAATCTTAATTGGAATAGAATAAGCCTAGGGAGGACGAAAATGACCAAAAAGTTCAACAAATAAAACAAACGCACTTATTGGATGCACAAGATTGGATTAAAACCCTAATTGGATTAGAATAAGCCTAGGGAGGACGAAAATGACCTAAATGTTCAACCAATGACACAAAACCAC
>JBBPBQ010000004.1:22611784-22628057 GCA_037974755.1 Cicer yamashitae | reverse complement strand
ATGAAAATGACCTAAATGTTCAACCAATGACACAAAATCACTTATTGGATGCACAAGATTGGTTAAAAACCCTAATTGGATTAGAATAAGCCGAAGGATGACGAAAATTGACCTAAATGTTCAACCAATGACACAAAATCTTTTATTGGATGCACAAGATTGATTAAAAACCCTAATTGGATTAGAATTAGCCTAGGGAGGACGAAAATGACCTAAATGTTCAACCAATGACACAAAATCACATATTGGAGGCACAAGATTGGTTAAAAACCCTAATTGGATTAGAATAAGCCGAAGGATGACAAAAAATACCTAAATGTTCAACCAATGACACAAAATCACTTATTGGAAGCACAAGATTGGTTAAAAACCCTGATTGGATTTGAATAAGCCTAGGGAGGACGGAAATGAGCTAAATGGTCAACCAATGACACAAAATCACTTATTGGATGCATAAGATTGGTTAAAAACTATAATTGGATTAGAAAAGGCCTAGGGAAGACCAAAATGACCTAAATTTTAAACCAATGACACAAAATGACTTATTGGAGGCACAAGATTGGTTAATAACCCTAATTGGATTAGAATAAGACTACGGAGGACGAAAATGACCTTAATGTTCAACCAATGACACAAAATCAATTATTGGATGCACAAGATTGATTAAAAACCCTAATTGGATTAGAATAACCCGAAGGATGACGAAAATAACCTAAATGTTCAACCAATGACACAAAATCACTTATTGGATGCACAAGATTGGTTAAAGACCCTAATTGGATTCGAATAAGCCGAAGAATGACAAAAATTACCTAAATGTTCAACCAATGACACAAAGTCACTTATTGGATGCACAAGATTGGTTAAAAACCCTAATTGGATTAGAATAAGCCTAGGGAGGACGAAAATGACCTAAATGTTCAACAAATGACACAAAATAACTTATTGGATGCACAAGATTGATTAAAAACCCTAATTCGATTAGAATAAGCCGAAGGATGACGAAAAATGACCTAAATTTTCAACCAATGACACAAAATCACTTATTGGATGCACAAGACTGGTTAAAGACACTAATTGGATTAGAATAAGCCTAGAGAGGACGAAAATGACCTAAGTGTTCAACCAATGACACAAATCACTTATGGGATGCACAAGATTGGTTAAAAACCCTAATTGGATTAGAATAAGCCTAGGGAGGATGAAAATGACCTAAAAGTTCAACCAATAAAACCAACGCACTTATTGAATGCACAAGATTGGTTAAAAACCGTAATTGGATTAGAATAAGCGTAAGGAGGATTAAAATGACCTAAATGTTCAACCAATGACTGAAAATCACTTATTGGATGCACAAGATTGGTTAAAAACCCTAATTGGATTAGAATAAGCCGAAGGATGACGAAAATTAACTTAAATGTTCAACCAATGACACAAAATCTTTTATTGGATGCACAAGATTGATTAAAAACCCTAATTGGAAAAGAATAAGCCTAGGGAGTATGAAAATGACCTAAATGTTCAACCAATGACACAAAATCACTTATTGGATGCACAAGATTGGTTAAAAACCCTAATTGGATTAGAATAAGCCGAAGGATGAAGAAAATTGACCTAAATGTTCAACCAATGACACAATCTTTTATTGGATGCAGAAGATTGATTAAAAACCCTAATTGGATTAGAATAAGCCTAGGGAGTATGAAAATGACCTAAATGTTCAACCAATGACACAAAGTCACTTATTGGATGCACAAGATTGGTTAAGGACCCTAATTGGATTAGAATAAGCCGAAGGATGACAAAAATTACCTAAATGTTCAACCAATGACTCAAAATCACTTATTGGATGCACAAGATTGGTTAAGAACCCTGATTGGATTTGAATAAGCCTAGGAAGGACGAAAATGACCTAAATGTTCAACCAATGACACAAAATCCCTTATTGGATGCACAAGATTGATTAAAAACCCTAATTGGATTAGAATAAGCCTAGGGAGGACGAAAATGACCAAAATGTTAAACCAATGACACAAAATCACTTATTGGAGGTACAAGATTGGTTAAAAACCCTAATTGGATTAGAATAAGACTACGGAGGACGAAAATGACCTTAATGTTCAACCAATGACACAAAATCACTTATTGGATGCACAAGATTGGTTAAAGACACTAATTGGATTAGAATAAGCCTAGAGAGGACGAAAATGACCTAAGTGTTCAACCAATGACACAAAAACACTTATTGGATGCACAAGATTGGTTAAAAACCCTAATTGGATTAGAATAAGCCGAAGGATGACGAAAATGACCTAAATGTTCAACCAATGACACAAAATCACTTATTTGATGCACAAGATTTGTTAAAGACACTAATTGGAATAGGATAAGCCTAGAGAGGACGAAAATGACCTAAGTGTTCAACCAATGACACAAAAACACTTATTGGATGCACAAGATTGGTTAAAAACCCTAATTGGATTAGAATAAGCCTAGGGAGGATGAAAATGACCTAAATGTTCAACCAATGACAAAACTCACTTATTGGATGCACAAGATTGGTTAAAAACCCTAATTGGATTAGAATAAGCCGAAGGATGACGAAAATTGACCTAAATGTTCAACCAATGACATAAAATCACTTATTGGATGTACAAGATTGGTTAAAGACCCTAATTGGATTAGAATAAGCCGAAGGATGACAAAAATTACCTAAATGTTCAACCAATGACTCAAAATCACTTATTGGATGCACAAGATTGGTTAAGAACCCTAATTGGATTTGAATAAGCCTAGGAAGGACGAAAATGACCGAAATGTTCAACCAATGACACAAAATCCCTTATTGGATGCACAAGATTGATTAAAAACCCTAATTGGATTAGAATAACCCGAAGGATGACGAAAATGACCTAAATGTTCAACCATTGACACAAAATCACTTATTGGATGCACAAGATTGGTTAAAGACCCTAATTGGATTCGAATAAGCCGAAGAATAACAAAAATTACCTAAATGTTCAACCAATGACACAAAGTCACTTATTGGATGCACAAGATTGGTTAAAAACCCTAATTGGATTAGAATAAGCCTAGGGAGGACGAAAATGACCTAAATGTTCAACAAATGACACAAAATCACTTATTGGATGCACAAGATTGATTAAAAACCCTAATTCGATTAGAATAAGCCGAAGGATGACGAAAAATGACCTAAATTTTCAACCAATGACACAAAATCACTTATTGGATGCACAAGACTGGTTAAAGACACTAATTGGATTAGAATAAGCCTAGAGAGGACGAAAATGACCTAAGTGTTCAACCAATGACACAAAAACACTTATTGGATGCACAAGATTGGTTAAAAACCCTAATTGGATTAGAACAAGCCTAGTGAGGATGAAAATAACCTAAATGTTCAACCAATGACAAAAATCACTTATGGGATGCACAGGATTGGTTAAAAACCCTAATTGGATTAGAATAAGCCTACGGAGGATGAAAATGACCTAAAAGTTCAACCAATAAAACCAACGCACTTATTGGATGCACAAGATTGGTTAAAAACCGTAATTGGATTAGAATAAGCGTAAGGAGGATGAAAATGACCTAAATGTTCAACCAATGACACAAAATCACTTATTGGATGCACAAGATTGGTTAAAAACCCTAATTGGATTAGAATAAGCCGAAGGATGACGAAAATTAACTTAAATGTTCAACCAATGACACAAAATCTTTTATTGGATGCACAAGATTGATTAAAAACCCTAATTGGATAAGAATAAGCCTAGGGAGTATGAAAATGACCTAAATGTTCAACCAATGACACAAAATCACTTATTGGATGCACAAGATTGGTTAAGGACCCTAATTGGATTAGAATAAGCCGAAGGATGACAAAAATTACCTAAATGTTCAACCAATGACTCAAAATCACTTATTGGATGCACAAGATTGGTTAAGAACCCTGATTGGATTTGAATAAGCCTAGGAAGGACGAAAATGACCTAAATGTTCAACCAATGACACAAAATCCCTTATAGGATGCACAAGATTGATTAAAAACCCTAATTGGATTAGAATAAGCCTAGGGAGGACGAAAATGACCAAAATGTTAAACCAATGACACAAAATCACTTATTGGATGCACAAGATTGGTTAAAGACACTAATTGGATTAGAATAAGCCTAGAGAGGACGAAAATGACCTAAGTGTTCAACCAATGACACAAAAACACTTATTGGATGCACAAGATTGGTTAAAAACCCTAATTGGATTAGAATAAGCCGAAGGATGACGAAAATGACCTAAATGTTCAACCAATGACACAAAATCACTTATTGGATGCACAAGATTTGTTAAAGACACTAATTGGAATAGGATAAGCCTAGAGAGGACGAAAATGACCTAAGTGTTCAACCAATGACACAAAAACACTTATTGGATGCACAAGATTGGTTAAAAACCCTAATTGGATTAGAATAAGCCTAGGGAGGATGAAAATGACCTAAATGTTCAACCAATGACAAAACTCACTTATTGGATGCACAAGATTGGTTAAAAACCCTAATTGGATTAGAATAAGACTACGGAGGACGAAAATGACCTTAATGTTCAACCAATGACATAAAATCACTTACTGGATGTACAAGATTGGTTAAAGACCCTAACTGGATTAGAATAAGCCGAAGGATGACAAAAATTACCTAAATGTTCAACCAATGACTCAAAATCACTTATTGGATGCACAAGATTGGTTAAGAACCCTGATTGGATTTGAATAAGCCTAGGAAGGACAAAAATGACCTAAATGTTCAACCAATGACACAAAATCCCTTATTGGATGCACAAGATTGATAAAAAACCCTAATTGGATTAGAATAACCCGAAGGATGACGAAAATGACCTAAGTGTTCAACCAATGACACAAAATCACTTATTGGATGCACAAGATTGGTTAAAAACCCTAATTGGATTAGAACAAGCCTAGTGAGGATGAAAATAACCTAAATGTTCAACCAATGACAAAAATCACTTATGGGATGCACAAGATTGGTTAAAAACCCTAATTGGATTAGAATAAGCCTACGGAGGATGAAAATGACCTAAAAGTTCAACCAATAAAACCAACGCACTTATTGGATGCACAAGATTGGTTAAAAACCGTAATTGGATTAGAATAAGCGTAAGGAGGATGAAAATGACCTAAATGTTCAACCAATGACACAAAATCACTTATTGGATGCACAAGATTGGTTAAAAACCCTAATTGGATTAGAATAAGCCGAAGGATGACGAAAATTAACTTAAATGTTCAACCAATGACACAAAATCTTTTATTGGATGCACAAGATTGATTAAAAACCCTAATTGGATAAGAATAAGCCTAGGGAGTATGAAAATGACCTAAATGTTCAACCAATGACACAAAATCACTTATTGGATGCACAAGATTGGTTAAAGACCCTAATTGGATTAGAATAAGCCGAAGGATGACAAAAATTACCTAAATGTTCAACCAATGACTCAAAATCACTTATTGGATGCACAAGATTGGTTAAGAACCCTAATTGGATTTGAATAAGCCTAGGAAGGACGAAAATGACCTAAATGTTCAACCAATGACACAAAATCCCTTATTGGATGCATAAGATTGATTAAAAACCCTAATTGGATTAGAATAAGCCTAGGGAGGACGAAAATGACCTAAATGTTCAACCGATGACACAAAATCACTTATTGGAGGTACAAGATTGGTTAAAAACCCTAATTGGATTAGAATAAGACTACGGAGGACGAAAATGACGTTAATGTTCAACCAATGACACAAAATCACTTATTGGATGCACAAGATTGGTTAAAGACACTAATTGGATTAAAATAAGCCTAGAGAGGACAAAAATGACCTAAGTGTTCAACCAATGACACAAAAACACTTATTGGATGCACAAGATTGGTTAAAAACCCTAATTGGATTAGAATAAGCCGAAGGATGACGAAAATGACCTAAATGTTCAACCAATGACAGAAAATCACTTATTGGATGCACAAGATTTGTTAAAGACACTAATTGGATTAGCATAAGCCTAGAGAGGACGAAAATGACCTAAGTGTTCAACCAATGACACAAAAACACTTATTGGATGCACAAGATTGGTTAAAAACCCTAATTGGATTAGAATAAGCCTAGGGAGGATGAAAATGACCTAAATGTTCAACCAATGACAAAACTCACTTATTGGATGCACAAGATTGGTTAAAAACCCTAATTGGATTAGAATAAGCCGAAGGATGACGAAAATTGACCTAAATGTTCAACCAATGACACAAAATCTTTTATTGGATGCACAAGATTGATTAAAAACCCTAATTGGATATGAATAAGCCTAGGGAGTATGAAAATGACCTAAATGTTCAACCAATGACACAAAATCACTTATTGGATGTACAAGATTGGTTATAGACCCTAATTGGAGTAGAATAAGCCGAAGGATGACAAAAATTACCTAAATGTTCAACCAATGACACAAAATCACTTATTGGATGCACAAGATTGGTTAAAAACCCTGATTGGATTTGAATAAGCCTAGGAAGGACGAAAATGACATAAATGTTCAACCAATGACACAAAATCACTTATTGGATGCACAAGATTGATTAAAAACCCTAATTGGATTAGAATAAGCCTAGGGAGGACGAAAATGACCTAAATGTTCAACCAATGACACAAAATCACTTATTGGATGCACAAGATTGGTTAAAAACCCTAATTGGATTAGAATAAGCCTATGGAGGACGAAAATAACCTATATGTTCAACCAATGATACAAAATCACTTATTGGTTGCACAAGATTGGTTAAAAACCCTAATTGGATTAGAATAAGCCTAGGGAGGACGAAAATGACCTAAATGTTCAACCAATGACACAAAATCACATATTGGATGCACAAGATTGGTTAAAAACCCTAATTGGATTAGAATAAGCCTAGGGAGGACGAAAATGACCTAAATGTTCAACCAATGACACAAAATCACATATTGGATGCACAAGATTGGTTAAAAACCCTAATTGGATTAGAATAAGCCTAGGGGGGACGAAAATGACCTAAATGTTCAACCAATGACACAAAATCACATATTGGATGCACAAGATTGGTTAAAAACCCTAATTGGATTAGAATAAGCCTAGGGAGGACGAAAATGACCTAAATGTTCAACCAATGACACAAAATCACATATTGGATGCACAAGATTGGTTAAAAACCCTAATTGGATTAGAATAAGCCTAGGAAGGACGAAAATGACCTAAATGTTCAACCAATGACACAAGATGACACAAAATCACATATTGGATGCACAAGATTGGTTAAAAACCCTAATTGGATTAGAATAAGCCTAGGGAGGACGAAAATGACCTAAATGTTCAACCAATGACACAAAATGACACAAAATCACATATTGGATGCACAAGATTGGTTAAAAACCCTAATTGGATTAGAATAAGCCTAGGGAGGACGAAAATGACCTAAATGTGGAACCATTGACACAAAATGACACAAAATCACATATTGGATGCACAAGATTGGTTAAAAACCCTAATTGGATTAGAATAAGCCTAGGGAGGACGAAAATGACCTAAATGTTCAACCAATGACACAAAATCACATATTGGAGGCACAAGATTGGTTAAAAACCCTAATTGGATTAGAATAAGCCTAGGGAGGACGAAAATGACCTAAATGTTCAACCAATGACACAAAATCACATATTGGATGCACAAGATTGGTTAAAAACCCTAATTGGATTAGAATAAGCCTAGGGAGGACGAAAATGACCTAAATGTTCAACCAATGATACAAAATGACACAAAATCACATATTGGATGCACAAGATTGGTTAAAAACCCTAATTGGATTAGAATAAGCCTAGGGAGGACGAAAATGACCTAAATGTTTAACCAATGACACAAAATCACATATTGGATGCACAAGATTGGTTAAAAACCCTAATTAGATAAGAATAAGCCTAGGGACGATGAAAATGACCAAAATGTTCAACCAATAACACAAACGCACTTATTGGATGCATAAGATTTGTTAAAAACCGTAATTGGATTAGAATAAGCCTAAGGCGGATGAAAATGACCTAAATGTTCAACCAATGGCACAAAATCACTTATTGGATGCACAAGATTGGTTAAAAACCCTAATTGAATTAGAATAAGCCTATGGAGGACGAAAATGACCTAAATGTTCAACCAATGACACAAAATCAATTATTGGATACACAAGATTTGTTAAAAACCCTAATTGGATTAGAATCAGACTAGATCGGACAAAAATGACCTAAATGTTCAACCAATGACACAAAATCACTTATTGGATGCATAAGATTGGTTAAAAACCCTAATTGGATTAGAATAAGCCTAGGGAGGACGAAAATAACCTAAATGTTCAACCAATGACACAAAATGACTTATTGGAGGCACGAGATTGGTTAAAAAGCCTAATTGGATTAGAATACGACTACGGAAGACGAAAATGACCTTAATGTTCAACCAATGACACAAAATCAATTATTGGATACAGAAGATTGGTTAAAAACCCTAATTGGATTAGAATAAACCGAAGGATGACGAAGAATAACCTAAATGTTCAACCAATGACACAAAATCATTTATTGGATGCACAAGATTGGTTAAAAACCCTAATTGGATTAGAATAAGCCTCGGGAGGACGAAAATGACCTAAATGTTCAACCAATGACACCATATCACTTATTGGATGCACAAGATTGGATTAAAACCCTAATTGGATTAGAATAAGCCGAAGGATGACGAAAATGACCTAAATATTCAATCAATGACACAAAATCACTTATTGGATGCACGAGTTTGGTTAAAGACCCTAATGGGATTAGAATAAGCCTAGAGAGGATGAAAATGACCTAAGTGTTCAACCAATGACAAAAAAACACTTATTGGATGCACAAGATTGGATAAAAACCCTAACTGGATGAGAATAAGCCTATGGAGGATGAAAATGACCTAAATGTTCAACCAATGACACAAAATTACTTATTGGATTCTCAAGATTGGTTAAAAACCCTAATTGGATTAGAATAAGCCTTGGGAGGATGAAAATGACCTAAATGTTCAACCAATGACACAATATCACTTATTGGATGCACAAGATTGGATTAAAACCCTAATTGGATTAGAATAAGCCTAGGGAGGACGAAAATGTGTTAAATGTTCAACCAATGACACAAACGCACTTATTGGATGCACAAGATTGGATAAAAATGTTAATTGGATTAGAATAAGCCTAGGGAGGACGAAAATGACCAAAATGTTCAACCAACGACACAAAATCTTTTATTGGATGCACAAGATTGGTTAAAAACCCTAATTGGATTAGAATAAGCCTAGGGAGGACGAAAATGACCTAAATGCTCAACCAATGAGACAATATCACTTATTGGATGCACAAGATTGGATTAAAACCCTAATTGGATTAGAATAAGCCTAGGGAAGACTAAAATGTCCTAAATGTTCAACCAATGACACAAAATCACATATTGGATGCAGAAGATTGGTTAAAAACCCTAATTGGATTAGAATAAGCCTATGGAGGATGAAAATGACCTAAATGTTCAACCAATGTCACAAAATGACACAAAATCACATATTGGATGCACAAGATTGGTTAAAAACCCTAATTGGATTAGAATAAGCCTAGGGAGGACAAAAATGACCTAAATATTCAACCAATGATACAAAATGACACAAAATCACATATTGGATGCACAAGATTGGTTAAAAACCCTAATTGGATTAGAATAAGCCAAGGGAGGACGAAAATGACCTAAATGTTCAACCAATGACACAAAATCACATATTTGATGCACAAGATTGGTTAAAAACCCTAATTATTGGATGAGAATAAGCCGAAGGATGACGAACATGACCTAAATGTTCAACCAATGACAGAAAATCAGTTATTGGATGCACAAGATTTGTTAAAGACACTAATTGGATTAGCATAAGCCTAGAGAGGACGAAAATGACCTAAGTGTTCAATCAATGACACAAAAACACTTATTGGATGCACAAGATTGGTTAAAAACCCTAATTGGATTAGAATAAGCCGAAGGATGACGAAAATGACCTAAATGTTCAACCAATGACAGAAAATCACTTATTGGATGCACAAGATTTGTTAAAGACACTAATTGGATTAGCATAAGCCTAGAGAGGACGAAAATGACCTAAGTGTTCAACCAATGACACAAAAACACTTATTGGATGCACAAGATTGGTTAAAAACCCTAATTGGATTAGAATAAGCCTAGGGAGGATGAAAATGACCTAAATGTTCAACCAATGACAAAACTCACTTATTGGATGCACAAGATTGGTTAAAAACCCTAATTGGATTAGAATAAGCCGAAGGATGACGAAAATTGACCTAAATGTTCAACCAATGACACAAAATCTTTTATTGGATGCACAAGATTGATTAAAAACCCTAATTGGATATGAATAAGCCTAGGGAGTATGAAAATGACCTAAATGTTCAACCAATGACACAAAATCACTTATTGGATGTACAAGATTGGTTATAGACCCTAATTGGAGTAGAATAAGCCGAAGGATGACAAAAATTACCTAAATGTTCAACCAATGACACAAAATCACTTATTGGATGCACAAGATTGGTTAAAAACCCTGATTGGATTTGAATAAGCCTAGGAAGGACGAAAATGACATAAATGTTCAACCAATGACACAAAATCACTTATTGGATGCACAAGATTGATTAAAAACCCTAATTGGATTAGAATAAGCCTAGGGAGGACGAAAATGACCTAAATGTTCAACCAATGACACAAAATCACTTATTGCATGCACAAGATTGATTAAAAACCCGAATTCGATTACAATAATCCGAAGGATGACGAAAAATGACCTAAATGTTCAACCAATGACACAAAATCACTTATTGGATGCACAAGATTGGTTAAAGACACTAATTGGATTAGAATAAGCCTAGAGAGGACGAAAATGACCTAAGTGTTCAACAAATGACACAAAAACACTTATTGGATGAACAAGATTGGTTAAAAACCCTAATTGGATTAGAATAAGCCTAGGGAGGATGAAAATAACCTAAATGTTCAACCAATGACAAAAATCACTTATGGGATGCACAAGATTGGTTAAAAACCATAATTGGATTAGAAAAAGCCTAGGGAGGATGAAAATGACCTAAAAGTTCAACCAATAAAACAAACGCACTTATTGGATGCACAAGATTGGTTAAAAACCGTAATTGGATTAGAATAAGCCTAAGGAGGATGAAAATGACCTAAATGTTCAACCAATGACACAAAATCACTTATTGGATGCACAAGATTTGTTAAAAACCCTAATTGGATTAGAATAAGCCGAAGGATGACGAAAATTGACTTAAATGTTCAACCAATACCACAAAATCTTTTATTGGATGCACAAGATTGATTAAAAACCCTAATTGGATAAGAATAAGCCTAGGGAGTATGAAAATGACCTAAATGTTCAACCAATGACACAAAATCACTTATTGGATGCACAAGATTGGTTAAAAACCCTAATTGGATTAGAATAAGCCGAAGGATGACGAAAATTTACCTAAATGTTCAACCAATGACACAAAATCTTTTATTGGATGCACAAGATTGATTAAAATCCCTAATTGGATAAGAATAAGCCTAGGGAGTATGAAAATGACCTAAATGTTCAACCAATGACACAAAATAACTTATTGGATGCACAAGATTGGTTAAAAACCCTATTTGGATTAGAATAAGCCGAAGGATGACGAAAATGAGCTAAATGTTCAACCAATAACACAAAATCAATTATTGCATGCACAAGATTGGTTAAAAACCCTAATTAGATTTGAATAAGCCTAGGAAGGACGAAAATGACCTAAATGTTCAACCAATGACACAAAATCCCTTATTGGATGCACAAGATTGATTAAAAACCCTAATTGGATTAGAATAACCCGAAGGATGACGAAAATGACCTAAATGTTCAACCAATGACACAAAATAACTTATTGGATGCACAAGATTGGTTAAAAACCCTGATTGGATTAGAATAAGCCTAGGGAGGACGAAAATGACCTAAATGTTCAACCAATGACACAAAAACACTTATTGGATGCACAAGATTGGTCTAAAATCGTAATTGGATTAGAATAAATCTAGGGAGGATGAAAATGACCTAAATGTTCAACAAATGACACAAAATCACTTATTGGATGCACAAGATTGATTTAAAACCCTAATTGGATTAGAATAAGCCGAAGGATGATGCAAAATGACCTAAATGTTCAACCAATGACACAAAATCACTTATTGGATGCACAAGATTGGTTATAGACACTAATTGGATTAGAATAAGCCTAGTGAGGACGAAAATGACCTAAGTGTTCTACCAATGACACAAAAACACTTATTGGATGCACAAGATTGGTTAAAAACCCTAATTGGATTAGAATAAGCCGAAGGATGACAAAAATTACCTAAATGTTCAACCAATGACACAAAATCACTTATTGGATGCACAAGATTGGTTAAAAACCCTGATTGGATTTGATTAAGCCTAGGAAGGACGAAAATGACCTAAATGTTCAACCAATGACACAAGATCACTTATTGGATGCACAAGATTGATTAAAAACCCTAATTGGATTAGAATAAGCCGAAGGATGACGAAAATGACCAAATTGTTCAACCAAGGACACAAAATCTTTTATTGGATGCACAAGATTGGTTAAAAACCCTAATTGGATTATAATAAGCCTAGGGAGGACGAAAATGACCTAAATGTTCAATCAATGACACAATATCATTTATTGGATGCACAAGATTGGTTAAAGACCCTAATTTGATTAAAATAAGCCGAAGGATGACAAAAATTACCTAAATGTTCAACCAATGACAAAAAATCACTTACTGGATGCACAAGATTGGTTAAAAACCTTGATTGGATTTGAATAAGCCTAGGAAGGTCGAAAATGACCTAAATGTTAATCCAATGACACAAAATAACTTATTGGATGCACAAGATTGGTTAAAAACCCTGATTGGATTAGAATAAGCCTAGGGAGGACGAAAATGACCTAAATGTTCAACCAATGACACAAAAACACTTATTGGATGCACAAGATTGGTCTAAAATCGTAATTGGATTAGAATAAATCTAGGGAGGATGAAAATGACCTAAATGTTCAACAAATGACACAAAATCACTTATTGGATGCACAAGATTGATTTAAAACCCTAATTGGATTAGAATAAGCCGAAGGATGATGCAAAATGACCTAAATGTTCAACCAATGACACAAAATCACTTATTGGATGCACAAGATTGGTTAAAGACACTAATTGGATTAGAATAAGCCTAGTGAGGACGAAAATGACTTAAGTGTTCAACCAATGACACAAAAACACTTATTGGATGCACAAGATTGGTTAAAAACCCTAATTGGATTAGAATAAGCCTAAGGAGGATGAAAATGACCTAAATGTTCAACCAATGACTAAAATCACTTATTGGATGCACAAGATTGGTTAAAAACCCTAATTTGATTAGAATAAGCCTAGGGAGGATGAAAATGACCTAAAAGTTCAACCAATAAAACAAGCGCACTTATTGGATGCACAACATTGTCTAAAAACGGTAATTGGATTAGAATATGCCTAAGGAGGATGAAAATGACCTAAATGTTCAACCAATGACACAAAATCACTTATTGGATGCACAAGATTGGTTAAAAACCCTAATTGGATTAGAATAAGCCGAAGGATGACGAAAATTGACCTAAATGTTCAACCAATGACACAAAATCTTTTATTGGATGCACAAGATTGATTAAAAACCCTAATTGGATAAGAATAAGCCTAGGGAGTATGAAAATGACCTAAATGTTCAACCAATGACACAAAATCACTTATTGGATGCACAAGATTGGTTAAAAACCCTAATTGGATTAGAATAAGCCGAAGGATGACGAAAATTTACCTAAATGTTCAACCAATGACACAAAATCTTTTATTGGATGCACAAGATTGATTAAAATCCCTAATTGGATAAGAATAAGCCTAGGGAGTATGAAAATGACCTAAATGTTCAACCAATGACACAAAATCACTTATTGGATGCACAAGATTGGTTAAAGACCCTAATTGGATTAGAATAAGCCGAAGGATGACAAAAATTACCTAAATGTTCAACCAATGACTCAAAATCACTTATTGGATGCACAAGATTGGTTAAGAACCCTGATTGGATTTGAATAAGCCTAGGAAGGACGAAAATGACCTAAATGTTAATCCAATGACACAAAATAACTTATTGGATGCACAAGATTGGTTAAAAACCCTGATTTGATTTGAATAAGCCTAGGAAGGACGAAAATGACCTAAATGTTCAACCAATGACACAAAATCCCTTATTGGATGCACAACATTGATTAAAAACCCTAATTGGATTAGAATAACCCGAAGGATGACGAAAATGACCTAAATGTTCAACCAATGACACAAAATAACTTATTGGATGCACAAGATTGGTTAAAAACCCTGATTGTATTAGAATAAGCCTAGGGAGGACGAAAATGACCTAAATGTTCAACCAATGACACAAAAACACTTATTGGATGCACAAGATTGGTCTAAAATCGTAATTGGATTAGAATAAATCTAGGGAGGATGAAAATGACCTAAATGTTCAACAAATGACACAAAATCACTTATTGGATGCACAAGATTGATTTAAAACCCTAATTGGATTAGAATAAGCCGAAGGATGATGCAAAATGACCTAAATGTTCAACCAATGACACAAAATCACTTATTGGATGCACAAGATTGGTTATAGACACTAATTGGATTAGAATAAGCCTAGTGAGGACGAAAATGACCTAAGTGTTCTACCAATGACACAAAAACACTTATTGGATGCACAAGATTGGTTAAAAACCCTAATTGGATTAGAATAAGCCGAAGGATGACAAAAATTACCTAAATGTTCAACCAATGACACAAAATCACTTATTGGATGCACAAGATTGGTTAAAAACCCTGATTGGATTTGATTAAGCCTAGGAAGGACGAAAATGACCTAAATGTTCAACCAATGACACAAGATCTCTTATTGGATGCACAAGATTGATTAAAAACCCTAATTGGATTAGAATAAGCCGAAGGATGACGAAAATGACCAAATTGTTCAACCAAGGACACAAAATCTTTTAATGGATGCACAAGATTGGTTAAAAACCCTAATTGGATTATAATAAGCCTAGGGAGGACGAAAATGACCTAAATGTTCAATCAATGACACAATATCATTTATTGGATGCACAAGATTGGTTAAAGACCCTAATTTGATTAGAATAAGCCGAAGGATGACAAAAATTACCTAAATGTTCAACCAATGACAAAAAATCACTTACTGGATGCACAAGATTGGTTAAAAACCTTGATTGGATTTGAATAAGCCTAGGAAGGACGAAAATGACCTAAATGTTAATCCAATGACACAAAATAACTTATTGGATGCACAAGATTGGTTAAAAACCCTGATTGGATTAGAATAAGCCTAGGGAGGACGAAAATGACCTAAATGTTCAACCAATGACACAAAAACACTTATTGGATGCACAAGATTGGTCTAAAATCGTAATTGGATTAGAATAAATCTAGGGAGGATGAAAATGACCTAAATGTTCAACAAATGACACAAAATCACTTATTGGATGCACAAGATTGATTTAAAACCCTAATTGGATTAGAATAAGCCGAAGGATGATGCAAAATGACCTAAATGTTCAACCAATGACACAAAATCACTTATTGGATGCACAAGATTGGTTATAGACACTAATTGGGTTAGAATAAGCCTAGTGAGGACGAAAATGACCTAAGTGTTCTACCAATGACACAAAAACACTTATTGGATGCACAAGATTGGTTAAAAACCCTAATTGGATTAGAATAAGCCGAAGGATGACAAAAATTACCTAAATGTTCAACCAATGACACAAAATCACTTATTGGATGCACAAGATTGGTTAAAAACCCTGATTGGATTTGATTAAGCCTAGGAAGGACGAAAATGACCTAAATGTTCAACCAATGACACAAGATCACTTATTGGATGCACAAGATTGATTAAAAACCCTAATTGGATTAGAATAAGCCGAAGGATGA
>JBBPBQ010000004.1:22590681-22602810 GCA_037974755.1 Cicer yamashitae | reverse complement strand
TGCACAAGATTGGTTAAAAACCCTAATTGGATTAGAATAAGCCGAAGGATGACGAAAATTGACCTAAATGTTCAACCAATGACACAAAATCTTTTATTGGATGCACAAGATTGATTAAAAACCCTAATTGGATAAGAATAAGCCTAGGGAGTATGAAAATGACCTAAATGTTCAACCAATGACACAAAATCACTTTTGGATGTACAAGATTGGTTAAAGACCCTAATTGGATTAGAATAAGCCGAAGGATGACAAAAATTACCTAAATGTTCAACCAATGACACAAAATAACTTATTGGATGCACAAGATTGGTTAAAAACCCTGATTGGATTTGAATAAGCCTAGGAAGGACGAAAATGACCTAAATGTTCAACCAATGACACAAAATCACTTATTGGATGCACAAGATAGATTAAAAACCCTGATTGGATTAGAATAAGCCTAGGGAGGACGAAAATGACCTAAATGTTCAACCAATGACACAAAAACACTTATTGGATGCACAAGATTGGTCTAAAATCGTAATTGGATTAGAATAAATCTAGGGAGGATGAAAATAACCTAAATGTTCTACAAATGACACAAAATCACTTATTGGATGCACAAGATTGATTTAAAACCCTAATTGGATTAGAATAAGCCGAAGGATGATGCAAAATGACCTAAATGTTCAACCAATGACACAAAATCACTTATTGGATGCACAAGATTGGTTAAAGACACTAATTGGATTAGAATAAGCCTAGGGAGGATGAAAATGACCTAAATGTTCAACCAATGACAAAAATCACTTATTCGATGCACAAGATTGGTTAAAAACCCTAATTTGATTAGAATAAGCCAAGGGAGGATGAAAATGACCTAAAAGTTCAACCAATAAGACAAGCGCACTTATTGGATGCACAACATTGGTTAAAAACGGTTATTGGATTAGAATAAGCCTAAGGAGGATGAAAATGACCTAAATGTTCAACCAATGACACAAAATCACTTATTGGATGCACAAGATTGGTTTAAAACCCTAATTGGATTAGAATAAGATGAAGGATGACGAAAATTGACCTAAATGTTCAACCAATGACAAAAAATCTTTTATTGGATGCACAAGATTGATTAAAAACCCTATTTGGATAAGAATAAGCCTAGGGAGTATGAAAATGACCTAAATGTTCAACCAATGACACAAAATCACTTATTGGATGTACAAGATTGGTTAAAGACCCTAATTGGATTAGAATAAGCCGAAGGATGACAAAAATTACCTAAATGTTCAACCAATGACACAAAATCACTTATTGGATGCACAACATTGGTTAAAAACCCTGATTGGATTTGAATAAGCCTAAGAAGGACGAAAATGACCTAAATGTTCAACCAATGACACAAAATCACTTATTGGATGCACAAGATTGGTTAAAAACCCTGATTGGATTTGAATAAGCCTAGGGAGGACGAAAATGAGCTAAATGATCAACCAATGACACAAAATCAGTTATTGGATGCACAAGATTGATTAAAAACCCTAATTGGATTAGAATAAGCCTAGGGAGGACGAAAATGACCTAAATGTTCAACCAATGACACAAAATTACTTATTGGAGGCACAAGATTGGTTAATAACCCTAATTGGATTAGAATAAGACTACGGAGGACGAAAATGACCTTAATGTTCAACCAATGACACAAAATCAATTATTGGATGCACAAGATTGGTACTAACCCTAATTGGATTAGAATAAGCCGAAAGATGACGAGACCTAAATGTTCAACCAATGACACAAAATCACTTATTGGATTCACAAGATTTGTTAAAGACACTAATTGGATTAGAATAAGCCTAGAGAGGACGAAAATGACCTTAATGTTCAACCAATGACACAAAAACACTTATTGAATGCACAACATTGGTTAAAAACCATAATTGGATTATAATAAGCCTAGGGAGGATGAAAATGACCTAAATGTTCAACCAATGACAAAAATCACTTATTGGATGCACAAGATTGGTTAAAAACCCTAATTGGATTAGAATAAGCCGAAGGATGACGAAAATTGACCTAAATGTTCAAACAATGACACAAAATCTTTTACTGGATGCACAAGATTGATTAAAAACCCTAATTGGATAAGAATAAGCCTAGGGAGTATGAAAATAACCTAAATGTTCAACCAATGACACAAAATCACTTATTGGATGTACAAGATTGGTTAAAGACCCTAATTGGATTAGAATAAGCCGAAGGATGACAAAAATTACCTAAATGTTCAACCAATGACACAAAATCACTTATTAGATGCACAAGATTGGTTAATAACCCTGATTGGATTTGAATAAGCCTAGGAAGGACAAAAATGACCTAAATGTTCAACCAATGACACAAAATCACTTATTGGATGCACAAGATTGATTAAAAACCCTAATTGGATTAGAATAAGCCTAGGGAGGACGAAAATGACCTAAATGTTCAACCAATGACACGAAATCACTTATTGGAGGCAAAAGATTGGGTAAAAACCCTAATTGGATTAGAATAAGACTACGGAGGACGAAAATGACCTTAATGTTTAACCAATGACACAAAATCAATTATTGGATGCACAAGATTGGTTAAAAATCCTAATTGGATTAGAATAAGCCGAAGGATGATGAAAATTACCTAAGTGTTCAACCAATGACACAAAAACACTTATTGGATGCACAAGATTGGTTAAAGACCCTAATTGGATTAGAATAAGCCGAAGTATGACAAAAATTACTTATATGTTCAACCAATGACAAAAAATCACTTATTGGATGCACAAGATTGGTTAAAAACCTTGATTGGATTTGAATAAGCCTAGGAAGGACGAAAATGACCTAAATGTTAATCCAATGACAAAAAATAACTTATTGGACGCACAAGATTGGTTAAAAACCCTGATTGGATTAGAATAAGTCTAGGGAGGACGAAAATGACCTAAATGTTCAACCAATGACACAAAAACACTTATTGGATGGACAAGATTGGTTTAAAACCGTAAATGGATTAGAATAAATCTAGGGAGGATGAAAATGACCTAAATGTTCAACAAATGACACAAAATCACTTTTTGGATGCACAAGATTGATTTAAAACCCTAATTGGATTAGAATAAGCCGAAGGATGACGAAAAATGACCTAAATGTTCAACCAATGACACAAAATCACTTATTGGATGCACAAGATTGATTAAAAACCCTAATTGGATTAGAATAAGCCTAGGGAGGACGAAAATGACCTAAATGTTCAACCAATGACACGAAATCACTTATTGGAGGCAAAAGATTGGGTAAAAACCCTAATTGGATTAGAATAAGACTACGGAGGACGAAAATGACCTTAATGTTCAACCAATGACACAAAATCAATTATTGGATGCACAAGATTGGTTAAAAATCCTAATTGGATTAGAATAAGCCGAAGGATGATGAAAATTACCTAAGTGTTCAACCAATGACACAAAAACACTTATTGGATGCACAAGATTGGTTAAAGACCCTAATTGGATTAGAATAAGCCGAAGTATGACAAAAATTACTTATATGTTCAACCAATGACAAAAAATCACTTATTGGATGCACAAGATTGGTTAAAAACCTTGATTGGATTTGAATAAGCCTAGGAAGGACGAAAATGACCTAAATGTTAATCCAATGACAAAAAATAACTTATTGGACGCACAAGATTGGTTAAAAACCCTGATTGGATTAGAATAAGTCTAGGGAGGACGAAAATGACCTAAATGTTCAACCAATGACACAAAAACACTTATTGGATGGACAAGATTGGTTTAAAACCGTAAATGGATTAGAATAAATCTAGGGAGGATGAAAATGACCTAAATGTTCAACAAATGACACAAAATCACTTTTTGGATGCACAAGATTGATTTAAAACCCTAATTGGATTAGAATAAGCCGAAGGATGACGAAAAATGACCTAAATGTTCAACCAATGACACAAAAGCACTTATTGGATGCACAAGATTGGTTAAAGAAACTAATTGGATTAGAATAAGCCTAGAGAGGACGAAAATGACCTAAGTGTTCAACCAATGACACAAAAACACTTATTAATGCACAAGATTGGTTAAAAACCCTAATTGGATTAGAATAAGCCTAGGGAGGATGAAAATGACCTAAATGTTCAACCAATGACACAAAATCACTTATTGGAGGCACAAGATTGGTTAAAAACCCTAATTGGATTAGAATAAGACTACGGAGGACGAAAATGACCTTAATGTTCAACCAATGACACAAAATCAATTATTGGATGCACAAGATTGGTTAAAAACCCTAATTGGATTAGAACAAGCCGAAGGATGACGAAAATGACCAAAGTGATCAACCAATGACACAAAAACACTTGTTGGATGCACAAGATTGGTTAAAGACCCTAATTGGTTTAGAATAAGCCGAAGGATGACAAAAATTACCTAAATGTTCAACCAATGACAAAAAATCACTCTTTGGATGCACAAGATTGGTTAAAAACCTTGATTGGATTTGAATAACCCTTGGAAGGACGAATATGACCTAAATGTTAATCCAATGACACAAAATAACTTATTGGATGCAGAAGATTGGTTAAAAACCCTAATTGAATTAGAATAAGCCTATGGAGGACAAAAATGACCTAAATGTTCAACCAATGACACAAAATCACTTATTGGATGCACAAGATTGATTAAAAACCGTAATTGGATTAGAATTAGCCTAGGGAGGACGAAAATGACCTAAATGTTCAACTAATGACACAAAATCACTTATTGAAGGCACAAGATTGGTTAAAAATCCTAATTGGATTAGAATAAGCCGAAGGATGACGAAAATGACATAATTGTTCAACCAACGACATAAAATCTTTTATTGGATGCACAACATTGGTAAAAACCCTAATTGGATTAGAATAAGCCTAGGGAGGACGAAAATGACCTAAATGTTCATCCAATTACACAATATCACTTATTGGATGCACAAGATTGGATTAAAACCCTAACTGGATAAGAATAAGCCTATGGAGGATGAAAATGACCTAAATGTTCAACCAATGACACAAAATCACTTATTGGATGCACAAGATTGGTTAAAAACCCTAATTGGATTAGAATAAGCCGAAG
The DNA here is from genome assembly GCA_037974755.1 of Cicer yamashitae. NCBI lineage: Eukaryota > Viridiplantae > Streptophyta > Magnoliopsida > Fabales > Fabaceae > Cicer > Cicer yamashitae. The sequence goes on along the minus strand of JBBPBQ010000004.1, from coordinate 22,597,667 downwards.
GATGACGAAAATGACCTAAATGTTCAACCAATAACACAAAATCACTTATTGGATGCACAAGATTGGTTAATAACCCTAATTGGATTAGAATAAGACTACGGAGGACGAAAATGATCTTAATATTCAACCAATGGCACAAAATCAATTGTTGGATGCACAAGATTGGTTAAAAACCATAATTGGATTAGAATAAGCCGAAGGATGACGAAAATGAGCTAAATGTTCAACCAATAACACAAAATCAATTATTGCATGCACAAGATTGGTTAAAAACCCTAATTAGATTAGAATAAGCCTAGGGAGGACGAAAATGACCTAAATGTTCAATGAATGACACAAAAACACTTATTGGATGCACAAGATTGGTTTAAAATCGTAATTGGATTAGAATAAGTCTAGGGAGGATGAAAATGACCTAAATGTTCAACCAATGACACAAAATCACTTATTGGATGCACAAGATTGGTTAAAAACCCTAATTGGATTAGAATAAGCCGAAGGATGACGAAAAATGACCTAAATGTTCAACCAATGACACAAAATCACTTATTGAAGGCACAAGATTGGTTAAAAATCCTAATTGGATTAGAATAAGCCGAAGGATGACGAAAATGACCTAATTGTTCAACCAACGACACAAAATCTTTTATTGGATGCACAAGATTGGTAAAAACCCTAATTGGATTAGAATAAGCCTAGGGAGGACGAAAATGACCTAAATGTTCAACCAATGACACAATATCACTTATTGGATGCACAAGATTGGATTAAAACCCTAATTGGATTAGAATAAGCCTAGGGAGGACGAAAATGTCCTAAATGTTCAACCAATGACACAAACGCACTTATTGGATGCAAAAGATTAGTTAAAAATGTTAATTGGATTAGAATAAGCCTAGGGAGGACAAAAATGACCTAAATGTTCAACCAATGACACAAAATCACATATTGGATGCACAAGATTGGTTAATAACCCTAATTGGATTAGAATAAGACTACGGAGGACGAAAATGACCTTAATGTTCAACCAATGACACAAAATCAATTATTGGATGCACAAGATTGGTACTAACCCTAATTGGATTAGAATAAGCCGAAAGATGACGAGACCTAAATGTTCAACCAATGACACAAAATCACTTATTGGATTCACAAGATTGGTTAAAGACACTAATTGGATTAGAATAAGCCTAGAGAGGACGAAAATGACCTAAATGTTCAACCAATGACACAAAAACATTTATTGAATGCACAAGATTGGTTAAAAATCCTAATTGGATTATAATAAGCCTAGGGAGGATGAAAATGACCTAAATGTTCAACCAATGACAAAAATCACTTATTGGAAGCACAAGATTGGTTAAAAACCCTAATTGGATTAGAATAAGCCGAAGGATGACGAAAATTGACCTAAATGTTCAACCAATGACACAAAATCTTTTACTGGATGCACAAGATTGATTAAAAACCCTAATTGGATAAGAATAAGCCTAGGGAGTATGAAAATGACCTAAATGTTCAACCAATGACACAAAATCACTTATTGGATGTACAAGATTGGTTAAAGACCCTAATTGGATTAGAATAAGCCGAAGGATGACAAAAATTACCTAAATGTTCAACCAATGACACAAAATCACTTATTGGATGCACAAGATTGGTTAAAAACCCTGATTGGATTTGAATAAGCCTAGGAAGGACGAAAATGACCTAAATGTTCAACCAATGACACAAAATCACTTATTGGATGCACAAGATTGGTTAAAAACCCTGATTGGATTTGAATAAGCCTAGGAAGGACAAAAATGACCTAAATGTTCAACCAATGACACAAAATCACTTATTGGATGCACAAGATTGATTAAAAACCCTAATTGGATTAGAATAAGCCTAGGGAGGACGAAAATGACCTAAATGTTCAACCAATGACACGAAATCACTTATTGGAGGCAAAAGATTGGGTAAAAACCCTAATTGGATTAGAATAAGACTACGGAGGACGAAAATGACCTTAATGTTCAACCAATGACACAAAATCAATTATTGGATGCACAAGATTGGTTAAAAATCCTAATTGGATTAGAATAAGCCGAAGGATGATGAAAATTACCTAAGTGTTCAACCAATGACACAAAAACACTTATTGGATGCACAAGATTGGTTAAAGACCCTAATTGGATTAGAATAAGCCGAAGTATGACAAAAATTACTTATATGTTCAACCAATGACAAAAAATCACTTATTGGATGCACAAGATTGGTTAAAAACCTTGATTGGATTTGAATAAGCCTAGGAAGGACGAAAATGACCTAAATGTTAATCCAATGACAAAAAATAACTTATTGGACGCACAAGATTGGTTAAAAACCCTGATTGGATTAGAATAAGTCTAGGGAGGACGAAAATGACCTAAATGTTCATCCAATGACACAAAAACACTTATTGGATGGACAAGATTGGTTTAAAACCGTAAATGGATTAGAATAAATCTAGGGAGGATGAAAATGACCTAAATGTTCAACAAATGACACAAAATCACTTTTTGGATGCACAAGATTGATTTAAAACCCTAATTGGATTAGAATAAGCCGAAGGATGACGAAAAATGACCTAAATGTTCAACCAATGACACAAAATCACTTATTGGATGCACAAGATTGGTTAAAGAAACTAATTGGATTAGAATAAGCCTAGAGAGGACGAACATGACCTAAGTGTTCAACCAATGACACAAAAACACTTATTGAATGCACAAGATTGGTTAAAAACCCTAATTGGATTAGAATAAGCCTAGGGAGGATGAAAATGACCTAAATGTTCAACCAATGACACAAAATCACTTATTGGAGGCACAAGATTGGTTAAAAACCCTAATTGGATTAGAATAAGACTACGGAGGACGAAAATGACCTTAATGTTCAACCAATGACACAAAATCAATTATTGGATGCACAAGATTGGTTAAAAACCCTAATTGGATTAGAACAAGCCGAAGGATGACGAAAATGACCAAAGTGATCAACCAATGACACAAAAACACTTGTTGGATGCACAAGATTTGTTAAAGACCCTAATTGGATTAGAATAAGCCGAAGGATGACAAAAATTACCTAAATGTTCAACCAATGACAAAAAATCACTCTTTGGATGCACAAGATTGGTTAAAAACCTTGATTGGATTTGAATAACCCTTGGAAGGACGAAAATGACCTAATTGTTAATCCAATGACACAAAATAACTTATTGGATGCAGAAGATTGGTTAAAAACCCTAATTGGATTAAAATCAGCCGAATGATGATGAAAATGAGCTAAATGTTCAACCAATAACACAAAATCACAAATTGGATGCACAAGATTGGTTAAAAACCCTAATTGAATTAGAATAAGCCTATGGAGGACAAAAATGACCTAAATGTTCAACCAATGACACAAAATCACTTATTGGATGCACAAGATTGATTAAAAACCGTAATTGGATTAGAATTAGCCTAGGGAGGACGAAAATGACCTAAATGTTCAACTAATGACACAAAATTACTTATTGAAGGCACAAGATTGGTTAAAAATCCTAATTGGATTAGAATAAGCCGAAGGATGACGAAAATGACCTAATTGTTCAACCAAAGACATAAAATCTTTTATTGGATGCACAAGATTGGTAAAAACCCTAATTGGATTAGAATAAGCCTAGGGAGGACGAAAATGACCTAAATGTTCATCCAATGACACAATATCACTTATTGGATGCACAAGATTGGATTAAAACCCTAATTGGATTAGAATAAGCCTAGGGAGGACGAAAATGTCCTAAATGTTCAATCAATGACACAAACGCACTTATTGGATGCAAAAGATTGGTTAAAAATGTTAATTGGATTAGAATAAGCCTAGGGAGGACGAAAATGACCAAAATGTTCACCCAATAACACAAACGCCCTTATTGGATGCACAAAATTGGTTAAAAACTGTAATTAGATTAGAATAAGCCTAAGGCGGATGAAAATGACCTAAATGTTCAACCAATGACACAAAATCACTTATTGGAAGCACAAGATTGGTTAAAAACCCTAATTGGATTAGAATAAGCCGAATGATGACGAAAATGACCTAAATGTTCAACCAATGACACAAAATCACTAATTGGATGCACAAGATTTGTTAAAAACCTTAATTGAATTAGAATAAGCCTATGGAGGACAAAAATGACCTAAATGTTCAACCAATGACACGAAATCACTTATTGGAGGCACAAGATTGGTTATAAACCCTAATTGGATTAGAATAAGACTACGGAGGACGAAAATGACCTTAATGTTCAACCAATGACACAAAATCAATTATTGGATGCACAAGATTGGTTAAAAACCATAATTGGATTAGAATAAGCCGAAGGATGACGAAAATGACCTAAGTGTTCAACCAATGACACAAAAACACTTATTGGATGCACAAGATTGGTTAAAGACCCTAATTGGATTAGAATAAGCCGAAGGATGACAAAAATTACCTAAATGTTCAACCAATGACAAAAAATCACTTATTGGATGCACAAGATTGGTTAAAAACCTTGATTGGATTTGAATAAGCTTAGGAAGGACGAAAATGACCTAAATTTAATCCAATGACACAAAATAACTTATTGGATGCACAAGATTAGTTAAAAACATTGATTGGATTAGAATAAGCCTAGGGAGGACGAAAATGACCTAAATGTTCAACCAATGACACAAAAACACTTATTGGATGGACAAGATTGGTTTAAAACCGTAAATGGATTAGAATAAATCTAGGGAGGATGAAAATGACCTAAATGTTCAACAAATGACACAAAATCACTTTTTGGATGCACAAGATTGATTTAAAACCCTAATTGGATTAGAATAAGCCGAAGGATGACGAAAAATGACCTAAATGTTCAACCAATGACACAAAATCACTTATTGGATGCACAAGATTAGTTAAAGACACTAATTGGATTAGAATAAGCCTAGAGAGGACGAAAATGACCTAAGTGTTCAACCAATGACACAAAAACACTTATTGAATGCACAGGATTGATTAAAAACCCTAATTGGATTAGAATAAGCCTAGGGAGGATGAAAATGACCTAAATGTTCCACCAATGACACAAAATCACTTATTGGAGGCACAAGATTGGTTAAAAACCTTAATTGGATTAGAATAAGACTACGGAGGACGAAAATGACCTTAATGTCCAACCTATGACACAAAATCAATTATTGGATGCACAAGATTGGTTAAAAATCCTAATTGGATTAGAATAAGCCGAAGGATGACGAAAATGACCAAAGTGTTCAACCAATGACACAAAAACACTTGTTGGATGCACAAGATTGGTTAAAGACCCTAATTGGATTAGAATAAGCCGAAGGATGACAAAAATTACCTAAATGTTCAACCAATGTCAAAAAATCACTCTTTGGATGCACAAGATTGGTTAAAAACCTTGATTGGATTTGAATAACCCTAGGAAGGACGAAAATGACCTAAATGTTAATCCAATGACACAATAACTTATTGGATGTAGAAGATTGGTTAAAAACCCTAATTGGATTAAAATCAGCCGAATGATGATGAAAATGACCTAAATGTTCAACCAATGACACAAAATCACAAATTGGATGCACAAGATTGGTTAAAAACCCTAATTGAATTAGAATAAGCCTATGGAGGACAAAAATGACCTAAATGTTCAACCAATGACACAAAATCACTTATTGGATGCACAAGATTGATTAAAAACCGTAATTGGATTAGAATTAGCCTAGGGAGGACGAAAATGACCTAAATGTTTAACCAATGACACAAAATCACTTATTGAAGGCACAAGATTGGTTAAAAATCCTAATTGGATTAGAATAAGCCGAAGGATGACGAAAATGACCTAATTGTTCAACCAACGACACAAAATCTTTTATTGGATGCACAAGATTGGTAAAAACCCTAATTGGATTAGAATAAGCCTAGGGAGGACGAAAATGACCTAAATGTTCAACCAATGACACAATATCACTTATTGGATGCACAAGATTGGATTAAAACCCTAATTGGATTAGAATAAGCATAGGGAGGACGAAAATGTCCTAAATGTTCAACCAATGACACAAACACACTTATTGGATGCATAAGATTGGTTAAAAATGTTAATTGGATTAGAATAAGCCTAGGGAGGACGAAAATGACCAAAATGTTCACCCAATAACACAAACGCACTTATTGGATGCACAAAATTGGTTAAAAACTGTAATTAGATTAGAATAAGCCTAAGGCGGATGAAAATGACATAAATGTTCAACCAATGACACAAAATCACTTACTGGATGCACAAGATTGGTTAAAAACCCTAATTGGATTAGAATAAGCCGATTGATGACGAAAATGACCTAAATGTTCAACCAATGACACAAAATCACTAATTGGATGCATAAGATTGGTTAAAAACCTTAATTGAATTAAAATAAGCCTATGGAGGACAAAAATGACCTAAATGTTCAACCAATGAGACAAAATCACTAATTGGATGCACAAGATTGATTAAAAACCGTAATTGGATTAGAATTAGCCTAGGGAGGACGAAAATGACCTAAATGTGCAACGAATGACACAAAATCACTTATTGGATGCACAAGATTGGTTAAAAACCATAATCGAATTAGAATAAGCCGAAGGATGACGAAAATGACCTAAGTGTTCAACCAATGACACAAAAACACTTATTGGATGCACAAGATTGGTTAAAGACCCTAATTGGATTAGAATAAGCCGAAGGATGACAAAAATTACCTAAATGTTCAACCAATGACAAAAAATCACTTATTGGATGCACAAGATTGGTTAAAAACCTTGATTGGATTTGAATAAGCCTAGGAATGACGAAAATGACCTAAATGTTAATCCAATGACACAAAATAACTTATTGGATGCACAAGATTGGTTAAAAACCCTTATTGGATTAGAATAAG
>JBBPBQ010000004.1:22565912-22590671 GCA_037974755.1 Cicer yamashitae | reverse complement strand
AACCAATGACACAAAATCACTTATTGAAGGCACAAGATTGGTTAAAAATCCTAATTGGATTAGAATAAGCCGAAGGATGACGAAAATGACCTAATTGTTCAACCAACGACACAAAATCTTTTATTGGATGCACAAGATTGGTAAAAACCCTAATTGGATTAGAATAAGCCTAGGGAGGACGAAAATGACCTAAATGTTCAACCAATGACACAATATCACTTATTGGATGCACAAGATTGGATTAAAACCCTAATTGGATTAGAATAAGCATAGGGAGGACGAAAATGTCCTAAATGTTCAACCAATGACACAAACACACTTATTGGATGCATAAGATTGGTTAAAAATGTTAATTGGATTAGAATAAGCCTATGGAGGACGAAAATGACCAAAATGTTCACCCAATAACACAAACGCACTTATTGGATGCACAAAATTGGTTAAAAACTGTAATTAGATTAGAATAAGCCTAAGGCGGATGAAAATGACATAAATGTTCAACCAATGACACAAAATCACTTACTGGATGCACAAGATTGGTTAAAAACCCTAATTGGATTAGAATAAGCCGATTGATGACGAAAATGACCTAAATGTTCAACCAATGACACAAAATCACTAATTGGATGCATAAGATTGGTTAAAAACCTTAATTGAATTAGAATAAGCCTATGGAGGACAAAAATGACCTAAATGTTCAACCAATGAGACAAAATCACTAATTGGATGCACAAGATTGATTAAAAACCGTAATTGGATTAGAATTAGCCTAGGGAGGACGAAAATGACCTAAATGTTCAACGAATGACACAAAATCACTTATTGGATGCACAAGATTGGTTAAAAACCATAATCGAATTAGAATAAGCCGAAGGATGACGAAAATGACCTAAGTGTTCAACCAATGACACAAAAACACTTATTGGATGCACAAGATTGGTTAAAGACCCTAATTGGATTAGAATAAGCCGAAGGATGACAAAAATTACCTAAATGTTCAACCAATGACAAAAAATCACTTATTGGATGCACAAGATTGGTTAAAAACCTTGATTGGATTTGAATAAGCCTAGGAATGACGAAAATGACCTAAATGTTAATCCAATGACACAAAATAACTTATTGGATGCACAAGATTGGTTAAAAACCCTTATTGGATTAGAATAAGCCTAGGGAGGACGAAAATGACCTAAATGTTCAACCAATGACACAAAAACACTTATTGGATGCACAAGATTGGTTTAAAATCGTAATTGGATTAGAATAAATCTAGGGAGGATGAAAATGACATAAATGTTCAACAAATGAAACAAAATCATTTTTTGGATGCACAAGATTGATTTAAAACCCTAATTGGATTAGAATAAGCCGAAGGATGACGAAAAATGACCTAAATGTTCAACCAATGACACAAAATCACTTATTGGATGCACAAGATTGGTTAAAGACACTAATTGGATTAGAATAAGCCTAGAGAGGACGAAAATGACCTAAGTGTTCAACCAATGACACAAAAACACTTATTGAATGCACAAGATTGGTTAAAAACCCTAATTGGATTAGAATAAGCCTAGGGAGGATGAAAATTACCTAAATGTTCAACCAATGACACAAAATCACTAATTGGAGGCACAAGATTGGTTAAAAACCCTAATTGGATTAGAATAAGACTATGGAGGACGAAAATGACCTTAATGTTCAACCAATGACACAAAATCAATTATTGGATGCACAAGATTGGTTAAAAACCCTAATTGGATTAGAATAAGTCGAGGGAAGACAAAATTGACCAAAGTGTTCAACCAATGACACAAAAACACTTGTTGGATGCACAAGATTGGTTAAAGACCCTAATTGGATTAGAATAAGCCGAAGGATGACAAAAATTACCTAAATGTTCAACCAATGACAAAAAATCACTTTTTGGATGCACAAGATTGGTTAAAAACCTTGATTGGATTTGAATAACCCTAGGAAGGACGAAAATGACCTAAATGTTAATCCAATGACACAAAATAACTTATTGGATGCAGAAGATTGGTTAAAAACCCTAATTGGATTAAAATCAGCCGAATGATGATGAAAATGACCTAAATGTTCAACCAATGACACAAAATCACAAATTGGATGCACAAGATTGGTTAAAAACCCTTATTGAATTAGAATAAGCCTATGGGGGACAAAAATGACCTAAATGTTCAACCAATGACACAAAATCACTTATTGGATGCACAAGATTGATTAAAAACCGTAATTGGATTAGAATTAGCCTAGGGAGGACGAAAATGACCTAAATGTTCAACCAATGACACAAAATCACAAATTGGATGCACAAGATTGGTTAAAAACCCTTATTGAATTAGAATAAGCCTATGGAGGACAAAAATGACCTAAATGTTCAACCAATGACACAAAATCACTTATTGGATGCACAAGATTGATTAAAAACCGTAATTGGACTGGAATTAGCCTAGGGAGGACGAAAATGACCTAAATGTTCAACCAATGACACAAAATCACTTATTGAAGGCACAAGATTGGTTAAAAATCCTAATTGGATTAGAATAAGCCGAAGGATGACGAAAATGACCTAATTGTTCAACCAACGACACAAAATCTTTTATTGGATGCACAAGATTGGTAAAAACCCTAATTGGATTAGAATAAGCCTAGGGAGGACGAAAATGACCTAAATGTTCAACCAATGACACAATATCACTTATTGGATGCACAAGATTGGATTAAAACCCTAATTGGATTAGAATAAGCCTAGGGAGGACGAAAATGTCCTAAATGTTCAACCAATGACACAAACGCACTTATTGGATGCAAAAGATTAGTTAAAAATGTTAATTGGATTAGAATAAGCCTAGGGAGGACAAAAATGACCTAAATGTTCAACCAATGACACAAAATCACATATTGGATGCACAAGATTGGTTAATAACCCTAATTGGATTAGAATAAGACTACGGAGGACGAAAATGACCTTAATGTTCAACCAATGACACAAAATCAATTATTGGATGCACAAGATTGGTACTAACCCTAATTGGATTAGAATAAGCCGAAAGATGACGAGACCTAAATGTTCAACCAATGACACAAAATCACTTATTGGATTCACAAGATTGGTTAAAGACACTAATTGGATTAGAATAAGCCTAGAGAGGACGAAAATGACCTAAATGTTCAACCAATGACACAAAAACATTTATTGAATGCACAAGATTGGTTAAAAATCCTAATTGGATTATAATAAGCCTAGGGAGGATGAAAATGACCTAAATGTTCAACCAATGACAAAAATCACTTATTGGAAGCACAAGATTGGTTAAAAACCCTAATTGGATTAGAATAAGCCGAAGGATGACGAAAATTGACCTAAATGTTCAACCAATGACACAAAATCTTTTACTGGATGCACAAGATTGATTAAAAACCCTAATTGGATAAGAATAAGCCTAGGGAGTATGAAAATGACCTAAATGTTCAACCAATGACACAAAATCACTTATTGGATGTACAAGATTGGTTAAAGACCCTAATTGGATTAGAATAAGCCGAAGGATGACAAAAATTACCTAAATGTTCAACCAATGACACAAAATCACTTATTAGATGCACAAGATTGGTTAATAACCCTGATTGGATTTGAATAAGCCTAGGAAGGACAAAAATGACCTAAATGTTCAACCAATGACACAAAATCACTTATTGGATGCACAAGATTGATTAAAAACCCTAATTGGATTAGAATAAGCCTAGGGAGGACGAAAATGACCTAAATGTTCAACCAATGACACGAAATCACTTATTGGAGGCAAAAGATTGGGTAAAAACCCTAATTGGATTAGAATAAGACTACGGAGGACGAAAATGACCTTAATGTTCAACCAATGACACAAAATCAATTATTGGATGCACAAGATTGGTTAAAAATCCTAATTGGATTAGAATAAGCCGAAGGATGATGAAAATTACCTAAGTGTTCAACCAATGACACAAAAACACTTATTGGATGCACAAGATTGGTTAAAGACCCTAATTGGATTAGAATAAGCCGAAGTATGACAAAAATTACTTATATGTTCAACCAATGACAAAAAATCACTTATTGGATGCACAAGATTGGTTAAAAACCTTGATTGGATTTGAATAAGCCTAGGAAGGACGAAAATGACCTAAATGTTAATCCAATGACAAAAAATAACTTATTGGACGCACAAGATTGGTTAAAAACCCTGATTGGATTAGAATAAGTCTAGGGAGGACGAAAATGACCTAAATGTTCAACCAATGACACAAAAACACTTATTGGATGGACAAGATTGGTTTAAAACCGTAAATGGATTAGAATAAATCTAGGGAGGATGAAAATGACCTAAATGTTCAACAAATGACACAAAATCACTTTTTGGATGCACAAGATTGATTTAAAACCCTAATTGGATTAGAATAAGCCGAAGGATGACGAAAAATGACCTAAATGTTCAACCAATGACACAAAAGCACTTATTGGATGCACAAGATTGGTTAAAGAAACTAATTGGATTAGAATAAGCCTAGAGAGGACGAAAATGACCTAAGTGTTCAACCAATGACACAAAAACACTTATTAATGCACAAGATTGGTTAAAAACCCTAATTGGATTAGAATAAGCCTAGGGAGGATGAAAATGACCTAAATGTTCAACCAATGACACAAAATCACTTATTGGAGGCACAAGATTGGTTAAAAACCCTAATTGGATTAGAATAAGACTACGGAGGACGAAAATGACCTTAATGTTCAACCAATGACACAAAATCAATTATTGGATGCACAAGATTGGTTAAAAACCCTAATTGGATTAGAACAAGCCGAAGGATGACGAAAATGACCAAAGTGATCAACCAATGACACAAAAACACTTGTTGGATGCACAAGATTGGTTAAAGACCCTAATTGGTTTAGAATAAGCCGAAGGATGACAAAAATTACCTAAATGTTCAACCAATGACAAAAAATCACTCTTTGGATGCACAAGATTGGTTAAAAACCTTGATTGGATTTGAATAACCCTTGGAAGGACGAATATGACCTAAATGTTAATCCAATGACACAAAATAACTTATTGGATGCAGAAGATTGGTTAAAAACCCTAATTGAATTAGAATAAGCCTATGGAGGACAAAAATGACCTAAATGTTCAACCAATGACACAAAATCACTTATTGGATGCACAAGATTGATTAAAAACCGTAATTGGATTAGAATTAGCCTAGGGAGGACGAAAATGACCTAAATGTTCAACTAATGACACAAAATCACTTATTGAAGGCACAAGATTGGTTAAAAATCCTAATTGGATTAGAATAAGCCGAAGGATGACGAAAATGACATAATTGTTCAACCAACGACATAAAATCTTTTATTGGATGCACAACATTGGTAAAAACCCTAATTGGATTAGAATAAGCCTAGGGAGGACGAAAATGACCTAAATGTTCATCCAATTACACAATATCACTTATTGGATGCACAAGATTGGATTAAAACCCTAACTGGATAAGAATAAGCCTATGGAGGATGAAAATGACCTAAATGTTCAACCAATGACACAAAATCACTTATTGGATGCACAAGATTGGTTAAAAACCCTAATTGGATTAGAATAAGCCGAAGGATGACGAAAATGACCTAAATGTTCAACCAATAACACAAAATCACTTATTGGATGCACAAGATTGGTTAATAACCCTAATTGGATTAGAATAAGACTACGGAGGACGAAAATGATCTTAATATTCAACCAATGGCACAAAATCAATTGTTGGATGCACAAGATTGGTTAAAAACCATAATTGGATTAGAATAAGCCGAAGGATGACGAAAATGAGCTAAATGTTCAACCAATAACACAAAATCAATTATTGCATGCACAAGATTGGTTAAAAACCCTAATTAGATTAGAATAAGCCTAGGGAGGACGAAAATGACCTAAATGTTCAATGAATGACACAAAAACACTTATTGGATGCACAAGATTGGTTTAAAATCGTAATTGGATTAGAATAAGTCTAGGGAGGATGAAAATGACCTAAATGTTCAACCAATGACACAAAATCACTTATTGGATGCACAAGATTGGTTAAAAACCCTAATTGGATTAGAATAAGCCGAAGGATGACGAAAAATGACCTAAATGTTCAACCAATGACACAAAATCACTTATTGAAGGCACAAGATTGGTTAAAAATCCTAATTGGATTAGAATAAGCCGAAGGATGACGAAAATGACCTAATTGTTCAACCAACGACACAAAATCTTTTATTGGATGCACAAGATTGGTAAAAACCCTAATTGGATTAGAATAAGCCTAGGGAGGACGAAAATGACCTAAATGTTCAACCAATGACACAATATCACTTATTGGATGCACAAGATTGGATTAAAACCCTAATTGGATTAGAATAAGCCTAGGGAGGACGAAAATGTCCTAAATGTTCAACCAATGACACAAACGCACTTATTGGATGCAAAAGATTAGTTAAAAATGTTAATTGGATTAGAATAAGCCTAGGGAGGACAAAAATGACCTAAATGTTCAACCAATGACACAAAATCACATATTGGATGCACAAGATTGGTTAATAACCCTAATTGGATTAGAATAAGACTACGGAGGACGAAAATGACCTTAATGTTCAACCAATGACACAAAATCAATTATTGGATGCACAAGATTGGTACTAACCCTAATTGGATTAGAATAAGCCGAAAGATGACGAGACCTAAATGTTCAACCAATGACACAAAATCACTTATTGGATTCACAAGATTGGTTAAAGACACTAATTGGATTAGAATAAGCCTAGAGAGGACGAAAATGACCTAAATGTTCAACCAATGACACAAAAACACTTATTGAATGCACAAGATTGGTTAAAAACCCTAATTGGATTATAATAAGCCTAGGGAGGATGAAAATGACCTAAATGTTCAACCAATGACAAAAATCACTTATTGGATGCACAAGATTGGTTAAAAACCCTAATTGGATTAGAATAAGCCGAAGGATGACGAAAATTGACCTAAATGTTCAACCAATGACACAAAATCTTTTACTGGATGCACAAGATTGATTAAAAACCCTAATTGGATAAGAATAAGCCTAGGGAGTATGAAAATGACCTAAATGTTCAACCAATGACACAAAATCACTTATTGGATGTACAAGATTGGTTAAAGACCCTAGTTGGATTAGAATAAGCCGAAGGATGACAAAAATTACCTAAATGTTCAACCAATGACACAAAATCACTTATTAGATGCACCAGATTGGTTAAAAACCCTGATTGGATTTGAATAAGCCTAGGAAGGACAAAAATGACCTAAATGTTCAACCAATGACACAAAATCACTTATTGGATGCACAAGATTGATTAAAAACCCTAATTGGATTAGAATAAGCCTAGGGAGGACGAAAATGACCTAAATGTTCAACCAATGACACGAAATCACTTATTGGAGGCAAAAGATTGGTTAAAAACCCTAATTGGATTAGAATAAGACTACGGAGGACGAAAATGACCTTAATGTTCAACCAATGACACAAAATCAATTATTGGATGCACAAGATTGGTTAAAAATCCTAATTGGATTAGAATAAGCCGAAGGATGATGAAAATTACCTAAGTGTTCAACCAATGACACAAAAACACTTATTGGATGCACAAGATTGGTTAAAGACCCTAATTGGATTAGAATAAGCCGAAGTATGACAAAAATTACTTATATGTTCAACCAATGACAAAAAATCACTTATTGGATGCACAAGATTGGTTAAAAACCTTGATTGGATTTGAATAAGCCTAGGAAGGACGAAAATGACCTAAATATTAATCCAATGACAAAAAATAACTTATTGGACGCACAAGATTGGGTAAAAACCCTGATTGGATTATAATAAGTCTAGGGAGGACGAAAATGACCTAAATGTTCAACCAATCACACAAAAACACTTATTGGATGGACAAGATTGGTTTAAAACCCTAATTGGATTAGAATAAGCCGAAGGATGACGAAAAATGACCTAAATGTTCAACCAATGACACAAAATCACTTATTGGATGCACAAGATTGGTTAAAGAAACTAATTGGATTAGAATAAGCCTAGAGAGGACGAAAATGACCTAAGTGTTCAACCAATGACACAAAAACACTTATTGAATGCACAAGATTGGTTAAAAACCCTAATTGGATTAGAATAAGCCTAGGGAGGATGAAAATGACCTAAATGTTCAACCAATGACACAAAATCACTTATTGGAGGCACAAGATTGGTTAAAAACCCTAATTGGATTAGAATAAGACTACGGAGGACGAAAATGACCTTAATGTTCAACCAATGACACAAAATCAATTATTGGATGCACAAGATTGGTTAAAAACCCTAATTGGATTAGAACAAGCCGAAGGATGACGAAAATGACCAAAGTGATCAACCAATGACACAAAAACACTTGTTGGATGCACAAGATTGGTTAAAGACCCTAATTGGTTTAGAATAAGCCGAAGGATGACAAAAATTACCTAAATGTTCAACCAATGACAAAAAATCACTCTTTGGATGCACAAGATTGGTTAAAAACCTTGATTGGATTTGAATAACCCTTGGAAGGACGAATATGACCTAAATGTTAATCCAATGACACAAAATAACTTATTGGATGCAGAAGATTGGTTAAAAACCCTAATTGAATTAGAATAAGCCTATGGAGGACAAAAATGACCTAAATGTTCAACCAATGACACAAAATCACTTATTGGATGCACAAGATTGATTAAAAACCGTAATTGGATTAGAATTAGCCTAGGGAGGACGAAAATGACCTAAATGTTCAACTAATGACACAAAATCACTTATTGAAGGCACAAGATTGGTTAAAAATCCTAATTGGATTAGAATAAGCCGAAGGATGACGAAAATGACATAATTGTTCAACCAACGACATAAAATCTTTTATTGGATGCACAACATTGGTAAAAACCCTAATTGGATTAGAATAAGCCTAGGGAGGACGAAAATGACCTAAATGTTCATCCAATTACACAATATCACTTATTGGATGCACAAGATTGGATTAAAACCCTAACTGGATAAGAATAAGCCTATGGAGGATGAAAATGACCTAAATGTTCAACCAATGACACAAAATCACTTATTGGATGCACAAGATTGGTTAAAAACCCTAATTGGATTAGAATAAGCCGAAGGATGACGAAAATGACCTAAATGTTCAACCAATAACACAAAATCACTTATTGGATGCACAAGATTGGTTAATAACCCTAATTGGATTAGAATAAGACTACGGAGGACGAAAATGATCTTAATATTCAACCAATGGCACAAAATCAATTGTTGGATGCACAAGATTGGTTAAAAACCATAATTGGATTAGAATAAGCCGAAGGATGACGAAAATGAGCTAAATGTTCAACCAATAACACAAAATCAATTATTGCATGCACAAGATTGGTTAAAAACCCTAATTAGATTAGAATAAGCCTAGGGAGGACGAAAATGACCTAAATGTTCAATGAATGACACAAAAACACTTATTGGATGCACAAGATTGGTTTAAAATCGTAATTGGATTAGAATAAGTCTAGGGAGGATGAAAATGACCTAAATGTTCAACCAATGACACAAAATCACTTATTGGATGCACAAGATTGGTTAAAAACCCTAATTGGATTAGAATAAGCCGAAGGATGACGAAAAATGACCTAAATGTTCAATCAATGACACAAAATAATATATTGGATGCACAAGATTGGTTAAGGACCCTAATGGGATTAGAATAAGCCTAGAGAGGATGAAAATGACCTAAGTGTTCAACCAATGACACAAAAACACTTATTGGATGCACAAGATTGGATTAAAACCCTAACTGGATGAGAATAAGCCTATGGAGGATGAAAATGACCTAAATGTTCAACCAATGAAACAAAATCACTTATTGGATGCACAAGATTGGTTAAAAACCCTAATTGGATTAGGATAAGCCTTGGGAGGATAAAATGTCCTAATTGTTCAACCAATGACACAAAATCACATATTGGATGCAGAAGATTGGTTAAAAACCCTAATTGGATTAGAATAAGCCTAGGGAGGACAAAAATGACCTAAATATTCAACCAATGATACAAAATGACACAAAATCACATATTGGATGCACAAGATTGGTTAAAAACCCTATTTGGATTAGAATAAGCCTAGGGAGGACGAAAATGACCTAAATGTTCAACCAATGACACAATATCACTTATTGGATGCACAAGATTGGATTAAAACCCTAATTGGATTAGAATAAGACTAGGGAAGACCAAAATGTCCTAAATGCTCAACCAATGACACAAAATCACATATTGGATGCAGAAGAGTGGTTAAAAACCCTAATTGGATTAGAATAAGCCTAGGGAGGACAAAAATGACCTAAATATTCAACCAATGATACAAAATGACACAAAATCACATATTGGATGGACAAGATTGGTTAAAAACCCTAATTGGATTAGAATAAGCCAAGGGAGGACAAAAATGACTTAAATATTCAACCAATGATACAAAATGACACAAAATCACATATTGGATGCACAAGATTGGTTAAAAACCCTAATTGGATTAGAATAAGCCAAGGGAGGACAAAAATGACCTAAATATTCAACCAATGATACAAAATGACACAAAATCACATATTGGATGCACAAGATTGGTTAAAAACCCTAATTGGATTAGAATAAGCCTAGGGAGGACGAAAATGACCTAAATGTTCAACCAATGACACAAAATCACATATTGGATGCACAAGATTGGTTAAAAACCCTCATTGGATTAGAATAAGCCTAGGGAGGACGAAAATGACCTAAATGTTCAACCAATGACACAAAATCACATATTGGATGCACAAGATTGGTTAAAAACCCTAATTGGATTAGAATAAGCCTAGGGAGGACGAAAATGACCTAAATGTTCAACCAATGACACAAAATGACACAAAATCACATATTGGGTGCACAAGATTGGTTAAAAACCCTAATTGGATTAGAATAAGCCTATTGAGGACGAAAATGACCTAAATGTTCAACCAATGACACAAAATCACTTATTGGATGCACAAGATTGGTTAAAAACCCTAATTGGATTAGAATAAGCCTAGGGAGGACGAAAATGACCTAAATGTTCAACCAATGACACAAAAACACTTATTGGATGCACAAGATTGGTTAAAAACCCTAATTGGATTAGAATAAGCCTAGGGAGGACGAAAATGACCTAAATGTTCAACCAATGACACCATATCACTTATTGGATGCACAAGATTGGATTAAAACCCTAAGTGGATGAGAATAAGCCTATGGAGGATGAAAATGACCTAAATGTTCAACCAATGACACAAAATTACTTATTGGATGCACAAGATTGGTTAAAAACCCTAATTGGATTAGAATAAGCCTTGGGAGGATGAAAATGACCTAAATGTTCAACCAATGACACAATATCACTTATTGGATGCACAAGATTGGATTAAAACCCTAATTGGATTAGAATAAGCCTAGGGAGGACGAAAATGTGTTAAATGTTCAACCAATGACACAAACGCACTTATTGGATGCACAAGATTGGATAAAAATGTTAATTGGATTAGAATAAGCCTAGGGAGGACGAAAATGACCAAAATGTTCAACCAACGACACAAAATCTTTTATTGGATGCACAAGATTGGTTAAAAACCCTAATTGGATTAGAATAAGCCTAGGGAGGACGAAAATGACCTAAATGCTCAACCAATGAGACAATATCACTTATTGGATGCACAAGATTGGATTAAAACCCTAATTGGATTAGAATAAGCCTAGGGAAGACTAAAATGTCCTAAATGTTCAACCAATGACACAAAATCACATATTGGATGCAGAAGATTGGTTAAAAACCCTAATTGGATTAGAATAAGCCTATGGAGGATGAAAATGACCTAAATGTTCAACCAATGTCACAAAATGACACAAAATCACATATTGGATGCACAAGATTGGTTAAAAACCCTAATTGGATTAGAATAAGCCTAGGGAGGACAAAAATGACCTAAATATTCAACCAATGATACAAAATGACACAAAATCACATATTGGATGCACAAGATTGGTTAAAAACCCTAATTGGATTAGAATAAGCCTAGGGAGGACGAAAATGACCTAAATGTTTAACCAATGACATAAAATCACTTATTGGATGCACAAGATTGGTTAAAAACCCTGATTGGATTTGAATAAGCCTAGGAAGGACGAAAATGACCTAAATGTTCAACCAATGACACAAAATCACTTATTGGATGCACAAGATTGGTTAAAAACCCTGATTGGATTTGAATAAGCCTAGGAAGGACGAAAATGACCTAAATGTTCAACCAATGACACAAAATCACTTATTGGATGCACAAGATTGGTTAAAAACCCTGATTGGATTTGAATAAGCCTAGGAAGGACAAAAATGACCTAAATGTTCAACCAATGACACAAAATCACTTATTGGATGCACAAGATTGATTAAAAACCCTAATTGGATTAGAATAAGCCTAGGGAGGACGAAAATGACCTAAATGTTCAACCAATGACACGAAATCACTTATTGGAGGCAAAAGATTGGTTAAAAACCCTAATTGGATTAGAATAAGACTACGGAGGACGAAAATGACCTTAATGTTCAACCAATGACACAAAATCAATTATTGGATGCACAAGATTGGTTAAAAATCCTAATTGGATTAGAATAAGCCGAAGGATGATGAAAATTACCTAAGTGTTCAACCAATGACACAAAAACACTTATTGGATGCACAAGATTGGTTAAAGACCCTAATTGGATTAGAATAAGCCGAAGTATGACAAAAATTACTTATATGTTCAACCAATGACAAAAAATCACTTATTGGATGCACAAGATTGGTTAAAAACCTTGATTGGATTTGAATAAGCCTAGGAAGGACGAAAATGACCTAAATGTTAATCCAATGACAAAAAATAACTTATTGGACGCACAAGATTGGGTAAAAACCCTGATTGGATTAGAATAAGTCTAGGGAGGACGAAAATGACCTAAATGTTCAACCAATCACACAAAAACACTTATTGGATGGACAAGATTGGTTTAAAACCGTAAATGGATTAGAATAAATCTAGGGAGGATGAAAATGACCTAAATGTTCAACAAATGACACAAAATCACTTTTTGGATGCACAAGATTGATTTAAAACCCTAATTGGATTAGAATAAGCCGAAGGATGACGAAAAATGACCTAAATGTTCAACCAATGACACAAAAGCACTTATTGGATGCACAAGATTGGTTAAAGAAACTAATTGGATTAGAATAAGCCTAGAGAGGACGAAAATGACCTAAGTGTTCAACCAATGACACAAAAACACTTATTAATGCACAAGATTGGTTAAAAACCCTAATTGGATTAGAATAAGCCTAGGGAGGATGAAAATGACCTAAATGTTCAACCAATGACACAAAATCACTTATTGGAGGCACAAGATTGGTTAAAAACCCTAATTGGATTAGAATAAGACTACGGAGGACGAAAATGACCTTAATGTTCAACCAATGACACAAAATCAATTATTGGATGCACAAGATTGGTTAAAAACCCTAATTGGATTAGAACAAGCCGAAGGATGACGAAAATGACCAAAGTGATCAACCAATGACACAAAAACACTTGTTGGATGCACAAGATTGGTTAAAGACCCTAATTGGTTTAGAATAAGCCGAAGGATGACAAAAATTACCTAAATGTTCAACCAATGACAAAAAATCACTCTTTGGATGCACAAGATTGGTTAAAAACCTTGATTGGATTTGAATAACCCTTGGAAGGACGAATATGACCTAAATGTTAATCCAATGACACAAAATAACTTATTGGATGCAGAAGATTGGTTAAAAACCCTAATTGAATTAGAATAAGCCTATGGAGGACAAAAATGACCTAAATGTTCAACCAATGACACAAAATCACTTATTGGATGCACAAGATTGATTAAAAACCGTAATTGGATTAGAATTAGCCTAGGGAGGACGAAAATGACCTAAATGTTCAACTAATGACACAAAATCACTTATTGAAGGCACAAGATTGGTTAAAAATCCTAATTGGATTAGAATAAGCCGAAGGATGACGAAAATGACATAATTGTTCAACCAACGACATAAAATCTTTTATTGGATGCACAACATTGGTAAAAACCCTAATTGGATTAGAATAAGCCTAGGGAGGACGAAAATGACCTAAATGTTCATCCAATTACACAATATCACTTATTGGATGCACAAGATTGGATTAAAACCCTAACTGGATAAGAATAAGCCTATGGAGGATGAAAATGACCTAAATGTTCAACCAATGACACAAAATCACTTATTGGATGCACAAGATTGGTTAAAAACCCTAATTGGATTAGAATAAGCCGAAGGATGACGAAAATGACCTAAATGTTCAACCAATAACACAAAATCACTTATTGGATGCACAAGATTGGTTTATAACCCTAATTGGATTAGAATAAGACTACGGAGGACGAAAATGATCTTAATATTCAACCAATGGCACAAAATCAATTGTTGGTGCACAAGATTGGTTAAAAACCCTAATTGGATTAGAATAAGCCGAAGGATGACGAAAATGAGCTAAATGTTCAACCAATAACACAAAATCAATTATTGCATGCACAAGATTGGTTAAAAACCCTAATTAGATTAGAATAAGCCTAGGGAGGACGAAAATGACCTAAATGTTCAATGAATGACACAAAAACACTTATTGGATGCACAAGATTGGTTTAAAATCGTAATTGGATTAGAATAAGTCTAGGGAGGATGAAAATGACCTAAATGTTCAACCAATGACACAAAATCACTTATTGGATGCACAAGATTGGTTAAAAACCCTAATTGGATTAGAATAAGCCGAAGGATGACGAAAAATGACCTAAATGTTCAATCAATGACACAAAATAATATATTGGATGCACAAGATTGGTTAAGGACCCTAATGGGATTAGAATAAGCCTAGAGAGGATGAAAATGACCTAAGTGTTCAACCAATGACACAAAAACACTTATTGGATGCACAAGATTGGATTAAAACCCTAACTGGATGAGAATAAGCCTATGGAGGATGAAAATGACCTAAATGTTCAACCAATGAAACAAAATCACTTATTGGATGCACAAGATTGGTTAAAAACCCTAATTGGATTAGGATAAGCCTTGGGAGGATAAAATGTCCTAATTGTTCAACCAATGACACAAAATCACATATTGGATGCAGAAGATTGGTTAAAAACCCTAATTGGATTAGAATAAGCCTAGGGAGGACAAAAATGACCTAAATATTCAACCAATGATACAAAATGACACAAAATCACATATTGGATGCACAAGATTGGTTAAAAACCCTATTTGGATTAGAATAAGCCTAGGGAGGACGAAAATGACCTAAATGTTCAACCAATGACACAATATCACTTATTGGATGCACAAGATTGGATTAAAACCCTAATTGGATTAGAATAAGACTAGGGAAGACCAAAATGTCCTAAATGCTCAACCAATGACACAAAATCACATATTGGATGCAGAAGAGTGGTTAAAAACCCTAATTGGATTAGAATAAGCCTAGGGAGGACAAAAATGACCTAAATATTCAACCAATGATACAAAATGACACAAAATCACATATTGGATGGACAAGATTGGTTAAAAACCCTAATTGGATTAGAATAAGCCAAGGGAGGACAAAAATGACTTAAATATTCAACCAATGATACAAAATGACACAAAATCACATATTGGATGCACAAGATTGGTTAAAAACCCTAATTGGATTAGAATAAGCCAAGGGAGGACAAAAATGACCTAAATATTCAACCAATGATACAAAATGACACAAAATCACATATTGGATGCACAAGATTGGTTAAAAACCCTAATTGGATTAGAATAAGCCTAGGGAGGACGAAAATGACCTAAATGTTCAACCAATGACACAAAATCACATATTGGATGCACAAGATTGGTTAAAAACCCTAATTGGATTAGAATAAGCCTAGGGAGGACGAAAATGACCTAAATGTTCAACCAATGACACAAAATCACATATTGGATGCAGCAGATTGGTTAAAAACCCTAATTGGATTAGAATAAGCCTAGGGAGGACGAAAATGACCTAAATGTTCAACCAATAACACAAAATGATAAAAAAATCACATATTGGATGCACAAGATTGGTTAAAAACCCTAATTGGATTAGAATAAGCCTAGGGAGGACGAAAATGACCTAAATGTTCAACCAATGACACAAAATCACATATTGGATGCACAAGATTGGTTAAAAACCCTAATTGGATTAGAATATGCCTATCGAGGACGAAAATGACCTAAATGTTCAACCAATGACACAAAATGACACAAAATCACATATTGGATGCACAAGATTGGTTAAAAACCCTAATTGGATTAGAATAAGCCTAGGGAGGACGAAAATGACCTAAATGTTCAACCAATGACACAAAATCACATATTGGATGCACAAGATTAGTTAAAAACCTTAATTGGATTAAAATAAGCCTAGGGAGGACGAAAATGACCTAATTGTTCAACCAATGACACAAAATGACACAAAATCACACATTGGATGCACAAGATTGGTTAAAAACCTTAATTGGATTAGAATAAGCCTAGGGAGGACGAAAATGACCTAAATGTTCAACCAATGACACAAAATCACATATTGGATGCACAAGATTGGATAAAAACCCTAATTAAATTAGAATAAGCCTAGGGAGGACGAAAATGACCTAAATGTTCAACCAATGACACAAAATCACATATTGGATGCACAAGATTGGTTAAAAACCCTAATTGGATTAGAATAAGCCTAGGGAGGACGAAAATGACCTAAATGTTCAACCAATGACACAAAATCACATATTGGATGCACAAGATTGGTTAAAAACCCTAATTGGATTAGAATACGCCTAGGGAGGACGAAAATGACCTAAATGTTCAACCAATGACATAAAATCACATATTGGATGCACAAGATTGGTTAAAAACCCTAATTGGATTAGAATAAGCCTAGGGAGGACGAAAATGACCTAAATGTTCAACCAATGACACAAAATCACATATTGGATGCACAAGATTGGTTAAAAACCCTAATTGGATTAGAATAAGCCTAGGGAGGACGAAAATGACCTAAATGTTCAACCAATGACACAAAATCACATATTGGATGCACAAGATTGGTTAAAAACCCTAATTGGATTAGAATAAGCCTAGGGAGGACAAAAATGACCTAAATATTCAACCAATGACAAAAAATCACATATTGGATGCACAAGATTGGTTAAAAACCCTAATTGGATTAGAATAAGCCTAGGGAGGACGAAAATGACCTAAATGTTCAACCAATGACACAAAATCACATATTGGATGCACAAGATTGGTTAAAAACCCTAATTGGATTAGAATAAGCCTATGGAGGACGAAAATGACCTAAATGTTCAACCAATGACACAAAATTACACAAAATCACATATTGGATGCACAAGATTGGTTAAAAACCCTAATTGGATTAGAATAAGCCTAGGGAGGACGAAAATGACCTAAATGTTCAACCAATGACACAAAATCACATATTGGATGCTCAAGATTGGTTAAAAACCCTAATTGGATTAGAATAAGCCTAGGGAGGACGAAAATGACCTAAATGTTCAACCAATGACACAAAATAACACAAAATCACATATTGGATGCACAAGATTGGTTAAAAACCCTAATTGGATTAGAATAAGCCTAGGGAGGACAAAAATGACGTAAATGTTCAACCAATGACACAAAATCACATATAGGATGCACAAGATTGGTTAAAAACCCTAATTGGATTAGAATAAGCCTAGGGAGGACGAAAATGACCTAAATGTTCAACCAATGACACAAAATCACATATTGGATGCACAAGATTGGTTAAAAACCCTAATTGGATTAGAATAAGCCTAGGGAGGATGAAAATGACCTAAAAGTTCAACCAACGACACAAAATCAGTTATTGGATGCACAAGATTGGTTAAAAACCCTGATTGAATTTGAATAAGCCAAGGATGGAAAAAAATGACTTAAATGTTCAACCAATGACACAAAATCACTTATTGGATGCACAAGATTGATTAAAAACCCTAATTGGATTAGAATAAGCCTATGGAGGACGAAAATGACCTAAATGTTCAACCAATGACACAAAATCACTTATTGGATGCACACGATTGGTTAAAAACCATAATTGGATTAGAATAAGCCTAGGGAGGACGAAAATGACCTAAATGTTCAACCAATCACACAAAATGACTTATTGGAGGCACAAGATTGGTTAAAAACCCTAATTAGATTAGAATAAGACTACGGAGGACGAAAATGACCTTAATGTTCAACCAATGACACAAAATCAATTATTGGATGCACAAGATTGGTTAAAAACCCTAATTGGATTAGGATAAGCCGAAGGATGACGAAAATGACCTAAATGTTCAACCAATAACACAAAATCACTTATTGGATGCACAAGATTGGTTAATAACCCTAATTGGATTAGAAAAAGACTACGGAGGAAGAAAATGACCTTAATATTCAACCAATGGCAAAAAATCAATTATTGGATGCACAAGATTGGTTAAAAACCCTAATTGGATTAGAATAAGCCGAAGGATGACGAAAATGACCTAAATGTTCAACCAATAACACAAAATCACTTATTGGATGCACAAGATTGGTTAATAACCCTAATTGGATTAGAATAAGACTACGGAGGACGAAAATGATCTTAATATTCAACCAATGGCACAAAATCAATTGTTGGATGCACAAGATTGGTTAAAAACCATAATTGGATTAGAATAAGCCGAAGGATGACGAAAATGAGCTAAATGTTCAACCAATAACACAAAATCAATTATTGCATGCACAAGATTGGTTAAAAACCCTAATTAGATTAGAATAAGCCTAGGGAGGACGAAAATGACCTAAATGTTCAATGAATGACACAAAAACACTTATTGGATGCACAAGATTGGTTTAAAATCGTAATTGGATTAGAATAAGTCTAGGGAGGATGAAAATGACCTAAATGTTCAACCAATGACACAAAATCACTTATTGGATGCACAAGATTGGTTAAAAACCCTAATTGGATTAGAATAAGCCGAAGGATGACGAAAAATGACCTAAATGTTCAACCAATGACACAAAATCACTTATTGAAGGCACAAGATTGGTTAAAAATCCTAATTGGATTAGAATAAGCCGAAGGATGACGAAAATGACCTAATTGTTCAACCAACGACACAAAATCTTTTATTGGATGCACAAGATTGGTAAAAACCCTAATTGGATTAGAATAAGCCTAGGGAGGACGAAAATGACCTAAATGTTCAACCAATGACACAATATCACTTATTGGATGCACAAGATTGGTTAAAAACCCTAATTGGATTAGGATAAGCCTTGGGAGGATAAAATGTCCTAATTGTTCAACCAATGACACAAAATCACATATTGGATGCAGAAGATTGGTTAAAAACCCTAATTGGATTAGAATAAGCCTAGGGAGGACAAAAATGACGTAAATATTCAACCAATGATACAAAATGACACAAAATCACATATTGGATGCACAAGATTGGTTAAAAACCCTATTTGGATTAGAATAAGCCTAGGGAGGACGAAAATGACCTAAATGTTCAACCAATGACACAATATCACTTATTGGATGCACAAGATTGGATTAAAACCCTAATTGGATTAGAATAAGACTAGGGAAGACCAAAATGTCCTAAATGCTCAACCAATGACACAAAATCACATATTGGATGCAGAAGAGTGGTTAAAAACCCTAATTGGATTAGAATAAGCCTAGGGAGGACAAAAATGACCTAAATATTCAACCAATGATACAAAATGACACAAAATCACATATTGGATGGACAAGATTGGTTAAAAACCCTAATTGGATTAGAATAAGCCAATGGAGGACAAAAATGACCTAAATATTCAACCAATGATACAAAATGACACAAAATCACATATTGGATGCACAAGATTGGTTAAAAACCCTAATTGGATTAGAATAAGCCAAGGGAGGACAAAAATGACCTAAATATTCAACCAATGATACAAAATGACACAAAATCACATATTGGATGCACAAGATTGGTTAAAAACCCTAATTGGATTAGAATAAGCCTAGGGAGGACGAAAATGACCTAAATGTTCAACCAATGACACAAAATCACATATTGGATGCACAAGATTGGTTAAAAACCCTAATTAGATAAGAATAAGCCTAGGGAGGATGAAAATGACCAAAATGTTCAACCAATAACACAAACGCACTTATTGGATGCATAAGATTGGTTAAAAACCCTAATTGGATTAGAATAAGCCTTGGTAGGATGAAAATGACCTAAATGTTCAACCAATGACACAAAATCACTTATTGGATGCACAAGATTGGTTAAAAACCATAATTGGATTAGAATAAGCCTAAGGAGGACGAAAATGACCTAAATGATCAACCAATGACACAAAATCACTTATTAGATGCACAAGATTGGTTAAAAACCCTAATTGGATTAAAATCAGCCGAACGATGATGAAAATGACCTAAATGTTCAACCAATGACACAAAATCCCTTATTGGAGGCACAAGATTGGTTAAAAACCCTAATTGGATTAGAATAAGCCTAGGGAGGATGAAAATCACCTAAATGTTCAACCAATGTCACAAAATGACACAAAATCACATATTGAATTCACAAGATTGGTTAAAAACCCTAATTGGATTAGAATAAGCCTAGGGAGGACAAAAATGACCTAAATATTCAACCAATGATACAAAATGACACAAAATCACATATTGGATGCACAAGATTGGCTAAAAACCCTAATTGGATTAGAATAAGACTAGGGAGGACGAAAATGACCTAAATGTTCAACCAATGACAAAAAATCACATATTGGATGCACAAGATTGGTTAAAAACCCTAATTGGATTAGAATAAGCCGAAGGATGATTAAAATGACCTAATTGTTCAACAACCGACACAAAATCTTTTATTGGATGCACAAGATTGGTTTAAAACCCTAATTGATTTAGAATAAGCCTAGGGAGGACGAAAATGACCTAAATGTTCAACCAATGACACAAAATGAACTATTGGATGCACAAGATTTGTTAAAAACCCTAATTGGATTAGCATCAGACTAGATCGGACAAAAATGACCTAAATGTTCAACCAATGACACAAAATCACTTATTGGATGCATAAGATTGGTTAAAAACCCTAATTGGATTAGAATAAGCCTAGGGAGGACGAAAATAACCTAAATGTTCAACCAATGACACAAAATGATTTATTGGAGGCACAAGATTGGTTAAAAAGCCTAATTGGATTAGAATACGACTACGGAAGACAAAAATGACCTTAATGTTCAACCAATGACACAAAATCAATTATTGGATGCACAAGATTGGTTAAAATCCCAAATTGGATTAGAGTAAATCGAAGGATGACGAAAAATAACCTAATTGTTCAACCAATGACACAAAATCATTTATTGGATGCACAAGATTGGTTAAAAACCCTAATTGGATTAGAATAAGCCTAGGGAGGACGAAAATGACCTAAATGTTCAACCAATGACACCATATCACTTATTGGATGCACAAGATTGGATTAAAACCCTAATTGGATTAGAATAAGCCGAAGGATGACGAAAAATGACCTAAATGTTCAATCAATGACACAAAATAATATATTGGATGCACAAGATTGGTTAAGGACCCTAATGGGATTAGAATAAGCCTAGAGAGGATGAAAATGACCTAAGTGTTCAACCAATGACACAAAAACACTTATTGGATGCACAAGATTGGATAAAAACCCTAACTAGATGAGAATAAGCCTATGGAGGATGAAAATGACCTAAATGTTCAACCAATGACACAAAATTACTTATTGGATGCACAAGATTGGTTAAAAACCCTAATTGGATTAGCATAAGCCTTGGGAGGTTGAAAATGACCTAAATGTTCAACCAATGACACAATATCACTTATTGGATGCACAAGATTGGATTAAAACCCTAATTGGATTAGAATAAGCCTAGGGAGGACGAAAATGTGTTAAATGTTTAACCAATGACACAAACGCACTTATTGGATGCACAAGATTGGTTAAAAATGTTAATTGGATTAGAATAAGCCTAGGGTGGACGAAAATGACCAAAATGTTCAACCAACGACACAAAATCTTTTATTGGATGCACAAGATTGGTTAAAAACCCTAATTGGATTAGAATAAGCCTAGGGAGGACG
Source organism: Cicer yamashitae (assembly GCA_037974755.1). Lineage (NCBI taxonomy): Eukaryota > Viridiplantae > Streptophyta > Magnoliopsida > Fabales > Fabaceae > Cicer > Cicer yamashitae. The sequence goes on along the minus strand of JBBPBQ010000004.1, from coordinate 22,568,181 downwards.
AAAATGACCTAAATGCTCAACCAATGAGACAATATCACTTATTGGATGCACAAGATTGGATTAAAACCCTAATTGGATTAGAATAAGCCTAGGGAAGACTAAAATGTCCTAAATGTTCAACCAATGAGACATAATCACATATTGGATGCAGAAGATTGGTTAAAAACCCTAATTGGATTAGAATAAGCCTATGGAGGATGAAAATGACCTAAATGTTCAACCAATGTCACAAAATGACACAAAATCACATATTGGATGCACAAGATTGGTAAAAACCCTAATTGGATTAGAATAAGCCTAGGGAGGACAAAAATGACCTAAATATTCAACCAATGATACAAAATGACACAAAATCACATATTGGATGCACAAGATTGGTTAAAAACCCTAATTGGATTAGAATAAGCCAAGGGAGGACGGAAATGACCTAAATGTTCAACCAATGACACAAAATCACATATTTGATGCACAAGATTGGTTAAAAACCCTAATTAGATAAGAATAAGCCTGGGGAGGATGAAAATTACCAAAATGTTCAACCAATAACACAAACGCACTTATTGGATGCATAAGATTGGTTAAAAACCCTAATTGGATTAGAATAAGCCTAAGGCGGATGAAAATGACCTAAATGTTCAACCAATGACACAAAATCACTTATTGGATGCACAAGATTGGTTAAAAACCCTAATTGGATTAAAATCAGCCGAACGATGATGAAAATGACCTAAATGTTCAACCAATGACACAAAATCACTTATTGGATGCACGAGATTGGTTAAAAACCCTAATTGATTTAGAATAAGCCTATGGAGGACAAAAATGACCTAAATGTTCAACCAATGACACAAAATCACTTATTGGATGCACAAGATTGATTAAAATCCGTAATTGGATTGGAATTAGGCTATTGAGGATGAGAATGACCTAAATGTTCAACCAATGACACAAAATCACTTATTGGAGGCCCAAGATTGGTTAAAAATCCAAATTGGATTAGAATACGCCGAAGGATGATGAAAATGACCTAAATGTTCAACCAACGACACAAAATCTTTTATTGGATGCACAAGATTGGTTAAAAACCCTAATTGGATTAGAATAAGCCTAGGGAGGACGAAAATGACCTAAATGTTCAACCAATGACACAAAATCAATTATTAGATGCACAAGATTTGTTAAAAACCCTAATTGGATTAGAATCAGACTAGATCGGACAAAAATGACCTAAATGTTCAACCAATGACACAAAATCACTTATTGGATGCATAAGATTGGTTAAAAACCCTAATTGGATTAGAATAAGCCTAGGGAGGACGAAAATAACCTAAATGTTCAACCAATGACACAAAATGACTTATTGGAGGCACGAGATTGGTTAAAAAGCCTAATTGGATTAGAATACGACTACGGAAGACGAAAATGACCTTAATGTTCAACCAATGACACAAAATCAATTATTGGATACAGAAGATTGGTTAAAAACCCTAATTGGATTAGAATAAACCGAAGGATGACGAAGAATAACCTAAATGTTCAACCAATGACACAAAATCATTTATTGGATGCACAAGATTGGTTAAAAACCCTAATTGGATTAGAATAAGCCTCGGGAGGACGAAAATGACCTAAATGTTCAACCAATGACACCATATCACTTATTGGATGCACAAGATTGGATTAAAACCCTAATTGGATTAGAATAAGCCGAAGGATGACGAAAATGACCTAAATATTCAATCAATGACACAAAATCACTTATTGGATGCACGAGTTTGGTTAAAGACCCTAATGGGATTAGAATAAGCCTAGAGAGGATGAAAATGACCTAAGTGTTCAACCAATGACAAAAAAACACTTATTGGATGCACAAGATTGGATAAAAACCCTAACTGGATGAGAATAAGCCTATGGAGGATGAAAATGACCTAAATGTTCAACCAATGACACAAAATTACTTATTGGATTCTCAAGATTGGTTAAAAACCCTAATTGGATTAGAATAAGCCTTGGGAGGATGAAAATGACCTAAATGTTCAACCAATGACACAATATCACTTATTGGATGCACAAGATTGGATTAAAACCCTAATTGGATTAGAATAAGCCTAGGGAGGACGAAAATGTGTTAAATGTTCAACCAATGACACAAACGCACTTATTGGATGCACAAGATTGGATAAAAATGTTAATTGGATTAGAATAAGCCTAGGGAGGACGAAAATGACCAAAATGTTCAACCAACGACACAAAATCTTTTATTGGATGC
>JBBPBQ010000004.1:22549026-22565412 GCA_037974755.1 Cicer yamashitae | reverse complement strand
TAAATATTCAACCAATGATACAAAATGACACAAAATCACATATTGGATGCACAAGATTGGTTAAAAACCCTATTTGGATTAGAATAAGCCTAGGGAGGACGAAAATGACCTAAATGTTCAACCAATGACACAATATCACTTATTGGATGCACAAGATTGGATTAAAACCCTAATTGGATTAGAATAAGACTAGGGAAGACCAAAATGTCCTAAATGCTCAACCAATGACACAAAATCACATATTGGATGCAGAAGAGTGGTTAAAAACCCTAATTGGATTAGAATAAGCCTAGGGAGGACAAAAATGACCTAAATATTCAACCAATGATACAAAATGACACAAAATCACATATTGGATGGACAAGATTGGTTAAAAACCCTAATTGGATTAGAATAAGCCAAGGGAGGACAAAAATGACTTAAATATTCAACCAATGATACAAAATGACACAAAATCACATATTGGATGCACAAGATTGGTTAAAAACCCTAATTGGATTAGAATAAGCCAAGGGAGGACAAAAATGACCTAAATATTCAACCAATGATACAAAATGACACAAAATCACATATTGGATGCACAAGATTGGTTAAAAACCCTAATTGGATTAGAATAAGCCTAGGGAGGACGAAAATGACCTAAATGTTCAACCAATGACACAAAATCACATATTGGATGCACAAGATTGGTTAAAAACCCTAATTAGATAAGAATAAGCCTAGGGAGGATGAAAATGACCAAAATGTTCAACCAATAACACAAACGCACTTATTGGATGCATAAGATTGGTTAAAAACCCTAATTGGATTAGAATAAGCCTTGGTAGGATGAAAATGACCTAAATGTTCAACCAATGACACAAAATCACTTATTGGATGCACAAGATTGGTTAAAAACCATAATTGGATTAGAATAAGCCTAAGGAGGACGAAAATGACCTAAATGATCAACCAATGACACAAAATCACTTATTGGATGCACAAGATTGGTTAAAAACCCTAATTGGATTAAAATCAGCCGAACGATGATGAAAATGACCTAAATGTTCAACCAATGACACAAAATCACTTATTGGAGGCACAAGATTGGTTAAAAACCCTAATTGGATTAGAATAAGCCTAGGGAGGATGAAAATCACCTAAATGTTCAACCAATGTCACAAAATGACACAAAATCACATATTGAATTCACAAGATTGGTTAAAAACCCTAATTGGATTAGAATAAGCCTAGGGAGGACAAAAATGACCTAAATATTCAACCAATGATACAAAATGACACAAAATCACATATTGGATGCACAAGATTGGCTAAAAACCCTAATTGGATTAGAATAAGACTAGGGAGGACGAAAATGACCTAAATGTTCAACCAATGACAAAAAATCACATATTGGATGCACAAGATTGGTTAAAAACCCTAATTGGATTAGAATAAGCCGAAGGATGATTAAAATGACCTAATTGTTCAACAACCGACACAAAATCTTTTATTGGATGCACAAGATTGGTTTAAAACCCTAATTGATTTAGAATAAGCCTAGGGAGGACGAAAATGACCTAAATGTTCAACCAATGACACAAAATCACTTATTGGATGCATAAGATTGGTTAAAAACCCTAATTGGATTAGAATAACCCTAGGGAGGACGAAAATAACCTAAATGTTCAACCAATGACACAAAATGATTTATTGGAGGCACAAGATTGGTTAAAAAGCCTAATTGGATTAGAATACGACTACGGAAGACAAAAATGACCTTAATGTTCAACCAATGACACAAAATCAATTATTGGATGCACAAGATTGGTTAAAATCCCAAATTGGATTAGAGTAAATCGAAGGATGACGAAAAATAACCTAATTGTTCAACCAATGACACAAAATCATTTATTGGATGCACAAGATTGGTTAAAAACCCTAATTGGATTAGAATAAGCCTAGGGAGGACGAAAATGACCTAAATGTTCAACCAATGACACCATATCACTTATTGGATGCACAAGATTGGATTAAAACCCTAATTGGATTAGAATAAGCCGAAGGATGACGAAAAATGACCTAAATGTTCAATCAATGACACAAAATAATATATTGGATGCACAAGATTGGTTAAGGACCCTAATGGGATTAGAATAAGCCTAGAGAGGATGAAAATGACCTAAGTGTTCAACCAATGACACAAAAACACTTATTGGATGCACAAGATTGGATAAAAACCCTAACTAGATGAGAATAAGCCTATGGAGGATGAAAATGACCTAAATGTTCAACCAATGACACAAAATTACTTATTGGATGCACAAGATTGGTTAAAAACCCTAATTGGATTAGCATAAGCCTTGGGAGGTTGAAAATGACCTAAATGTTCAACCAATGACACAATATCACTTATTGGATGCACAAGATTGGATTAAAACCCTAATTGGATTAGAATAAGCCTAGGGAGGACGAAAATGTGTTAAATGTTTAACCAATGACACAAACGCACTTATTGGATGCACAAGATTGGTTAAAAATGTTAATTGGATTAGAATAAGCCTAGGGTGGACGAAAATGACCAAAATGTTCAACCAACGACACAAAATCTTTTATTGGATGCACAAGATTGGTTAAAAACCCTAATTGGATTAGAATAAGCCTAGGGAGGACGAAAATGACCTAAATGCTCAACCAATGAGACAATATCACTTATTGGATGCACAAGATTGGATTAAAACCCTAATTGGATTAGAATAAGCCTAGGGAAGACTAAAATGTCCTAAATGTTCAACCAATGAGACATAATCACATATTGGATGCAGAAGATTGGTTAAAAACCCTAATTGGATTAGAATAAGCCTATGGAGGATGAAAATGACCTAAATGTTCAACCAATGTCACAAAATGACACAAAATCACATATTGGATGCACAAGATTGGTAAAAACCCTAATTGGATTAGAATAAGCCTAGGGAGGACAAAAATGACCTAAATATTCAACCAATGATACAAAATGACACAAAATCACATATTGGATGCACAAGATTGGTTAAAAACCCTAATTGGATTAGAATAAGCCAAGGGAGGACGGAAATGACCTAAATGTTCAACCAATGACACAAAATCACATATTTGATGCACAAGATTGGTTAAAAACCCTAATTAGATAAGAATAAGCCTGGGGAGGATGAAAATTACCAAAATGTTCAACCAATAACACAAACGCACTTATTGGATGCATAAGATTGGTTAAAAACCCTAATTGGATTAGAATAAGCCTAAGGCGGATGAAAATGACCTAAATGTTCAACCAATGACACAAAATCACTTATTGGATGCACAAGATTGGTTAAAAACCCTAATTGGATTAAAATCAGCCGAACGATGATGAAAATGACCTAAATGTTCAACCAATGACACAAAATCACTTATTGGATGCACGAGATTGGTTAAAAACCCTAATTGATTTAGAATAAGCCTATGGAGGACAAAAATGACCTAAATGTTCAACCAATGACACAAAATCACTTATTGGATGCACAAGATTGATTAAAATCCGTAATTGGATTGGAATTAGGCTATTGAGGATGAGAATGACCTAAATGTTCAACCAATGACACAAAATCACTTATTGGAGGCCCAAGATTGGTTAAAAATCCAAATTGGATTAGAATACGCCGAAGGATGATGAAAATGACCTAAATGTTCAACCAACGACACAAAATCTTTTATTGGATGCACAAGATTGGTTAAAAACCCTAATTGGATTAGAATAAGCCTAGGGAGGACGAAAATGACCTAAATGTTCAACCAATGACACAAAATCAATTATTAGATGCACAAGATTTGTTAAAAACCCTAATTGGATTAGAATCAGACTAGATCGGACAAAAATGACCTAAATGTTCAACCAATGACACAAAATCACTTATTGGATGCATAAGATTGGTTAAAAACCCTAATTGGATTAGAATAAGCCTAGGGAGGACGAAAATAACCTAAATGTTCAACCAATGACACAAAATGATTTATTGGAGGCACAAGATTGGTTAAAAAGCCTAATTGGATTAGAATACGACTACGGAAGACAAAAATGACCTTAATGTTCAACCAATGACACAAAATCAATTATTGGATGCACAAGATTGGTTAAAATCCCAAATTGGATTAGAGTAAATCGAAGGATGACGAAAAATAACCTAATTGTTCAACCAATGACACAAAATCATTTATTGGATGCACAAGATTGGTTAAAAACCCTAATTGGATTAGAATAAGCCTAGGGAGGACGAAAATGACCTAAATGTTCAACCAATGACACCATATCACTTATTGGATGCACAAGATTGGATTAAAACCCTAATTGGATTAGAATAAGCCGAAGGATGACGAAAAATGACCTAAATGTTCAATCAATGACACAAAATAATATATTGGATGCACAAGATTGGTTAAGGACCCTAATGGGATTAGAATAAGCCTAGAGAGGATGAAAATGACCTAAGTGTTCAACCAATGACACAAAAACACTTATTGGATGCACAAGATTGGATAAAAACCCTAACTAGATGAGAATAAGCCTATGGAGGATGAAAATGACCTAAATGTTCAACCAATGACACAAAATTACTTATTGGATGCACAAGATTGGTTAAAAACCCTAATTGGATTAGCATAAGCCTTGGGAGGTTGAAAATGACCTAAATGTTCAACCAATGACACAATATCACTTATTGGATGCACAAGATTGGATTAAAACCCTAATTGGATTAGAATAAGCCTAGGGAGGACGAAAATGTGTTAAATGTTTAACCAATGACACAAACGCACTTATTGGATGCACAAGATTGGTTAAAAATGTTAATTGGATTAGAATAAGCCTAGGGTGGACGAAAATGACCAAAATGTTCAACCAACGACACAAAATCTTTTATTGGATGCACAAGATTGGTTAAAAACCCTAATTGGATTAGAATAAGCCTAGGGAGGACGAAAATGACCTAAATGCTCAACCAATGAGACAATATCACTTATTGGATGCACAAGATTGGATTAAAACCCTAATTGGATTAGAATAAGCCTAGGGAAGACTAAAATGTCCTAAATGTTCAACCAATGAGACATAATCACATATTGGATGCAGAAGATTGGTTAAAAACCCTAATTGGATTAGAATAAGCCTATGGAGGATGAAAATGACCTAAATGTTCAACCAATGTCACAAAATGACACAAAATCACATATTGGATGCACAAGATTGGTAAAAACCCTAATTGGATTAGAATAAGCCTAGGGAGGACAAAACTGACCTAAATATTCAACCAATGATACAAAATGACACAAAATCAAATATTGGATGCACAAGATTGGTTAAAAACCCTAATTGGATTAGAATAAGCCAAGGGAGGACGAAAATGACCTAAATGTTCAACCAATGACACAAAATCACATATTTGATGCACAAGATTGGTTAAAAACCCTAATTAGATAAGAATAAGCCTGGGGAGGATGAAAATTACCAAAATGTTCAACCAATAACACAAACGCACTTATTGGATGCATAAGATTGGTTAAAAACCCTAATTGGATTAGAATAAGCCTAAGGCGGATGAAAATGACCTAAATGTTCAACCAATGACACAAAATCACTTATTGGATGCACAAGATTGGTTAAAAACCCTAATTGGATTAAAATCAGCCGAACGATGATGAAAATGACCTAAATGTTCAACCAATGACACAAAATCACTTATTGGATGCACGAGATTGGTTAAAAACCCTAATTGATTTAGAATAAGCCTATGGAGGACAAAAATGACCTAAATGTTCAACCAATGACACAAAATCACTTATTGGATGCACAAGATTGATTAAAATCCGTAATTGGATTGGAATTAGGCTATTGAGGATGAGAATGACCTAAATGTTCAACCAATGACACAAAATCACTTATTGGAGGCCCAAGATTGGTTAAAAATCCAAATTGGATTAGAATACGCCGAAGGATGATGAAAATGACCTAAATGTTCAACCAACGACACAAAATCTTTTATTGGATGCACAAGATTGGTTAAAAACCCTAATTGGATTAGAATAAGCCTAGGGAGGACGAAAATGACCTAAATGTTCAACCAATGACACAAAATCAATTATTGGATGCACAAGATTTGTTAAAAACCCTAATTGGATTAGAATCAGACTAGATCGGACAAAAATGACCTAAATGTTCAACCAATGACACAAAATCACTTATTGGATGCATAAGATTGGTTAAAAACCCTAATTGGATTAGAATAAGCCTAGGGAGGACGAAAATAACCTAAATGTTCAACCAATGACACAAAATGACTTATTGGAGGCACGAGATTGGGTAAAAAGCCTAATTGGATTAGAATACGACTACGGAAGACGAAAATGACCTTAATGTTCAACCAATGACACAAAATCAATTATTGGATGCAGAAGATTGGTTAAAAACCCTAATTGGATTAGAATAAACCGAAGGATGACGAAGAATAACCTAAATGTTCAACCAATGACACAAAATCATTTATTGGATGCACAAGATTGGTTAAAAACCCTAATTGGATTAGAATAAGCCTAGGGAGGACGAAAATGACCTAAATGTTCAACCAATGACACCATATCACTTATTGGATGCACAAGATTGGATTAAAACCCTAATTGGATTAGAATAAGCCGAAGGATGACGAAAATGACCTAAATGTTCAATCAATGACACAAAATCACTTATTGGATGCACGAGTTTGGTTAAAGACCCTAATGGGATTAGAATAAGCCTAGAGAGGATGAAAATGACCTAAGTGTTCAACCAATGACAAAAAAACACTTATTGGATGCACAAGATTGGATAAAAACCCTAACTGGATGAGAATAAGCCTATGGAGGATGAAAATGACCTAAATGTTCAACAAATGACACAAAATTACTTATTGGATGCACAAGATTGGTTAAAAACCCTAATTGGATTAGAATAAGCCTTGGGAGGATGAAAATGACCTAAATGTTCAACCAATGACACAATATCACTTATTGGATGCACAAGATTGGATTAAAACCCTAATTGGATTAGAATAAGCCTAGGGAGGACGAAAATGTGTTAAATGTTCAACCAATGACACAAACGCACTTATTGGATGCACAAGATTGGATAAAAATGTTAATTGGATTAGAATAAGCCTAGGGAGGACGAAAATGACCAAAATGTTCAACCAACGACACAAAATCTTTTATTGGATGCACAAGATTGGTTAAAAACCCTAATTGGATTAGAATAAGCCTAGGGAGGACGAAAATGACCTAAATGCTCAACCAATGAGACAATATCACTTATTGGATGCACAAGATTGGATTAAAACCCTAATTGGATTAGAATAAGCCTAGGGAAGACTAAAATGTCCTAAATGTTCCACCAATGACACAAAATCACATATTGGATGCAGAAGATTGGTTAAAAACCCTAATTGGATTAGAATAAGCCTATGGAGGATGAAAATGACCTAAATGTTCAACCAATGTCACAAAATGACACAAAATCACATATTGGATGCACAAGATTGGTTAAAAACCCTAATTGGATTAGAATAAGCCTAGGGAGGACAAAAATGACCTAAATATTCAACCAATGATACAAAATGACACAAAATCACATATTGGATGCACAAGATTGGTTAAAAACCCTAATTGGATTAGAATAAGCCAAGGGAGGACGGAAATGACCTAAATGTTCAACCAATGACACAAAATCACATATTTGATGCACAAGATTGGTTAAAAACCCTAATTAGATAAGAATAAGCCTGGGGAGGATGAAAATTACCAAAATGTTCAACCAATAACACAAACGCACTTATTGGATGCATAAGATTGGTTAAAAACCCTAATTGGATTAGAATAAGCCTAAGGCGGATGAAAATGACCTAAATGTTCAACCAATGACACAAAATCACTTATTGGATGCACAAGATTGGTTAAAAACCCTAATTGGATTAAAATCAGCCGAACGATGATGAAAATGACCTAAATGTTCAACCAATGACACAAAATCACTTATTGGATGCACGAGATTGGTTAAAAACCCTAATTGATTTAGAATAAGCCTATGGAGGACAAAAATGACCTAAATGTTCAACCAATGACACAAAATCACTTATTGGATGCACAAGATTGATTAAAATCCGTAATTGGATTGGAATTAGGCTATTGAGGATGAGAATGACCTAAATGTTCAACCAATGACACAAAATCACTTATTGGAGGCCCAAGATTGGTTAAAAATCCAAATTGGATTAGAATACGCCGAAGGATGATGAAAATGACCTAAATGTTCAACCAACGACACAAAATCTTTTATTGGATGCACAAGATTGGTTAAAAACCCTAATTGGATTAGAATAAGCCTAGGGAGGACGAAAATGACCTAAATGTTCAACCAATGACACAAAATCAATTATTAGATGCACAAGATTTGTTAAAAACCCTAATTGGATTAGAATCAGACTAGATCGGACAAAAATGACCTAAATGTTCAACCAATGACACAAAATCACTTATTGGATGCATAAGATTGGTTAAAAACCCTAATTGGATTAGAATAAGCCTAGGGAGGACGAAAATAACCTAAATGTTCAACCAATGACACAAAATGATTTATTGGAGGCACAAGATTGGTTAAAAAGCCTAATTGGATTAGAATACGACTACGGAAGACAAAAATGACCTTAATGTTCAACCAATGACACAAAATCAATTATTGGATGCACAAGATTGGTTAAAATCCCAAATTGGATTAGAGTAAATCGAAGGATGACGAAAAATAACCTAATTGTTCAACCAATGACACAAAATCATTTATTGGATGCACAAGATTGGTTAAAAACCCTAATTGGATTAGAATAAGCCTAGGGAGGACGAAAATGACCTAAATGTTCAACCAATGACACCATATCACTTATTGGATGCACAAGATTGGATTAAAACCCTAATTGGATTAGAATAAGCCGAAGGATGACGAAAAATGACCTAAATGTTCAATCAATGACACAAAATAATATATTGGATGCACAAGATTGGTTAAGGACCCTAATGGGATTAGAATAAGCCTAGAGAGGATGAAAATGACCTAAGTGTTCAACCAATGACACAAAAACACTTATTGGATGCACAAGATTGGATTAAAACCCTAACTGGATGAGAATAAGCCTATGGAGGATGAAAATGACCTAAATGTTCAACCAATGAAACAAAATCACTTATTGGATGCACAAGATTGGTTAAAAACCCTAATTGGATTAGGATAAGCCTTGGGAGGATAAAATGTCCTAATTGTTCAACCAATGACACAAAATCACATATTGGATGCAGAAGATTGGTTAAAAACCCTAATTGGATTAGAATAAGCCTAGGGAGGACAAAAATGACCTAAATATTCAACCAATGATACAAAATGACACAAAATCACATATTGGATGCACAAGATTGGTTAAAAACCCTATTTGGATTAGAATAAGCCTAGGGAGGACGAAAATGACCTAAATGTTCAACCAATGACACAATATCACTTATTGGATGCACAAGATTGGATTAAAACCCTAATTGGATTAGAATAAGACTAGGGAAGACCAAAATGTCCTAAATGCTCAACCAATGACACAAAATCACATATTGGATGCAGAAGAGTGGTTAAAAACCCTAATTGGATTAGAATAAGCCTAGGGAGGACAAAAATGACCTAAATATTCAACCAATGATACAAAATGACACAAAATCACATATTGGATGGACAAGATTGGTTAAAAACCCTAATTGGATTAGAATAAGCCAAGGGAGGACAAAAATGACTTAAATATTCAACCAATGATACAAAATGACACAAAATCACATATTGGATGCACAAGATTGGTTAAAAACCCTAATTGGATTAGAATAAGCCAAGGGAGGACAAAAATGACCTAAATATTCAACCAATGATACAAAATGACACAAAATCACATATTGGATGCACAAGATTGGTTAAAAACCCTAATTGGATTAGAATAAGCCTAGGGAGGACGAAAATGACCTAAATGTTCAACCAATGACACAAAATCACATATTGGATGCACAAGATTGGTTAAAAACCCTAATTAGATAAGAATAAGCCTAGGGAGGATGAAAATGACCAAAATGTTCAACCAATAACACAAACGCACTTATTGGATGCATAAGATTGGTTAAAAACCCTAATTGGATTAGAATAAGCCTTGGTAGGATGAAAATGACCTAAATGTTCAACCAATGACACAAAATCACTTATTGGATGCACAAGATTGGTTAAAAACCATAATTGGATTAGAATAAGCCTAAGGAGGACGAAAATGACCTAAATGATCAACCAATGACACAAAATCACTTATTGGATGCACAAGATTGGTTAAAAACCCTAATTGGATTAAAATCAGCCGAACGATGATGAAAATGACCTAAATGTTCAACCAATGACACAAAATCACTTATTGGAGGCACAAGATTGGTTAAAAACCCTAATTGGATTAGAATAAGCCTAGGGAGGATGAAAATCACCTAAATGTTCAACCAATGTCACAAAATGACACAAAATCACATATTGAATTCACAAGATTGGTTAAAAACCCTAATTGGATTAGAATAAGCCTAGGGAGGACAAAAATGACCTAAATATTCAACCAATGATACAAAATGACACAAAATCACATATTGGATGCACAAGATTGGCTAAAAACCCTAATTGGATTAGAATAAGACTAGGGAGGACGAAAATGACCTAAATGTTCAACCAATGACAAAAAATCACATATTGGATGCACAAGATTGGTTAAAAACCCTAATTGGATTAGAATAAGCCGAAGGATGATTAAAATGACCTAATTGTTCAACAACCGACACAAAATCTTTTATTGGATGCACAAGATTGGTTTAAAACCCTAATTGATTTAGAATAAGCCTAGGGAGGACGAAAATGACCTAAATGTTCAACCAATGACACAAAATCACTTATTGGATGCATAAGATTGGTTAAAAACCCTAATTGGATTAGAATAACCCTAGGGAGGACGAAAATAACCTAAATGTTCAACCAATGACACAAAATGATTTATTGGAGGCACAAGATTGGTTAAAAAGCCTAATTGGATTAGAATACGACTACGGAAGACAAAAATGACCTTAATGTTCAACCAATGACACAAAATCAATTATTGGATGCACAAGATTGGTTAAAATCCCAAATTGGATTAGAGTAAATCGAAGGATGACGAAAAATAACCTAATTGTTCAACCAATGACACAAAATCATTTATTGGATGCACAAGATTGGTTAAAAACCCTAATTGGATTAGAATAAGCCTAGGGAGGACGAAAATGACCTAAATGTTCAACCAATGACACCATATCACTTATTGGATGCACAAGATTGGATTAAAACCCTAATTGGATTAGAATAAGCCGAAGGATGACGAAAATGACCTAAATGTTCAATCAATGACACAAAATCACTTATTGGATGCACGAGTTTGGTTAAAGACCCTAATGGGATTAGAATAAGCCTAGAGAGGATGAAAATGACCTAAGTGTTCAACCAATGACAAAAAAACACTTATTGGATGCACAAGATTGGATAAAAACCCTAACTGGATGAGAATAAGCCTATGGAGGATGAAAATGACCTAAATGTTCAACAAATGACACAAAATTACTTATTGGATGCACAAGATTGGTTAAAAACCCTAATTGGATTAGAATAAGCCTTGGGAGGATGAAAATGACCTAAATGTTCAACCAATGACACAATATCACTTATTGGATGCACAAGATTGGATTAAAACCCTAATTGGATTAGAATAAGCCTAGGGAGGACGAAAATGTGTTAAATGTTCAACCAATGACACAAACGCACTTATTGGATGCACAAGATTGGATAAAAATGTTAATTGGATTAGAATAAGCCTAGGGAGGACGAAAATGACCAAAATGTTCAACCAACGACACAAAATCTTTTATTGGATGCACAAGATTGGTTAAAAACCCTAATTGGATTAGAATAAGCCTAGGGAGGACGAAAATGACCTAAATGCTCAACCAATGAGACAATATCACTTATTGGATGCACAAGATTGGATTAAAACCCTAATTGGATTAGAATAAGCCTAGGGAAGACTAAAATGTCCTAAATGTTCAACCAATGACACAAAATCACATATTGGATGCAGAAGATTGGTTAAAAACCCTAATTGGATTAGAATAAGCCTATGGAGGATGAAAATGACCTAAATGTTCAACCAATGTCACAAAATGACACAAAATCACATATTGGATGCACAAGATTGGTTAAAAACCCTAATTGGATTAGAATAAGCCTAGGGAGGACAAAAATGACCTAAATATTCAACCAATGATACAAAATGACACAAAATCACATATTGGATGCACAAGATTGGTTAAAAACCCTAATTGGATTAGAATAAGCCAAGGGAGGACGGAAATGACCTAAATGTTCAACCAATGACACAAAATCACATATTTGATGCACAAGATTGGTTAAAAACCCTAATTAGATAAGAATAAGCCTGGGGAGGATGAAAATTACCAAAATGTTCAACCAATAACACAAACGCACTTATTGGATGCATAAGATTGGTTAAAAACCCTAATTGGATTAGAATAAGCCTAAGGCGGATGAAAATGACCTAAATGTTCAACCAATGACACAAAATCACTTATTGGATGCACAAGATTGGTTAAAAACCCTAATTGGATTAAAATCAGCCGAACGATGATGAAAATGACCTAAATGTTCAACCAATGACACAAAATCACTTATTGGATGCACAAGATTGGTTAAAAACCCTAATTGAATTAGAATAAGCCTATGGAGGACAAAAATGACCTAAATGTTCAACCAATGACACAAAATCACTTATTGGATGCACAAGATTGATTAAAATCCGTAATTGGATTGGAATTAGGCTATTGAGGATGAAAATGACCTAAATGTTCAACCAATGACACAAAATCACTTATTGGAGGCCCAAGATTGGTTAAAAACCCTAATTGGATTAGAATAAGCCGAAGGATGATGAAAATGACCTAATTGTTCAACCAACGACACAAAATCTTTTATTGGATGCACAAGATTGGTTGAAAACCCTAATTGGATTAGAATAAGCCTAGGGAGGAAGAAAATGACCTAAATGTTCAACCAATGACACAAAATCAATTATTGGATGCACAAGATTTGTTAAAAACCCTAATTGGATTAGAATCAGACTAGATCGAACAAAAATGACCTAAATGTTCAACCACTGACACAAAATCACTTATTGGATGCATAAAATTGGTTAAAAACCCTAATTGGATTAGAATAAGCCTAGGGAGGACGAAAATAACCTAAATGTTCAACCAATGACACAAAATGACTTATTGGAGGCACAAGATTGGTTAAAAAGCCTAATTGGATTAGAATACGACTACGGAAGACGTAAATGACCTTAATGTTCAACCAATGACACAAAATCAATTATTGGATGCACAAGATTGGTTAAAAACCCTAAGTGGATTAGAATAAACCGAAGGATGACGAAGAATAACCTAAATGTTCAACCAATGACACAAAATCACTTATTGGATGCACAAGATTGGTTAAAAACCCTAATTGGATTAGAATAAGCCTAGGGAGGACGAAAATGACCTAAATGTTCAACCAATGACACCATATCACTTATTGGATGCACAAGATAGGATTAAAACCCTAATTGGATTTGAATAAGACGAAGGATGACGAAAATGACCTTAATATTCAACCAATGACACAAAATCACTAATTGGATGCACAAGATTGGTTAAAAACCCTGATTGGATTAGAATAATCCTAGGGAGTACGAAAATGGCCTAAATGTTCAACCAATGACACAAAATCACTTATTGGATGCACAAGATTGGTTAAAAACCCTGATTGGATTTGAATAAGCCTAGGAAGGACGAAAATGACCTAAATGTTCAACCAATGACACAAAATCACTTATTGGATGCACAAGATTGGTTAAAAACCCTGATTGGATTTGAATAAGCCTAGGAAGGACAAAAATGACCTAAATGTTCAACCAATGACACAAAATCACTTATTGGATGCACAAGATTGATTAAAAACCCTAATTGGATTAGAATAAGCCTAGGGAGGACGAAAATGACCTAAATGTTCAACCAATGACACAAAATCACTTATTGGATGCACAAGATTGGTTAAAAACCCTAATTGGATTAGAATAAGCCTAGGGAGGACGAAAATGACCTAAATGTTCAACCAATGACACCATATCACTTATTGGATGCACAAGATAGGATTAAAACCCTAATTGGATTTGAATAAGACGAAGGATGACGAAAATGACCTTAATATTCAACCAATGACACAAAATCACTAATTGGATGCACAAGATTGGTTAAAAACCCTGATTGGATTAGAATAATCCTAGGGAGTACGAAAATGGCCTAAATGTTCAACCAATGACACAAAATCACTTATTGGAGGCACAAGATTGGTTAAAAACCCTAATTGGATTAGAATAAGACTACGGAGGACGAAAATGCCATTAATGTTCAACCAATGACAAAAAATCAATTATTGGATGCACAAGATTGGTTAAAAACCCTAATTGGATTAGAATAAGCCTAAGGATGACGAAAATGACCAAAGTGTTCAACCAATGACACAAAAACACTTATTGGATGCACAAGATTGGTTAAAGACCCTAATTGGATTAGAATAAGCCGAAGGATGACAAAAATTACCTAAATGTTCAACCAATGACAAAAAATCACTTATTGGATGCACAAGATTGGTTAAAAACCTTGATTGGATTTGAATAAGCCTAGGAAGGACGAAAATGACCTAAATGTTCAACCAATGATAAAAAATCACTTATTGGATGCACAAGATTGATTAAAAACCCTAATTGGATTAGAATAAGCCTAGGGAGGACGAAAATGTGTTAAATGTTCAACCAATGACACAAACGCACTTATTGGATGCACAAGATTGGTTAAAAATGTTAATTGGATTAGAGTAAGCCTAGGGAGGACGAAAGTGACCAAAATGTTGAACCAACGACACAAAATCTTTTATTGGATGCACAAGATTAGTTAAAAACCCTAATTGGATTAGAATAATCCTAGGGAGGACGAAAATGACCTAAATGTTCAACCAATGACACAATATCACTTATTGGATGCACAAGATTGGATTAAAACCCTAATTGGATTAGAATAAGCCTAGGGAAGACCAAAATGTCCTAAATGTTGAACCAATGACACAAAATCACTTATTGGATGCACAAGATTGATTAAAATCCGTAATTGGATTGGAATTAGGCTATTGAGGATGAAAATGACCTAAATGTTCAACCAATGTCACAAAATGACACAAAATCACATATTGGATGCACAAGATTGGTTAAAAACCCTAATTGGATTAGAATAAGCCTTGGGAGGACAAAAATGACCTAAATATTCAACCAATGATACAAAATGACACAAAATCACATATTGGATGCACAAGATTGGTTAAAAACCCTAATTGGATTAGAATAAGCCTAGGGAGGACGAAAATGACCTAAATGTTTAACCAATGACACAAAATCACATATTGGATGCACAAGATTGGTTAAAAACCCTAATTAGATAAGAATAAGCCTAGGGACGATGAAAATGACCAAAATGTTCAACCAATAACACAAACGCACTTATTGGATGCATAAGATTTGTTAAAAACCGTAATTGGATTAGAATAAGCCTAAGGCGGATGAAAATGACCTAAATGTTCAACCAATGGCACAAAATCACTTATTGGATGCACAAGATTGGTTAAAAACCCTAATTGAATTAGAATAAGCCTATGGAGGACGAAAATGACCTAAATGTTCAACCAATGACACAAAATCAATTATTGGATACACAAGATTTGTTAAAAACCCTAATTGGATTAGAATCAGACTAGATCGGACAAAAATGACCTAAATGTTCAACCAATGACACAAAATCACTTATTGGATGCATAAGATTGGTTAAAAACCCTAATTGGATTAGAATAAGCCTAGGGAGGACGAAAATAACCTAAATGTTCAACCAATGACACAAAATAACTTATTGGAGGCACAAGATTGGTTAAAAAGCCTAATTGGATTAGAATACGACTACGGAAGACGAAATGACCTTAATGTTCAACCAATGACAAAAAATCAATTATTGGATGCACAAGATTGGTTAAAAACCCTAATTGGATTAGAATAAACCGAAGGATGACGAAAAATAACCTAAATGTTCAACCAATGACACAAAATCACTTATTGGATGCACAAGATTGATTAAAAACCC
>JBBPBQ010000004.1:22520323-22540174 GCA_037974755.1 Cicer yamashitae | reverse complement strand
AAATGTTCAACCAATGACACAAACGCACTTATTGGATGCACAAGATTGGTTAAAAATGTTAATTGGATTAGAATAAGCCTAGGGAGGACGAAAATGACCAAAATGTTCAACCAACGACACAAAATCTTTTATTGGATGCACAAGATTGGTTAAAAACCCTAATTGGATTAGAATAAGCCTAGGGAGGACGAAAATGACCTAAATGTTCAACCAATGACACAATATCACTTATTGGATGCACAAGATTGGATTAAAACCCTAATTGGATTAGAATAAGCCTAGAGAGGATGAAAATGACCTAAGTGTTCAACCAATGACACAAAATCACATATTGGATGCAGAAGATTGGTTAAAAACCCTAATTGGATTAAGATAAGCCTAGGGAGGATGAAAATGACCTAAATGTTCAACCAATGTCACAAAATGACACAAAATCACATATTGGATGCACAAGATTGGTTAAAAACCCTAATTGGATTAGAATAAGCCTAGGGAGGACAAAAATGACCTAAATATTCAACCAATGATACAAAATGACACAAAATCACATATTGGATGCACAAGATTGGTTAAAAACCCTAATTGGATTAGAATAAGCCTAGGGAGGACGAAAATGACCTAAATGTTTAACCAATGACATAAAATCACTTATTGGATGCACAAGATTGGTTAAAAACCCTGATTGGATTTGAATAAGCCTAGGAAGGACGAAAATGACCTAAATGTTCAACCAATGACACAAAATCACTTATTGGATGCACAAGATTGATTAAAAACCCTAATTGGATTAGAATAAGCCTAGGGAGGACGAAAATGATCTAAATATTCAACCAATGACACAAAATCACTTATTGGAGGCACAAGATTGGTTAAAAACCCTAATTGGATTAGAATAAGACTATGGAGGACGAAAATGCCATTAATGTTCAACCAATGACAAAAAATCAATTATTGGATGCACAAGATTGGTTAAAAACCCTAATTGGATTAGAATAAGCCGAAGGATGACGAAAATGACCAAAGTGTTCAACCAATGACACAAAAACACTTATTGGATGCACAAGATTGGTTAAAGACCCTAATTGGATTAGAATAAGCCGAAGGATGACAAAAATTACCTAAATGTTCAACCAATGACAAAAAATCACTTATTGGATGCACAAGATTGGTTAAAAACCTTGATTGGATTTGAATAAGCCTAGGAAGGACGAAAATGACCTCAATGTTCAACCAATGATACAAAATCACTTATTGGATGCACAAGATTGATTAAAAACCCTAATTGGATTAGAATATGCCTAGGGAGGACGAAAATGTGTTAAATGTACAACCAATGACACAAACGCAGTTATTGGATACACAAGATTGGTTAAAAATGTTAATTGGATTTGAGTAAGCCTAGGGAGGACGAAAATGACCAAAATGTTGAACCAACGACACAAAATCTTTTATTGGATGCACAAGATTAGTTAAAAACCCTAATTGGATTAGAATAATCCTAGGGAGGACGAAAATGACCTAAATGTTCAACCAATGACACAATATCACTTATTGGATGCACAAGATTGGATTAAAACCCTAATTGGATTAGAATAAGCCTAGGGAAGACCAAAATGTCCTAAATGTTCAACCAATGACACAAAATCACATATTGGATGCAGAAGATTGGTTAAAAACCCTAATTGGATTAAAATAAGCCTAGAGAGGATGAAAATGACCTAAATGTTCAACCAATGTCACAAAATGACACAAAATCAAATATTGGATGCACAAGATTGGTTAAAAACCCTAATTGGATTAGAATAAGCCGAAGGATGACAAAAATTACCTAAATGTTCAACCAATGACAAAAATTCACTTATTGGATGCACAAGATTGGTTAAAAACCTTGATTGGATTTGAATAAGCCTAGGAAGGACGAAAATGACCTAAATGTTCAACCAATGATACAAAATCACTTATTGGATGCACAAGATTGATTAAAAACCCTAATTAGATTAGAATAAGCCTAGGGAGGACGAAAATGTGTTAAATGTTCAACCAATGACACAAACGCACTTATTGGATGCACAAGATTGGTTAAAAATGTTAATTGGATTAGAATAAGCCTAGGGAGGACGAAAATGACCAAAATGTTCAACCAACGACACAAAATCTTTTATTGGATGCACAAGATTGGTTAAAAACCCTAATTGGATTAGAATAAGCCTAGGGAGGACGAAAATGACCTAAATGTTCAACCAATGACACAATATCACTTATTGGATGCACAAGATTGGATTAAAACCCTAATTGGATTAGAATAAGCCTAGGGAGGACGAAAATGTGTTAAATGTTCAACCAATGACACAAACGCACTTATTGGATGCACAAGATTGGATAAAAATGTTAATTGGATTAGAATAAGCCTAGGGAGGACGAAAATGACCAAAATGTTCAACCAACGACACAAAATCTTTTATTGGATGCACAAGATTGGTTAAAAACCCTAATTGGATTAGAATAAGCCTAGGGAGGACGAAAATGACCTAAATGCTCAACCAATGAGACAATATCACTTATTGGATGCACAAGATTGGATTAAAACCCTAATTGGATTAGAATAAGCCTAGGGAAGACTAAAATGTCCTAAATGTTCAACCAATGACACAAAATCACATATTGGATGCAGAAGATTGGTTAAAAACCCTAATTGGATTAGAATAAGCCTATGGAGGATGAAAATGACCTAAATGTTCAACCAATGTCACAAAATGACACAAAATCACATATTGGATGCACAAGATTGGTTAAAAACCCTAATTGGATTAGAATAAGCCTAGGGAGGACAAAAATGACCTAAATATTCAACCAATGATACAAAATGACACAAAATCACGTATTGGATGCACAAGATTGGTTAAAAACCCTAATTGGATTAGAATAAGCCTAGGGAGGACGAAAATGACCTAAATGTTTAACCAATGACACAAAATCACATACTGGATGCACAAGATTGGTTAAAAACCCTAATTAGATAAGAATAAGCCTAGGGAGGATGAAAATGACCAAAATGTTCAACCAATAACACAAACGCACTTATTGGATGCATAAGATTTGTTAAAAACCGTAATTGGATTAGAATAAGCCTAAGGTGGATGAAAATGACCTAAATGTTCAGCCAATGACACAAAATCACTTATTGGATGCACAAGATTGGTTAAAAACCCTAATTGAATTAGAATAAGGCTATGGAGGGCGGAAATGACCTAAATGTTCAACCAATGACACAAAATCAATTATTGGATGCACAAGATTTGTTAAAAACCCTAATTTGATTAGAATCAGACTAGATCTGACAAAAATGACCTAAATGTTCAACCAATGACACAAAATCACTTATTGGATGCATAAGATTGGTTAAAAACCCTAATTGGATTAGAATAAGCCTAGGGAGGACGAAAATAACCTAAATGTTCAACCAATGACACAAAATGACATATTGGAGGCACAAGATTGGTTAAAAAGCCTAATTGGATTAGAATACGACTACGGAAGACGAAAATGACCTTAATGTTCAACCAATGACACAAAATCAATTATTGGATGCACAAGATTGGTTAAAAACCCTAA
Source organism: Cicer yamashitae (assembly GCA_037974755.1). Taxonomy (NCBI): domain Eukaryota; kingdom Viridiplantae; phylum Streptophyta; class Magnoliopsida; order Fabales; family Fabaceae; genus Cicer; species Cicer yamashitae. The sequence continues at coordinate 22,536,562 of JBBPBQ010000004.1, read as the reverse complement.
TTGGATTAGAATAAACCGAAGGATGACGAAAAATAATCTAAATGTTCAACCAATGACACAAAATCACTTATTGGATGCACAAGATTGGTTAAAAACCCTAATTGGATTAGAATAAGCCTAGGGAGGACGAAAATGACCTAAATGTTCAACCAATGACACCATATCACTTATTGGATGCACAAGATTGGATTAAAACCCTAATTGGATTTGAATAAGACGAAGGATGACGAAAATGACCTTAATATTTAACCAATGACACAAAATCACTAATTGGATGCACAAGATTGGTTAAAAACCCTGATTGGATTAGAATAATCCTAGGGAGGACGAAAATGGCCTAAATGTTCAACCAATGACACAAAATCACTTATTGGATGCTCAAGATTGGTTAAAAACCCGGATTGGATTTGAATAAGCCTAGGAAGGACGAAAATGACCTAAATGTTCAACCAATGACACAAAATCACTTATTGGATGCACAAGATTGGTTAAAAACCCTGATTGGATTTGAATAAGCCTAGGAAGGACGAAAATGACCTAAATGTTCAACCAATGACACAAAATCACTTATTGGATGCACAAGATTGGTTAAAAACCCTGATTGGATTTGAATAAGCCTAGGAAGGACAAAAATGACCTAAATGTTCAACCAATGACACAAAATCACTTATTGGATGCACAAGATTGATTAAAAACCCTAATTGGATTAGAATAAGCCTAGGGAGGACGAAAATGACCTAAATATTCAACCAATGACACAAAATCACTTATTGGAGGCACAAGATTGGTTAAAAACCCTAATTGGATTAGAATAAGACTACGGAGGACGAAAATGCCATTAATGTTCAACCAATGACAAAAAATCAATTATTGGATGCACAAGATTGGTTAAAAACCCTAATTGGATTAGAATAAGCCGAAGGATGACGAAAATGACCAAAGTGTTCAACCAATGACACAAAAACACTTATTGGATGCACAAGATTGGTTAAAGACCCTAATTGGATTTGAATAAGCCGAAGGATGACAAAAATTACCTAAATGATCAACCAATGACAAAAAATCACTTATTGGATGCACAAGATTGGTTAAAAACCTTGATTGGATTTGAATAAGCCTAGGAAGGACGAAAATGACCTAAATGTTCAACCAATGATACAAAATCACTTATTGGATGCACAAGATTGATTAAAAACCTAATTGGATTAGAATATGCCTAGGGAGGACGAAAATGTGTTAAATGTTCAACCAATGACACAAACGCACTTATTGGATGCACAAGATTGGTTAAAAATGTTAATTGGATTTGAGAAAGCCTAGGGAGGACGAAAATGACCAAAATGTTGAACCAACGACACAAAATCTTTTATTGGATGCACAAGATTAGTTAAAAACCCTAATTGGATTAGAATAATCCTAGGGAGGACGAAAATGACCTAAATGTTCAACCAATGACACAATATCACTTATTGGATGCACAAGATTGGATTAAAACCCTAATTGGATTAGAATAAGCCTAGGGAAGACCAAAATGTCCTAAATGTTCAACCAATGACACAAAATCACATATTGGATGCAGAAGATTGGTTAAAAACCCTAATTGGATTAAAATAAGCCTAGAGAGGATGAAAATGACCTAAATGTTCAACCAATGTCACAAAATGACACAAAATCACATATTGGATGCACAAGATTGGTTAAAAACCCTAATTGGATTAGAATAAGCCTAGGGAGGACAAAAATGACCTAAATATTCAACCAATGATACAAAATGACACAAAATCACATATTGGATGCTCAAGATTGGTTAAAAACCCTAATTGGATTAGAATAAGCCTAGGGAGGACGAAAATGACCTAAATGTTTAACCAATGACACAAAATCACATATTGGATGCACAAGATTGGTTAAAAACCCTAATTAGATAAGAATAAGCCTATGGAGGATGAAAATGACCAAAATGTTCAACCAATGAAACAAAATCACTTATTGGATGCACAAGATTGGTTAAAAACCCTAATTGAATTAGAATAAGCCTATGGAGGACGAAAATGACCTAAATGTTCAACCAATGACACAAAATCACTTATTGGATGTACAAGATTGGTTAAAGACCCTAATTGGATTAGAATAAGCCAAAGGATGACAAAAATTACCTAAATGTTCAACCAATGACACAAAATCACTTATTGGATGCATAAGATTGGTTAAAAACCCTAATTGGATTAGAATAAGCCTAGGGAGGACGGAAATAACCTGAATGTTCAACCAATGACACAAAATGACTTATTGGAGGCACAAGATTGGTTAAAAAGCCTAATTGGATTAGAATACGACTACGGAAGACGAAAATGACCTTAATGTTCAACCAATGACAAAAAATCAATTATTGGATGCACAAGATTGGTTAAAAACCCTAATTGGATTAGAATAAACCGAAGGATGACGAAAAATAACCTAAATGTTCAACCAATGACACAAAATCACTTATTGGATGCACAAGATTGATTAAAAACCCAAATTGGATTAGAATAAGCCTAGGGAGGACAAAAATGATCTAAATGTTCAACCAATGACACAAAAACACTTATTGGATGCACAAGATTGGTTAAAAACCCTAATTGGATTAGAATAAGCCTAGGGAGGACGAAAATGACCTAAATGTTCAACCAATGACACAAAAACACTTATTGGATGCAAAAGATGGGTTAAGAACCGTAGTTGGACAAGAATAAGTCTAGGGAGGATGAAAATGACCTAAATGTTCAACCAATGACAAGAAATCACTTATTGGATGTACAAGATTGGTTAAAGACCCTAATTGGATTAGAATAAGCCGAAGGATGATAAAAATTACCTAAATGTTCAACCAATGACAAAAAATCACTTATTGGATGCACAAGATTGGTTAAAAACCCTGATTGGATTTGAATAAGCCTAGGAAGGACGAAAATGACCTAAATGTTCAACCAATGACACAAAATCACTTATTGGATGCACAAGATTGGTTAAAAACCCTGATTGGATTTGAATAAGCCTAGGAAGGACGAAAACGACCTAAATGTTCAACCAATGACACAAAATCACTTATTGGATGCACAAGATTGGTTAAAAACCCTGATTGGATTTGAATAAGCCTAGGAAGGACGAAAATGACCTAAATGTTCAACCAATGACACAAAATCACTTATTGGAGGCACAAGATTGGTTAAAAACCCTAATTGGATTAGAATAAGACTACGGAGGACGAAAATGACCTTAATGTTCAACCAATGACACAAAATCAATTATTGGATGCACAAGATTGGTTAAAAACCCTAATTGGATTAGAATAAGCCGAAGGATGACGAAAATGACCAAAGTGTTGAACCAATGACACAAATACACTTATTGGATGCACAAGATTGGTTAAAGACCCTAATTGGATTAGAATAAGCCGAAGGATGACAAAAATTACCTAAATGTTCAACCAATGACAAAAAATCACTTATTGGATGCACAAGATTGATTAAAAACCGTAATTGGATTAGAATTAGCCTACGGAGGACGAAAATGACCTAAATGTTCAACCAATGACACAAAATCACTTATTGGATGCACAAGATTGATTAAAAACCGTAATTGGATTTGAATTAGCCTACGTAGGACGAAAATGACCTAAATGTTCAACCAACGACACAAAATCCTTTATTGGATGCACAAGATTGGTAAAAACCCTAATTGGATTAGAATAAGCCTAGGGAGGACGAAAATGACCTAAATGTTCAACCAATGACACAATATCACTTATTGGATGCAAAAGATTGGTTAAAAACCCTAATTGGATTAGAATAAGCCTAGGGAGGACGAAAATGACCTAAATGTTCAACCAATGACACAAAAACACTTATTGGATGCAAAATATTGGTTGTAAACCGTAGTTGGATTAGAATAAGTCTAAGGAGGTTGAAAATGACCTAAATGGTAAACCAATGACAAAAAATCACTTATTGGATGCACAAGATTGGTTAAAAACCCTAATTGGATAAGAATAAGCCTAGGGAGTATGAAAATGACCTAAATGTTCAACCAATGACACAAAATCACTTATTGGATGTACAAGATTGGTTAAAGACCCTAATTGGATTAGAATAAGCCGAAGGATGACAAAAATTACCTAAATGTTCAACCAATGACACAAAATCACTTATTGGATGCACAAGATTGGTTAAAAACCCTGATTGGATTTGAATAAGCCTAGGAAGGACGAAAATGACCTAAATGTTCAACCAATGACACAAAATCACTTATTGGATGCACAAGATTGGTTAAAAACCCTGATTAGATTTAAATAAGCCTAGGAAGGACGAAAATGACCTAAATGTTCAACCAATGACACAAAATCACTTATTGGATGCACAAGATTGGTTAAAAACCCTGATTGGATTTGAATAAGCCTAGGAAGGACAAAAATGACCTAAATGTTCAACCAATGACACAAAATCACTTATTGGATGCACAAGATTGATTAAAAACCCTAATTGGATTAGAATAAGCCTAGCGAGGACGAAAATGACCTAAATATTCCACCAATGACACAAAATCACTTATTGGAGGCACTAGATTGGTTAAAAACCCTAATTGGATTAGAATAAGACTACGGAGGACGAAAATGCCATTAATGTTCAACCAATGACAAAAAATCAATTATTGGATGCACAAGATTGGTTAAAAACCCTAATTGGATTAGAATAAGCCGAAGGATGACGAAAATGACCAAAGTGTTCAACCAATGACACAAAAACACTTATTGGATGCAGAAGATTGGTTAAAGACCCTAATTGGATTAGAATAAGCCGATCGATGACAAAAATTACCTAAATGTTCAACCAATGACAAAAAATCACTTATTGGATGCACAAGATTGGTTAAAAACCTTGATTGGATTTGAATAAGCCTAGGAAGGACGAAAATGACCCAAATGTTAATCCAATGACACAAAATAACTTATTGGATGCACAAGATTGGTTAAAAACCCTAATTAGATTAAAATCAGCCGAATGATGATGAGAATGACCTAAATGTTCAAACAATGACACAAAATCACAAATTGGATGCACAAGATTGGTTAAAAACCCTAATTGAATTAGAATAAGCCTATGGAGGACAAAAATGACCTAAATGTTCAACCAATGACACAAAATTACTTATTGGATGCACAAGATTGATTAAAAACCGTAATTGGATTAGAATTAGCCTAGGGAAGACGAAAATGACCTAAATGTTCAACCAATGACACAAAATCACTTATTGGAGGCACAAGATTGATTAAAAACCCTAATTGGATTAGAATAAGCCGAAGGATGACGAAAATGACCTAATTGTTCAACCAACGACACAAAATCTTTAATTGGATGCACAAGATTGGTTAAAATCCCTAATTGGATTAGAATAAGCCTAGGGAGGACGAAAATGACCTAAATGTTCAACCAATGACACAATATCACTTATTGGATGCACAAGATTGGATTAAAACCCTAATTGGATTAGAATAAGCCTAGGGAGGACGAAAATGTGTTAAATGTTCAACCAATGACACAAACGCACTTATTGCATGCACAAGATTGGTTAAAAATGTTAATTGGATTAGAATAAGCCTAGGGAGGACGAAAATGACCAAAATGTTCAACCAACGACACAAAATGTTTTATTGGATGCACAAGATTGGTTAAAAACCCTAATTGGATTAGAATAAGCCTTGGGAGGACGAAAATGACCTAAATGTTCAACCAATGACACAATATCACTTATTGGATGCACAAGATTGGATTAAAACCCTAATTGGTTTAGAATAAGCCTAGGGAGGACCAAAATGTCCTAAATGTTCAACAAATAACACAAAATCACATATTGGATGCAGAAGATTGGTTAAAAACCCTAATTGGATTAGAATAAGCCTAGGGAGGATGAAAATGACCTAAATGTTCAACCAATGTCACAAAATGACAAAAAGTCACATATTGGATGCACAAGATTAGTTAAAAACACTAATTGGATTAGAATAAGCCAAGGGAGGACAAAAATGACCTAAATATTCAACAAATGATACAAAATGACACAAAATCACACATTGGATGCACAAGATTGGTTAAAAACCCTAATTGGATTAGAATAAGCCTAGGGAGGACGAAAATGACCTAAATGTTCAACCAATGACACAAAATGACAAAAAATCACATATTGGATGCACAAGATTGGTTAAATACCCTAATTAGATAAGAATAAGCCTAGGGAGGACGAAAATGACCAAAATGTTCAACCAATAACACAAACGCACTTATTGGATGCACAAGATTGGTTAAAAACCATAATTGGATTAGAATAAGCATAAGGCGGATGAAAATGACCTAAATGTTCAACCAATGACACAAAATCACTTATTGGATGCACAAGATTGGTTGAAGACCCTAATTGAATTAGAATAAGCCTATGGGGGACAAAAATGACCTAAATGTTCAACCAATGACACAAAATCACTTATTGGAGGCCCAAGATTGGTTAAAACCCCTAATTGGATAAGCCGAAGGATGATGAAAATGACCTAATTGTTCAACCAACGACACAAAATCTTTTTTGGATGCACAAGATTGGTTAAAATTCCTAATTGGATTAGAATAAGCCTAGGGAGGACGAGAATGACCTAAATGTTCAACCAATGACACAATATCACTTATTGGATGCACAAGAATGGATTAAAACCTTAATTGGATTAGAATAAGCCTAGGGAGGACAAAAATGTGTTAAATGTTCAACCAATGACACAAACGCACTTATTGGATGCACAAGATTGCATAAAAATATTAATTGGATTAGAATAAGCCAAGGGAGGACGAAAATGACCAAAATGTTCAACCAACGACACACAATCTTTTATTGGATGCACAAGATTGGTTAAAAACCCTAATTGGATTAGAATAAGCCTAGGGAGGATGAAAATGACCTAAATGTTCAACCAATCACACAATATCACTTATTGGATGCACAAGATTGGATTAAAACCCTAATTGGATTAGAATATGCCTAGGGAGGACCAAAATCTGTTAAATGTTCAACCAATGACACAAAATCACATATTGGATGCACAAGATTGGTTAAAAACCCTAATTGGATTAGAATAAGCCTAGGGAGGATGAAAATGACCTAAATGTTCAACCAATGTCACAAAATGACACAAAATCACATATTGGATGCACAAGATTGGTTAAAAACCCTAATTGGATTAGAATTAGCCTAGGGAGGACAAAAATGACCTAAATATTCAACCAATGATACAAAATGACACAAAATCACATATTGGATGCACAAGATTGGTTAAAATCCCTAATTGGTTTAGAATAAGCCTAGGGAAGACGAAAATGACCTAAATGTTCAACCAATGACACAAAATGACACAAAATCACATATTGGATGCACAAGATTGGTTAAAAACCCTAATAAGATAAGAATAAGCCTAGGGAGGACAAAAATGACCAAAATATTCAACCAATTACAGAAACGCACTTATTGGATGCACAAGATTGGTTAAAAACCGTAATTGGATTAGAATAAGCGTAAGGCGGATGAAAATGACCTAAATGTTCAACCAATAACACAAAATCACTTATTGGATGCACAAGATTGGTTAAAAACGGTAATTAGATTAGAATAAGCCTAAGGAGGATGAAAATGACCTAAATGTTCAACCAATGACACAAAATCACTTATTGGATGCACAAGTTGTGTTAAAAACCCTAATTGGATTAGAACAAGCCGAAGGATGACGAAAATGACCTAAATGTTCAACCAATAACACAAAATCACTTATTGGATACACAAGATTGGTTAAAAACCCTGATTAGATTAGAATAAGCCTAGGGAGGACGAAAATGACCTAAATGTTCAACGAATGACACAAAAACACTTATTGGATGCACATGATTGGTTTAAAATCGTAATTGGATTAGAATAAGTCTAGGGAGGATGAAAATGACCTAAGTGTTCAACCAATGACACAAAAACAGTTATTGGATGCAAAAGATTGGTTAAAAACCCAAACTGGATGAGAATAAGCCTATGGAGGATGAAAATGACCTAAATGTTCAACCAATGACACAAAATCATTTATTGGATGCACAAGATTGGTTAAATACCCTAATTGGATTAGAATAAGCCTTGGGAGGATGAAAATGACCTAAATGTTCAACCAATGACAAAAATCACTTATTGGATGCACAAGATTCGTTAAAAACCCTAATAGGATTAGAATAACCCTAGGGAGGATGAAAATGACCCAAAAGATCAACCAATAAAACAAACCCACTTATTGGATGCAAAAGATTGGTTAAAAACCGTAATTGGATTAGAATAAGCCGAAGGATGACAAAAATTACCTAAATAATCAACCAATGACACAAAATCACGTATTGGATGCACAAGATTGGTTAAAAACCCTAATTAGATTAGAATAAGACTACGGAGGATGAAAATGACCTTAATGTTCAACGAATGACACAAAATCAATTATTGGATGCACAAGATTGGTTAAAAACCCTAATTGGATTAGAATAAGCCGAAGGATGACGAAAATGACCTAAATGTTCAACCAATAACACAAAATCACTTATTGGATGCACAAGATTGGTTAATAACCCTAATTGGATTAGAATAAGACCACGGAGGACGAAAATGACCATAATATTCAACCAATGGCACAAAATCAATTATTGGATGCACAAGATTGGTTAAAAACCCTAATTGGATTAGAATAAGCCGAAGGATGACCAAAAATGACCTAAATGTTTAATCAATGACACAAAATCACTTATTGGATGCACAAGATTGGTTAAAGACCCTAATTGGATTAGAATAAGCCTAGAGAGGATGAAAATGACCTAAGTGTTCAACCAATGACACTAAAACACTTATTGGATGCACAAGATTGGTTAAAAAAACTAACTGGATGAGAATAAGCCTGTGGAGGATGAAAATGACCTAAATGTTCAACCAATGACACAAAATCACTTATTGGATGCACAAGATTGGTTAAAAACCCTAATTGGATTAGAATAAGCCTTGGGAGGATGAAAATGACCTAAATGTTCAACCAATGACAAAAATCACTTATTGGATGCACAAGATTCGTTAAAAACCCTAATAGGATTAGAATAAGCCTAGGGTGGATGAAAATGACCTAAAAGTTCAACAAATAAAACAAACCCACTTATTGGATGCACAAGATTGGTTAAAAACCGTAATTGGATTAGAATAAGCCTAAGGAGTACGAAAATGACCTAAATGTTCAACCAATGACACAAAATCACTTATTGGATGCACAAGATTGGTTAAAGATCGTAACTGGATTAGAATAAGCCGAAGGATGACAAAATTTACCTAAATGTTCAACCAATGACACAAAAACACTTATTGGATGCACAAGATTGGTTAAAAACCCTAACTGGATGAGAATAAGCCTATGGAGGATGAAAATGACCTAAATGTTCAACCAATGACACAAAATCACTTATTCGATGCACAAGATTGGTTAAAATCCCTAGTTGGATTAGAATAAGCCGAACGATGACGAAAATTGACCTAAATGTTCAACCAATGACACAAAATCTTTTATTGGATGCACAAGATTGATTAAAAACCCTAATTGGATAAGAATAAGCCTAGGGAGTACGTAAATGACCTAAATGTTAAACCAATGACACAAAATGACTTATTGGAGGCACAAGATTGGTTAAAAACCCTAATTGGATTAGAATTAGACTACGGAGGACGAAAATGACCTTAATGTTCAACAAATGACACAAAATCAATTATTGGATGCACAAGATTGGTTAAAAACCCTAATTGGATTAAAATAAGCCGAAGGATGACGAAAATGACCTTAATGTTCAACAAATGACACAAAATCACTTATTGGATGCACAAGATTGGTTAAAGACCCTAATTGGATTAGAATAAGCCAAAGGATGACAAAAATTACCTAAATAATCAACCAATGACACAAAATCACGTATTGGATGCACAAGATTGGTTAAAAACCCTAATTGGATTAGAATAAGCCTAGGGAGGACGAAAATGACCTAAATGTTAAACCAATGACAAAAAATCACATATTGGATGCACAAGATTGGTTAAAAACCCTAATTGGATTAGAATAAGCCGAAGGACGACGAAAAATGACCTAAATGTTCAATCAATGACACAAAATCACTTATTGGATGCACAAGATTGGTTAAAAACCCTAATTAGATTAGAATAAGCCTTGGGAGGATGAAAATGACCGAAATGTTCAACCAATGACAAAAATCACTTATTGGATGCACAAGATTCGTTAAAAACCCTAATAGGATTAGAACAAGCCTAGGGAGGATGAAAATGACCTAAAAGTTCAACCAATAAAACAAACCCATTTATTGGATGCACAAGATTGGTTAAAAACCGTAATTGGATTAGAATAAGCCTAGGGAGTACGAAAATGACCTAAATGTTCAACCAATGACACAAAATAACTTATTGGATGCACAAGATTGGTTAAAAACCCTAATTGGATTAGAATAAGCCGAAGGATGACGAAAAATGACCTAAATGTTCAATCAATGACACAAAATCACTTATTGGATGCACAAGATTGGTTAAAAACCCTAATTGGATTAGAATTAGACTACGGAGGACGAAAATGACCTTAATGTTCAAACAATGACACAAAATCAATTATTGGATGCACAAGATTGGTTAAAAACCCTAATTGGATTAAAATAAGCCGAAGGATGACGAAAAAGACCTTAATGTTCAACAAATGACACAAAATCACTTATTGGATGCACAAGATTGGTTAAAGACCCTAATTGGATTAGAATAAGCCGAAGGATGACAAAAATTACCTAAATAATCAACCAATGACACAAAATCACGTATTGGATGCACAAGATTGGTTAAAAACCCTAATTGGATTAGAATAAGCCTAGGGAGGACGAAAATGACCTAAATGTTCAACCAATGACACAAAATCACTTATTGGATGCACAAGATTGGTTAAAAACCCTAATTGGATTAGAATAAGCCTAGGGAGGACGAAAATGACCTAAATGTTCAACCAATGACACAAAATGACTTATTGGATGCACAAGATTGGTTAAAAACCCTAATTAGATTAGCATAAGCCAAGGGAGGACGAAAATTACCTAAATGTTCAACCAATGACACAAAATCACTTATTGGATGCACAAGATTGGTTAAAAACCCTAATTGGATTAGAATAAGCCTATGGAGGACGAAAATGACCTAAATGTTCAACCAATGACATAAAATCACTTATTGGTTGCACAAGATTGGTTAAAAACCCTAATTGGATAAGAATAAGCCTTTGGAGGACGTAAATGACCTAAATATGAATCCAATGACACAAACGCTCTTATTGGATGCACAGGATTGGTTAAGAACCGTAATTGGCTTAGAATAAGTCTAGGGAGGACGAAAATGACCTAAATGTCCAACCAATGACACAAAATCACTTATGGGATGCACAAGATTGGTTAAAAACCCTAATTGGATTAGAATAAGCCTAGGGAGGACGAAAATGACCTAAATGTTCAACCAATGACATAAAATCACTTATTGGATGCACAAGATTGGTTAAAAACTCTAATTGGATTAGAATAAGCCAAGGGAGGACCAAAATGACCTAAATGTTAATCCAGTGACACAAACGCTCTTATTGGATGCACAAACTTGGTTAAAATCCCTAATTAGATTAGAATAAGCCTAGGGACGAAGAAAATGACCAAAATATTCAACCAATGACACAAAATCACTTATTGGATGCACAAGATTAGTTAAAAACCCTAATTGGATTAGAATAAGCCTAGGGAGGACGAAAGTGACCTAAATGTTCAACCCATGACACAAAATCATATATTGGATGCACAAGATTGGTTAAAAACCCTAATTGGATTAGCATAAGCCAAGGGAGGACGAAAATGACCTAAATGTTCAACCAATGAAACAAAATCACTTATTGGATGCACAAGATTGGTTAAAAACCCTAATTGGATTAGAATAAGCCTAGGGAGGACGAAAATGACCTAAATGTTCAACCAATGACACAAAATCACTTATTGGATGCACAAGATTGCTTAAAAACCCTAATTAAATTAGAATAAGCCTAGGGAGGACGAAAATGACCTAAATGTTCAACCAATGACACAAAATCACTTACTGGATGCACAAGATTGGTTAAAAACCCTAATTAAATTAGAATATGCCTAGGGAGGACGAAAATGACCTAAATGTTCAACCAATGACACAAAATCACTTATTGGATGCACAAGATTGGTTAAAAACCCTAATTGGATTAGAATAAGCCTAGGGAGGACGAAAATGACCTAAATGTTAAACCAATGACACAAACGCACTTATTGGATGCACAAGATTGGTTAAAAACCCTAATTGGATTAGAATAAGCCTAGGGAGGACGAAAATGACCTAAATGTTCAACCAATGACACAAAATCACTTATTGGATGCACAAGATTGGTTAAAAACCCTAATTGGATTAGAATAAGCCTAGGGAGGATGAAAATGACCTAAATGTTAAACCTATGACACAAACGCACTTATTGGAGGCACAAGATTGGTTAAAAACCCTAATTGGATTAGAATATGCCTAGGGAGGACAAAAATGACTTAAATGGTAAACCAATGACACAAACGCACTTATTGGATGCACAAGATTGGTTAAAAACCATAATTGGATTAGAATAAGGCTAGGGAGGACGAAAATGACCTAAATGTTCAACCAATGACACAAAATCACTTATTTTAAGCACAAGATTGGTTAAAAAACCTAATTGGATTAGAATAAGCTTAAGGAGGACCAAAATGACCTAAATTTTCATCCAATGACTCAAACGCTCTTATTGGATGCACAAGATTGGTTAAAAACCCTGATGCACAAGATAGGTGAAAAACCGTAATTGGATTAGAATAAGCCAAGGGAGAACGAAAATGACCTAAATGTTCAACCAATGACACAAAATCACTTATTGGATGCACAAGATTGGTTAAAAACCCTTATTGGATTAGAATAAGCCTAGGGAGGACGAAAATGACCTAAATGGTAAACCAATGACACAAACGCACTTATTGGATGCACAAGATTGTTTAAAAACCCTAATTCGATTAGAATAAGGCTAGGGAGGACGAAAATGACCTAAATGTTCAACCAATGACACAAAAACACTTATTTTAAGCACAAGATTGGTTAAAAAACCTAATTGGATTAGAATAAGCCTATGGAGGACCAAAATGACCTAAATGTTCATCCAATAACACAAACGTAGTTATTGGATGCACAAGATTGGTTAAAAACCCTGATGCACAAGATAGGTGAAAAACCCTAATTGGATTAGAATAAGCCTATGGGAGGACGAAAAAGACCTAATTGTTCAACAAATGACACAAAATCACTTATTGGATGCACAAGATTGGATAAAAACCGACATTGGATTAAAATAAGCCTAGGGGGGACGAAAATGACCTAAATGTTTAACCAATGACACAAACGCACTTATTGGATGCACAAGATTGGTTAAAAACCCTAATTGGATTAGAATAAGCCTAGGGAGGACGAAAATGACCTAAATGTTCAACCAATGACACAAAATCACTTATTGGATGCACAAGATTGGTTAAAAACCCTAATTGGATTAGAATAAGCCTAGGGAGGACGAAAATGACACAATTGTTCAACCAATCACACAAAATCACATATTGGATGCACAAGATTGGTTAAAAACCCTAATTGGATTAGAATAAGCCTAGGGAGGACGAAAATGACCTAAATGTTCAACCAATGACACAAAATCACTTATTGGATGCACAATATTGGTTATAAACCCTAATTAGATTAGAATACGCCTAGAGAGGACGAAAATGACCTAAATGTTCAACCAATGACACAAAATCACATATTGGATGCACAAGATTGGTTAAAAACCCTAATTGGATTAGAATAAGCCTAGGGAGGACGAAAATGACCTAAATGTTCAACCAATGACACAAAATCACTTATTGGATGCACAAGATTGGTTAAAAACCCTAATTGGATTAGAATAAGCCTAGGGAATACGAAAATGACACAATTGTTCAACCAATCACACAAAATCACATATTGGATGCACAATATTGGTTAAAAACCCTAATTGGATTAGAATAAGCCTAGGGAGGACGAAAATGACACAAATGTTCAACCAATCACACAAAATCACATATTGGATGCACAATATTGGTTATAAACCCTAATTGGATTAGAATAAGCCTAGAGAGGACGAAAATGACCTAAATGTTCAACCAATGACACAAAATCACATATTGGATGCACAAGATTGGTTAAAAACCCTAATTGGATTAGAATAAGCCTAGGGAGGACGAAAATGACCTAAATGTTCAACCAATGACACAAAATCACTTATTGGATGCACAAGATTGGTTAAAAACCCTAATTGGATTAGAATAAGCCTAGGGAGGATGAAAATGACCTAAATGTTCAACCAATGACACAAAATGACTTATTGGATGCACAAGATTGGTTAAAAACCCTGATTGAATTTGAATAAGCCTAGGAAGGACATAAATGACCTAAATGTTCAACCAATGACACAAAATGACTTATTGGAGGCACAAGATTGGTTAAAAACCCTAATTAGATTAGAATAAGACTACGAAGGACGAAAATGACCTTAATGTTCAACCTATGACACAAAATCAATTTTTGGATGCACAAGATTGGTTAAAAACCCTAATTGGATTAGAATTAGCCGAAGGTTGACGAAAATGACCTAAATGTTCAACCAATAACACAAAATCAATTATTGGATACACAAGATTGGATAAAAACCCTGATTAGATTAGAATAAGCCTAGGGAGGACGAAAATGACCTAAATGTTCAACGAATGACACAAAAACACTTATTGGATGCACAAGATTGGTTTAAAATCGTAATTCGATTAGAATAAGTCTAGGGAGGATGAAAATGACCTAAATGTTCAACCAATGACACAAAATCACTTATTGGATGCACAAGATTGGTTAAAAACCCT
This sequence comes from Cicer yamashitae, assembly GCA_037974755.1. NCBI lineage: Eukaryota > Viridiplantae > Streptophyta > Magnoliopsida > Fabales > Fabaceae > Cicer > Cicer yamashitae. The sequence continues at coordinate 22,521,437 of JBBPBQ010000004.1, read as the reverse complement.
AACTGGAAGAGAATAAGCCTATGGAGGATGAAAATAACCTAAATGTTCAACCAATGACACAAAATCATTTATTGGATGCACAAGATTGGTAAAAAACCCTAATTGGATTAGAATAAGCCTTGGGAGGATGAAAATGACCTAAATGTTCAACCAATGACAAAAATCACTTATTGGATGCACAAGATTCGTTAAAAACCCTAATAGGATTAGAATAAGCCTAGGGAGGATGAAAATGACCCAAAAGTTCAACCATTAAAACAAACCCACTTATTGGATGCACAAGATTGGTTAAAAACCGTAATTGGATTAGAATAAGCCTAAGAAGGATGAAAATGACCTAAATGTTCAACCAATGACACAAAATCACTTATTGGATGCACAAGATTGGTTAAAAACCCAAATTGGATTAGAATAAGCCGAACGATGACGAAAATTGACCTAAATGTTAACCCAATGACACAAAAACACTTATTGGATGCACAAGATTGGTTAAAAACCCTAACTGGATGAGAATAAGCCTATGCAGGATGAAAATGACCTAAATGTTCAACCAATAACACAAAATCACTTATTGGATGCACAAGATTGATTAAAAACCCTAATTGGATTAGAATAAGCCGAACGATGATGAAAATTGACCTAAATGTTCAACCAATGACACAAAATCTTTTATTGGATGCACAAGATTGATTAAAAACCCTAATTGGATAAGAATAAGCCTAGGGAGTACGAAAATGACCTAAATGTTAAACCAATGACACAAAATGACTTATTGGAGGCACAAGATTGGTTAAAAACCCTAATTGGATTAGAATTAGACTACGGAGAACGAAAATGACCTTAATGTTCAACCAATGACACAAAATCAATTATTGGATGCACAAGATTGGTTAAAAACCCTAATTGGATTAAAATAAGCCGAAGGATGACGAAAATGACCTTAATGTTCAACAAATGACACAAAATCACTTATTGGATGCACAAGATTGGTTAAAGACCCTAATTGGATTAGAATAAGCCGAAGGATGACAAAAATTACCTAAATAATCAACCAATGACACAAAATCACGTATTGGATGCACAAGATTGGTTAAAAACCCTAATTGGATTAGAA
>JBBPBQ010000004.1:22470122-22507989 GCA_037974755.1 Cicer yamashitae | reverse complement strand
AGAAAGGACGAAAATGACCTAAGTGTTCAACCAATGACACAAAATCACTTATTGGATGCACAAGATTGGTTAAAAACCCTAATTGGATTAGAATAAGCCTAGGGAGGATGAAATTGACCTAAATGTTCAACCAATGACACAAAATCACTTATTGGATGCACAAGATTGGTTAAAAACCCTGATTGAATTTGAATAAGCCTAGGAAGGACGAAAATGACCTAAATGTTCAACCAATGACACAAAATCACTTATTGGATGCATAAGATTGATTAAAAACCCTAATTGGATTAGAATAAGCCTAGGGAGGACGAAAATGACCGAAATGTTCAACCAATGACACAAAATCACTTATTGGATGCACAAGATTGGTTAAAAACCATAATTGGATTAGAATAAGCCTAGGGAGGATGAAAATAACCTAAATGTTCAACCAATGACACAAAATGACTTATTGGAGGCACAAGGTTGGTTAAAAATCCTAATTAGATTAGAATAAGACTACGGAGGACGAAAATGACTTTAATGTTCAACCAATGACACAAAATCACTTATTGGATGCACAAGATTGGTTAAAGACCGTAATTGGATTAGAATAAGCCTAGAGAGGATGAAAATGACCTAAGTGTTCAACCAATGACAAAAATCACTTATTGGATGCACAAGATTCGTTAAAAACCCTAATAGGATCAAAATAAGCCGAGGAAAGATGAAAATGACCTAAAAGTTCAACCAATAAAACAAACCCATTTATTGGATGCACAAGATTGGTTAAAAACCGTAATTGGATTAGAATAAGCCTAAGGAGGATGAAAATGACCTATATGTTTAACCAATGACACAAAATCACTTATTGGATGCACAAGATTGGTTAAAAACCCTAATTGGATTAGAATAAGCCGAACGATGACGAAAATTGACCTAAATGTTCAACCAATGCCACAAAATCTTTTATTGGATGCACAAGATTGATTTTAAACCCTAATTGGATAAGAATAAGCCTAGTGAGTACGAAAATTACCTAAATGTTCAACCAATGACACAAAATCACTTATTGGATGCACAAGATTGGTTAAAGATCCTAATTGGATTAGAATAAGCCGAAGGATGACAAAATTTACCTAAATGTTCAACCAATGACAAAAAATCACTTATTGGATGCACAAGATTGGTTAAAGACCCTAATTGGATTAGAATAAGCCTAGAGAGGATGAAAATGACCTAAGTGTTCAACCAATGACACAAGAACACTTGTTGGATGCACAAGATTCGTTAAAAACCCTAATTGGATTAGAATAAGCCTAGGGAGGATGAAAATGACCTAAATGTTCAACCAATGACACAAAATCACTTATTGGATGCACAAGATTCATTAAAAACCCTAATAGGATTAGAATAAGCCTAGGGAGGATGAAAATGACCTAAAAGTTCAACCAATAAAACAAACCAACTTATTGGATGCACAAGATTGGTTAAAAACCGTAATTGGATTAGAATAAGCCTAAGGAGGATGAAAATGACCTAAATGTTCAACCAATGACACAAAATCACTTATTGGATGCACAAGATTGGTTAAAAACCCTAATTGGATTAGAATAAGCCGAACGATGACGAAAATTGACCTAAATGTTCAACCAATGACACAAAATCTTTTATTGGATGCACAAGATTGATTAAAAACCCTAATTGGATAAGAATAAGCCTAGGGAGTACGAAAATGACCTAAATGTTCAACCAATGACACAAAATCACTTCTTGGATGCACAAGATTGGTTAAAGACCCTAATTGGATTAGAATACGCCGAAGGATGACAAAAGTTACCTAAATGTTCAATCAATGATACAAAATCACTTATTGGATGCACAAGATTGATTAAAAACCCTAATTGGATTGGAATAAGCCTAGGGAGGACGAAAATGACCTAAATGTTCAACCAATGACACAAAATCACTAATTCGATGCACAAGATTGGTTAAAAACCATAATTGGATTAGAAAAAGCCTAGGGAGGACGAAAATGACCTAAATGTTAAACCAATGACACAAAATGACTTATTGGAGGCACAAGATTGGTTAGAAACCATAATTGGATTAGAATTAGACTACGGAGGACGAAAATGAGCTTAACGTTCAACCAATGACACAAAATCAATTATTGGATGCACAACATTGGTTAAAAACCCTAATTGGATTAAAATAAGCCGAAGGATGACGAAAATGACCTAAATGTTCAACCAATGACACAAAATCACTTATTGGATGCACAAGATTGGTTAAAGACCCTAATTGGATGAGAATAAGCCTATGGAGGACGAAAATGACCTAAATGTTCAACCAATGACACAAAATGACTTATTGGAGGCAAAAGATTGGTTAAAAACCCTAATTGGATTAGAATAAGACTATAGAGGATGAAAATAACCTTAATGTTCAACCAATGACACAAAATCAATTATTGGATGCACAAGATTGGTTAAAAACCCTAATTGGATTAGAATAAGCCGAAGGATGACGAAAATTGACCTAAATGTTCAACCAATGACACAAAATCACTTATTGGATGCACAAGATTTGTTAAAAACCCTGATTGGATTAGAATAAGCCTAGAAAGGACGAAAATGACGTAAGTGTTCAACCAATGACACAAAATCACTTATTGGATGCACAAGATTGGTTAAAAACGCTAATTGGATTAGAATAAGCCTAGGGAGGATGAAATTGACCTAAATGTTCAACCAATGACACAAAATCACTTATTGGATGCACAAGATTGGTTAAAAACCCTGATTGAATTTGAATAAGCCTAGGAAGGACGAAAATGACCTAAATGTTCAACCAATGACACAAAATCACTTATTGGATGCATAAAATTGATTAAAAACCCTAATTGGACTAGAATAAGCCTAGGGAGGACGAAAATGACCGAAATGTTCAACCAATGACACAAAATCACTTATTGGATGCACAAGATTGGTTAAAAACCATAATTGGATTAGAAAAAGCCTAGGGAGGACGAAAATGACCTAAATGTTAAACCAATGACACAAAATGACTTATTGGAGGCACAAGATTGGTTAAAATCCCTAATTGGATTAGAATTAGACTACGGAGTACGAAAATGAGCTTAACGTTCAACCAATGACACAAAATCAATTATTGGATGCACAAGATTGGTTAAAAACCCTAATTGGATTAAAATAAGCCGAAGGATGACGAAAATGACCTAAATGTTCAACCAATGACACAAAAACACTTATTGGATGCACAAGATTGGTTAAAAACCCTAACTGGATGAGAATATGCCTATAGAGGATGAAAATGACCTAAATGTTCAACCAATGACACAAAATCACTTATTGGATGCACAAGATTGGTTAAAAACCCTAATTGGATTAGAATAAGCCGAACGATAACGAAAATTGACCTAAATGTTCAACCAATGCCACAAAATCTTTTATTGGATGCACAAGATTGATTAAAAACCCTAATTGGATAAGAATAAGCCTAGGGAGTACGAAAATTACCTAAATGTTCAACCAATGAAACAAAATCACTTATTGGATGCACAAGATTGGTTAAAGACCCTAATTGGATTAGAATAAGCCTAGAGAGGATGAAAATGACCTAAGTGTTCAACCAATGACACAAAAACACTTATTGGATGCACAAGATTGGTTAAAAACCCTAACTGGATAAGAATAAGCCTATGGAGGATGAAAATGACCTAAATGTTCAACCAATGACACAAAATCACTTATTGGATGCACAAGATTCGTTAAAAACCCTAATAGGATTAGAATAAGCCTAGGGAGGATGAAAATGACCTAAAAGTTCAACCAATAAAACAAACCCACTTATTGGATGCACAAGATTGGTTAAAAACCGTAATTGGATTAGAATAAGCCTAAGGAGGATGAAAATGACCTAAATGTTCAACCAATGACACAAAATCACTTATTGGATGCACAAGATTGGTTAAAAACCCTAATTGGATTAGAATAAGCCGAACGATGACGAAAATTGACCTAAATGTTCAACCAATGACACAAAATATTTTATTGGATGCACAAGATTGATTAAAAACCCTAATTGGATAAGAATAAGCCTAGGGAGTACGAAAATGACCTAAATGTTCAACCAATGACACAAAATCACTTATTGGATGCACAAGATTAGTTAAAGACCCTAATTGGATTAGAATAAGCCGAAGGATGACAAAATTTACCTAAATGTTCAACCAATGACACAAAATCACTTATTGGATGCACAAGATTGATTAAAAACCCTAATTGGATTGGAATAAGCCTAGGGAGGACGAAAATGACCTAAATGTTCAACCAATGACACAAAATCACTAATTCGATGCACAAGATTGGTTAAAAACCATAATTGGATTAGAAAAGGCCTAGGGAGGACGAAAATGACCTAAATGTTAAACCAATGACACAAAATGACTTATTGGAGGCACAAGATTGGTTAAAAACCCTAATTGGATTAGAATTAGACTACGGAAGACGAAAATGAGCTTAACGTTCAACCAATGACACAAAATCAATTATTGGATGCACAACATTGGTTAAAAACCCTAATTGGATTAAAATAAGCCGAAGGATGACGAAAATGACCTAAATGTTCAACCAATGACACAAAATCACTTATTGGATGCACAAGATTGGTTAAAAACCCTAATAGGATTAGAATAAGCCTAGGGAGGATGAAAATGACCTAAAAGTTCAACCAATAAAACAAACCCACTTATTGGATGCACAAGATTGGTTAAAAACCGTAATTGGATTAGAATAAGCCTAAGGAGGATGAAAATGACCTAAATGTTCAACCAATGACACAAAATCACTTATTGGATGCACAAGATTGGTTAAAAACCCTAATTGGATTAGAATAATCCGAACGATGACGAAAATTGACCTAAATGTTCAACCAATGACACAAAATCTTTTATTGGATGCACAAGATTGATTAAAAACCCTAATTGGATAAGAATAAGCCTAGGGAGTACGAAAATGACCTAAATGTTCAACCAATGACACAAAATCACTTACTGGATGCACAAGATTGGTTAAAGACCCTAATTGGATTAGAATAAGCCGAAGGATGACAAAATTTACCTAAATGTTAAACCAATGACACAAAATCACTTATTGGATGCACAAGATTGATTAAAAACCCTAATTGGATTGGAATAAGCCTAGGGAGGACGAAAATGACCTAAATGTTCAACCAATGACACAAAATCACTAATTCGATGCACAAGATTGGTTAAAAACCATAATTGGATTAGAAAAAGCCTAGGGAGGACGAAAATGACCTAAATGTTAAACCAATGACACAAAATGACTTATTGGAGGCACAAGATTGGTTAAAAACCCTAATTGGATTAGAATTAGACAACGGAAGACGAAAATGAGCTTAACGTTCAACCAATGACACAAAATCAATTATTGGATGCACAACATTGGTTAAAAACCCTAATTGGATTAAAATAAGCCGAAGGATGACGAAAATGACCTAAATGTTCAACCAATGACACAAAATCACTTATTGGATGCACAAGATTGGTTAAAGACCCTAATTGGATGAGAATAAGCCTATGGAGGACGAAAATGACCTAAATGTTCAACCAATGACACAAAATGACTTATTGGAGGCAAAAGATTGGTTAAAAACCCTAATTGGATTAGAATAAGACTATAGAGGATGAAAATAACCTTAATGTTCAACCAATGACACAAAATCAATTATTGGATGCACAAGATTGGTTAAAAACCCTAATTGGATTAGAATAAGCCGAAGGATGACGAAAATTGACCTAAATGTTCAACCAATGACACAAAATCACTTATTGGATGCACAAGATTTGTTAAAAACCCTGATTGGATTAGAATAAGCCTAGAAAGGACGAAAATGACGTAAGTGTTCAACCAATGACACAAAATCACTTATTGGATGCACAAGATTGGTTAAAAACGCTAATTGGATTAGAATAAGCCTAGGGAGGATGAAATTGACCTAAATGTTCAACCAATGACACAAAATCACTTATTGGATGCACAAGATTGGTTAAAAACCCTGATTGAATTTGAATAAGCCTAGGAAGGACGAAAATGACCTAAATGTTCAACCAATGACACAAAATCACTTATTGGATGCATAAGATTGATTAAAAACCCTAATTGGATTAGAATAAGCCTAGGGAGGACGAAAATGACCGAAATGTTCAACCAATGACACAAAATCACTTATTGGATGCACAAGATTGGTTAAAAACCATAATTGGATTAGAAAAAGCCTAGGGAGGACGAAAATGACCTAAATGTTAAACCAATGACACAAAATGACTTATTGGAGGCACAACATTGGTTAAAATCCCTAATTGGATTAGAATTAGACTACGGAGGACGAAAATGAGCTTAACGTTCAACCAATGACACAAAATCAATTATTGGATGCACAAGATTGGTTAAAAACCCTAATTGGATTAAAATAAGCCGAAGGATGACGAAAATGACCTAAATGTTCAACCAATGACACAAAAACACTTATTGGATGCACAAGATTGGTTAAAAACCCTAACTGGATGAGAATATGCCTATAGAGGATGAAAATGACCTAAATGTTCAACCAATGACACAAAATCACTTATTGGATGCACAAGATTGGTTAAAAACCCTAATTGGATTAGAATAAGCCGAACGATAACGAAAATTGACCTAAATGTTCAACCAATGCCACAAAATCTTTTATTGGATGCACAAGATTGATTAAAAACCCTAATTGGATAAGAATAAGCCTAGGGAGTACGAAAATTACCTAAATGTTCAACCAATGACACAAAATCACTTATTGGATGCACAAGATTGGTTAAAGACCCTAATTGGATTAGAATAAGCCGAAGGATGACAAAATTTACCTAAATGTTAAACCAATGACACAAAATCACTTATTGGATGCACAAGATTGATTAAAAACCCTAATTGGATTGGAATAAGCCTAGGGAGGACGAAAATGACCTAAATGTTCAACCAATGACACAAAATCACTAATTCGATGCACAAGATTGGTTAAAAACCATAATTGGATTAGAAAAAGCCTAGGGAGGACGAAAATGACCTAAATGTTAAACCAATGACACAAAATGACTTATTGGAGGCACAAGATTGGTTAAAAACCCTAATTGGATTAGAATTAGACTACGGAGGACGAAAATGAGCTTAACGTTCAACCAATGACACAAAATCAATTATTGGATGCACAAGATTGGTTAAAAACCGTAATTGGATTAGAATAAGCCTAAGGAGGATGAAAATGACCTAAATGTTCAACCAATGACACAAAATCACTTATTGGATGCACAAGATTGGTTAAAAACCCTAATTGGATTAGAATAAGCCGAACGATGACGAAAATTGACCTAAATGTTCAACCAATGACACAAAATATTTTATTGGATGCACAAGATTGATTAAAAACCCTAATTGGATAAGAATAAGCCTAGGGAGTACGAAAATGACCTAAATGTTCAACCAATGACACAAAATCACTTATTGGATGCACAAGATTAGTTAAAGACCCTAATTGGATTAGAATAAGCCGAAGGATGACAAAATTTACCTAAATGTTCAACCAATGACACAAAATCACTTATTGGATGCACAAGATTGATTAAAAACCCTAATTGGATTGGAATAAGCCTAGGGAGGACGAAAATGACCTAAATGTTCAACCAATGACACAAAATCACTAATTCGATGCACAAGATTGGTTAAAAACCATAATTGGATTAGAAAAGGCCTAGGGAGGACGAAAATGACCTAAATGTTAAACCAATGACACAAAATGACTTATTGGAGGCACAAGATTGGTTAAAAACCCTAATTGGATTAGAATTAGACTACGGAAGACGAAAATGAGCTTAACGTTCAACCAATGACACAAAATCAATTATTGGATGCACAACATTGGTTAAAAACCCTAATTGGATTAAAATAAGCCGAAGGATGACGAAAATGACCTAAATGTTCAACCAATGACACAAAATCACTTATTGGATGCACAAGATTGGTTAAAAACCCTAATAGGATTAGAATAAGCCTAGGGAGGATGAAAATGACCTAAAAGTTCAACCAATAAAACAAACCCACTTATTGGATGCACAAGATTGGTTAAAAACCGTAATTGGATTAGAATAAGCCTAAGGAGGATGAAAATGACCTAAATTTTCAACCAATGACACAAAATCACTTATTGGATGCACAAGATTGGTTAAAAACCCTAATTGGATTAGAATAAGCCGAACGATGACGAAAATTGACCTAAATGTTCAACCAATGACACAAAATCTTTTATTGGATGCACAAGATTGATTAAAATCCCTAATTGGATAAGAATAAGCCTAGGGAGTACGAAAATGACCTAAATATTCAACCAATGACACAAAATCACTTATTGGATGCACAAGATTGGTTAAAAACCCTGATTGAATTTGAATAAGCCTAGGAAGGACGAAAATGACCTAAATGTTCAACCAATGACACAAAATCACTTATTGGATGCATAAGATTGATTAAAAACCCTAATTGGATTAGAATAAGCCTAGGGAGGACGACAATGACCGAAATGTTCAACCAATGACACAAAATCACTTATTGGATGCACAAGATTGGTTAAAAACCATAATTGGATTAGAATAAGCCTAGGGAGGATGAAAATAACCTAAATGTTCAACCAATGACACAAAATGACTTAATGGAGGCACAAGATTGGTTAAAAACCCTAATTAGATTAGAATAAGACTACGGAGGACGAAAATGACCTTAATGTTCAACCAATGACACAAAATCACTTATTGGATGCACAAGATTGGTTAAAGACCCTAATTGGATTAGAATAAGCCTAGAGAGGATGAAAATGACCTAAGTGTTCAACCAATGACACAAAAACACTTATTGGATGCACAAGATTGGTTAAAAACCCTAACTGGATGAGAATATGCCTATAGAGGATGAAAATGACCTAAATGTTCAACCAATGACACAAAATCACTTATTGGATGCACAAGATTGGTTAAAAACCCTAATTGGATTAGAATAAGCCGAACGATGACGAAAATTGACCTAAATGTTCAACCAATGCCACAAAATCTTTTATTGGATGCACAAGATTGATTAAAAACCCTAATTGGATAAGAATAAGCCTAGGGAGTACGAAAATTACCTAAATGTTCAATTAATGACACAAAATCACTTATTGGATGCACAAGATTGGTTAAAGACCCTAATTGGATTAGAATAAGCCGAAGGATGACAAAATTTACCTAAATGTTCAACCAATGACAAAAAATCATTTATTGGATGCACAAGATTGGTTAAAGACCCTAATTGGATTAGAATAAGCCTAGAGAGGATGAAAATGACCTAAGTGTTCAACCAATGACACAAAAACACTTATTGGATGCACAAGATTGGTTAAAAACCCTAACTAGATAAGAATAAGCCTATGGAGGATGAAAATGACCTAAATGTTCAACCAATGACACAAAATCACTTATTGGATGCACAAGATTCGTTAAAAACCCGGATTAGAATAAGCCTAGGGAGGATGAAAATGACCTAAAAGTTCAACCAATAAAACAAACCCACTTATTGGATGCACAAGATTGGTTAAAAACCGTAATTGGATTAGAATAAGCCTAAGGAGGATGAAAATGACCTAAATGTTCAACCAATGACACAAAATCACTTATTGGATGCACAAGATTGGTTAAAAACCCTAATTGGATTAGAATAAGCCGAACGATGACGAAAATTGACCTAAATGTTCAACCAATGACACAAAATATTTTATTGGATGCACAAGATTGATTAAAAACCCTAATTGGATAAGAATAAGCCTAGGGAGTACGAAAATGACCTAAATGTTCAACCAATGACACAAAATCACTTATTGGATGCACAAGATTAGTTAAAGACCCTAATTGGATTAGAATAAGCCGAAGGATGACAAAATTTACCTAAATGTTCAACCAATGACACAAAATCACTTATTGGATGCACAAGATTGATTAAAAACCCTAATTGGATTGGAATAAGCCTAGGGAGGACGAAAATGACCTAAATGTTCAACCAATGACACAAAATCACTAATTCGATGCACAAGATTGGTTAAAAACCATAATTGGATTAGAAAAAGCCTAGGGAGGACGAAAATGACCTAAATGTTAAACCAATGACACAAAATGACTTATTGGAGGCACAAGATTGGTTAAAAACCCTAATTGGATTAGAATTAGACAACGGAAGACGAAAATGAGCTTAACGTTCAACCAATGACACAAAATCAATTATTGGATGCACAACATTGGTTAAAAACCCTAATTGGATTAAAATAAGCCGAAGGATGACGAAAATGACCTAAATGTTCAACCAATGACAAAAAATCACTTGTTGGATGCACAAGATTGGTTAAAAACCCTAATAGGATTAGAATAAGCCTAGGGAGGATGAAAATGACCTAAAAGTTCAACCAATAAAACAAACCCACTTATTGGATGCACAAGATTGGTTAAAAACCGTAATTGGATTAGAATAAGCCTAAGGAGGATGAAAATGACCTAAATGTTCAACCAATGACACAAAATCACTTATTGGATGCACAAGATTGGTTAAAAACCCTAATTGGATTAGAATAATCCGAACGATGACGAAAATTGACCTAAATGTTCAACCAATGACACAAAATCTTTTATTGGATGCACAAGATTGATTAAAAACCCTAATTGGATAAGAATAAGCCTAGGGAGTACGAAAATGACCTAAATGTTCAACCAATGACACAAAATCACTTACTGGATGCACAAGATTGGTTAAAGACCCTAATTGGATTAGAATAAGCCGAAGGATGACAAAATTTACCTAAATGTTAAACCAATGACACAAAATCACTTATTGGATGCACAAGATTGATTAAAAACCCTAATTGGATTGGAATAAGCCTAGGGAGGACGAAAATGACCTAAATGTTCAACCAATGACACAAAATCACTAATTCGATGCACAAGATTGGTTAAAAACCATAATTGGATTAGAAAAAGCCTAGGGAGGACGAAAATGACCTAAATGTTAAACCAATGACACAAAATGACTTATTGGAGGCACAAGATTGGTTAAAAACCCTAATTGGATTAGAATTAGACAACGGAAGACGAAAATGAGCTTAACGTTCAACCAATGACACAAAATCAATTATTGGATGCACAACATTGGTTAAAAACCCTAATTGGATTAAAATAAGCCGAAGGATGACGAAAATGACCTAAATGTTCAACCAATGACAAAAAATCACTTGTTGGATGCACAAGATTGGTTAAAAACCCTAATAGGATTAGAATAAGCCTAGGGAGGATGAAAATGACCTAAAAGTTCAACCAATAAAACAAACCCACTTATTGGATGCACAAGATTGGTTAAAAACCGTAATTGGATTAGAATAAGCCTAAGGAGGATGAAAATGACCTAAATTTTCAACCAATGACACAAAATCACTTATTGGATGCACAAGATTGGTTAAAAACCCTAATTGGATTAGAATAAGCCGAACGATGACGAAAATTGACCTAAATGTTCAACCAATGACACAAAATCTTTTATTGGATGCACAAGATTGATTAAAATCCCTAATTGGATAAGAATAAGCCTAGGGAGTACGAAAATGACCTAAATATTCAACCAATGACACAAAATCACTTATTGGATGCACAAGATTGGTTAAAAACCCTGATTGAATTTGAATAAGCCTAGGAAGGACGAAAATGACCTAAATGTTCAACCAATGACACAAAATCACTTATTGGATGCATAAGATTGATTAAAAACCCTAATTGGATTAGAATAAGCCTAGGGAGGACGAAAATGACCGAAATGTTCAACCAATGACACAAAATCACTTATTGGATGCACAAGATTGGTTAAAAACCATAATTGGATTAGAAAAAGCCTAGGGAGGACGAAAATGACCTAAATGTTAAACCAATGACACAAAATGACTTATTGGAGGCACAACATTGGTTAAAATCCCTAATTGGATTAGAATTAGACTACGGAGGACGAAAATGAGCTTAACGTTCAACCAATGACACAAAATCAATTATTGGATGCACAAGATTGGTTAAAAACCCTAATTGGATTAAAATAAGCCGAAGGATGACGAAAATGACCTAAATGTTCAACCAATGACACAAAAACACTTATTGGATGCACAAGATTGGTTAAAAACCCTAACTGGATGAGAATATGCCTATAGAGGATGAAAATGACCTAAATGTTCAACCAATGACACAAAATCACTTATTGGATGCACAAGATTGGTTAAAAACCCTAATTGGATTAGAATAAGCCGAACGATAACGAAAATTGACCTAAATGTTCAACCAATGACACAAAATCACTTATTGGATGCACAAGATTGGTTAAAGACCCTAATTGGATGAGAATAAGCCTATGGAGGACGAAAATGACCTAAATGTTCAACCAATGACACAAAATGACTTATTGGAGGCAAAAGATTGGTTAAGAACCCTAATTGGATTAGAATAAGACTACAGAGGATGAAAATAACCTTAATGTTCAACCAATGACACAAAATCAATTATTGGATGAACAAGATTGGTTAAAAACCCTAATTGGATTAGAATAAGCCGAAGGATGACGAAAATGACCTAAATGTTCAACCAATGACACAAAATCACTTATTGGATGCACAAGATTTGTTAAAAACCCTGATTGGATTAGAATAAGCCTAGAAAGGACGAAAATGACCTAAGTGTTCAACCAATGACACAAAATCACTTATTGGATGCACAAGATTGGTTAAAAACCCTAATTGGGTTAGAATAAGCCTAGGGAGGATGAAAATGACCTAAATGTTCAACCAATGGCACAAAATCAATTATTGGATGCATAAGATTGGTTAAAGACCCTAATTGGATTAGAATAAGCCGAAGGATGACAAAATTTACCTAAATCTTCAACCAATGACACAAAATCACTTATTGGATGCACAGGATTGGTTAAAAACCATAATTGGATTAGAATAAGCCTTGGGAGGATGAAAATGACCTAAATGTTCAACCAATGACAAAAATCACTTATTAGATGCACAAGATTGGTTAAAAACCCTAATTGGATTAGAATAAGCCGAACGATGACGAAAATTGACCTAAATGTTCAACCAATGACACAAAATCATTTATTGGAGGCACAAGATTGGTTAATAACACTAATTGGATTAGAATAATATTAAGGAGGACGAAAATGACCTTAATATTCAACCAATGGCACAAAATCAATTATTGGATGCACAAGATTGGTTAAAAACCATAATTGGATTAGAATAATCCTAGGGTGGACGAAAATGACCTAAATGGTCAACCAATGACACAAAATGACTTATTGGAGGCACAAAATTGGTTAAAAACCCTAATTAGATTAGAATAAGACTACGGAGGACGAAAATGACCTTAATGTTCAACCAATGACACAAAATCACTTATTGGATGCACAAGATTGGTTAAAGACCCTAATTGGATTAGAATAAGCCTAGAGAGGATGAAAATGACCTAAGTGTTCAACCAATGACACAAAAACACTTATTGGATGCACAAGATTGGTTAAAAACCCTAACTGGATAAGAATAAACCTTTGGAGAATGAAAATGACTTAAATGTTCAACCAATGACACAAAATCACTTATTGGATGCACAAGATTGGTTAAAAACCCTAATTGGATTAGAATAAGCCTTTGGAGGACGAAAATGACATAAATGTTCAACCAATGACAAAAATCACTTATTGGATGCACAAGATTGGTTAAAAACCCTAATTGGATTAGAATAAGCCGAAAGATGATGAAAATTGACCTAAATGTTCAACCAATGACACAAAATCATTTATTGGAGGCACCAGATTGGTTAATAACCCTAATTGGATTAGAATAAGACTACGGAGGACGAAAATGACCTTAATATTCAACCAATGGCACAAAATCAATTATTGGATGCACAAGATTGGTTAAAAACCCTAATTGGATTAGAATAAGCCGAAGGATGACGAAAATGACCTAAATGTTCAACCAATGACACAAAATCACTTATTGGATGCACAAGATTTGTTAAAAACCCTGATTGGATTAGAATAAGCCTAGAAAGGACGAAAATGACCTAAGTGTTCAACCAATGATACAAAATCACTTATTGGATGCACAAGATTGGTTAAAAACCCTAATTGGATTAGAATAAGCCTAGGGAGGATGAAATTGACCTAAATGTTCAACCAATGACACAAAATCACTTATTGGATGCACAAGATTGGTTAAAGACCCTAATTGGATTAGAATAAGCCTAGAGAGGATGAAAATGACCTAAGTGTTCAACCAATGACACAAAAACACTTATTGGATGCACAAGATTGGTTAAAAACCCTAACTGGATGAGAATATGCCTATAGAGGATGAAAATGACCTAAATGTTCAACCAATGACACAAAATCACTTATTGGATGCACAAGATTGGTTAAAAACCCTAATTGGATTAGAATAAGCCGAACGATGACGAAAATTGACCTAAATGTTCAACCAATGCCACAAAATCTTTTATTGGATGCACAAGATTGATTAAAAACCCTAATTGGATAAGAATAAGCCTAGGGAGTACGAAAATTACCTAAATGTTCAACCAATGACACAAAATCACTTATTGGATGCACAAGATTGGTTAAAGACCCTAATTGGATTAGAATAAGCCGAAGGATGACAAAATTTACCTAAATGTTAAACCAATGACACAAAATCACTTATTGGATGCACAAGATTGATTAAAAACCCTAATTGGATTGGAATAAGCCTAGGGAGGACGAAAATGACCTAAATGTTCAACCAATGACACAAAATCACTAATTCGATGCACAAGATTGGTTAAAAACCATAATTGGATTAGAAAAAGCCTAGGGAGGACGAAAATGACCTAAATGTTAAACCAATGACACAAAATGACTTATTGGAGGCACAAGATTGGTTAAAAACCCTAATTGGATTAGAATTAGACTACGGAGGACGAAAATGAGCTTAACGTTCAACCAATGACACAAAATCAATTATTGGATGCACAAGATTGGTTAAAAACCGTAATTGGATTAGAATAAGCCTAAGGAGGATGAAAATGACCTAAATGTTCAACCAATGACACAAAATCACTTATTGGATGCACAAGATTGGTTAAAAACCCTAATTGGATTAGAATAAGCCGAACGATGACGAAAATTGACCTAAATGTTCAACCAATGACACAAAATATTTTATTGGATGCACAAGATTGATTAAAAACCCTAATTGGATAAGAATAAGCCTAGGGAGTACGAAAATGACCTAAATGTTCAACCAATGACACAAAATCACTTATTGGATGCACAAGATTAGTTAAAGACCCTAATTGGATTAGAATAAGCCGAAGGATGACAAAATTTACCTAAATGTTCAACCAATGACACAAAATCACTTATTGGATGCACAAGATTGATTAAAAACCCTAATTGGATTGGAATAAGCCTAGGGAGGACGAAAATGACCTAAATGTTCAACCAATGACACAAAATCACTAATTCGATGCACAAGATTGGTTAAAAACCATAATTGGATTAGAAAAGGCCTAGGGAGGACGAAAATGACCTAAATGTTAAACCAATGACACAAAATGACTTATTGGAGGCACAAGATTGGTTAAAAACCCTAATTGGATTAGAATTAGACTACGGAAGACGAAAATGAGCTTAACGTTCAACCAATGACACAAAATCAATTATTGGATGCACAACATTGGTTAAAAACCCTAATTGGATTAAAATAAGCCGAAGGATGACGAAAATGACCTAAATGTTCAACCAATGACACAAAATCACTTATTGGATGCACAAGATTGGTTAAAAACCCTAATAGGATTAGAATAAGCCTAGGGAGGATGAAAATGACCTAAAAGTTCAACCAATAAAACAAACCCACTTATTGGATGCACAAGATTGGTTAAAAACCGTAATTGGATTAGAATAAGCCTAAGGAGGATGAAAATGACCTAAATTTTCAACCAATGACACAAAATCACTTATTGGATGCACAAGATTGGTTAAAAACCCTAATTGGATTAGAATAAGCCGAACGATGACGAAAATTGACCTAAATGTTCAACCAATGACACAAAATCTTTTATTGGATGCACAAGATTGATTAAAATCCCTAATTGGATAAGAATAAGCCTAGGGAGTACGAAAATGACCTAAATATTCAACCAATGACACAAAATCACTTATTGGATGCACAAGATTGGTTAAAAACCCTGATTGAATTTGAATAAGCCTAGGAAGGACGAAAATGACCTAAATGTTCAACCAATGACACAAAATCACTTATTGGATGCATAAGATTGATTAAAAACCCTAATTGGATTAGAATAAGCCTAGGGAGGACGACAATGACCGAAATGTTCAACCAATGACACAAAATCACTTATTGGATGCACAAGATTGGTTAAAAACCATAATTGGATTAGAATAAGCCTAGGGAGGATGAAAATAACCTAAATGTTCAACCAATGACACAAAATGACTTAATGGAGGCACAAGATTGGTTAAAAACCCTAATTAGATTAGAATAAGACTACGGAGGACGAAAATGACCTTAATGTTCAACCAATGACACAAAATCACTTATTGGATGCACAAGATTGGTTAAAGACCCTAATTGGATTAGAATAAGCCTAGAGAGGATGAAAATGACCTAAGTGTTCAACCAATGACACAAAAACACTTATTGGATGCACAAGATTGGTTAAAAACCCTAACTGGATGAGAATATGCCTATAGAGGATGAAAATGACCTAAATGTTCAACCAATGACACAAAATCACTTATTGGATGCACAAGATTGGTTAAAAACCCTAATTGGATTAGAATAAGCCGAACGATGACGAAAATTGACCTAAATGTTCAACCAATGCCACAAAATCTTTTATTGGATGCACAAGATTGATTAAAAACCCTAATTGGATAAGAATAAGCCTAGGGAGTACGAAAATTACCTAAATGTTCAATTAATGACACAAAATCACTTATTGGATGCACAAGATTGGTTAAAGACCCTAATTGGATTAGAATAAGCCGAAGGATGACAAAATTTACCTAAATGTTCAACCAATGACAAAAAATCATTTATTGGATGCACAAGATTGGTTAAAGACCCTAATTGGATTAGAATAAGCCTAGAGAGGATGAAAATGACCTAAGTGTTCAACCAATGACACAAAAACACTTATTGGATGCACAAGATTGGTTAAAAACCCTAACTGGATGAGAATATGCCTATAGAGGATGAAAATGACCTAAATGTTCAACCAATGACACAAAATCACTTATTGGATGCACAAGATTGGTTAAAAACCCTAATTGGATTAGAATAAGCCGAACGATGACGAAAATTGACCTAAATGTTCAACCAATGCCACAAAATCTTTTATTGGATGCACAAGATTGATTAAAAACCCTAATTGGATAAGAATAAGCCTAGGGAGTACGAAAATTACCTAAATGTTCAACCAATGACACAAAATCACTTATTGGATGCACAAGATTGGTTAAAGACCCTAATTGGATTAGAATAAGCCGAAGGATGACAAAATTTACCTAAATGTTAAACCAATGACACAAAATCACTTATTGGATGCACAAGATTGATTAAAAACCCTAATTGGATTGGAATAAGCCTAGGGAGGACGAAAATGACCTAAATGTTCAACCAATGACACAAAATCACTAATTCGATGCACAAGATTGGTTAAAAACCATAATTGGATTAGAAAAAGCCTAGGGAGGACGAAAATGACCTAAATGTTAAACCAATGACACAAAATGACTTATTGGAGGCACAAGATTGGTTAAAAACCCTAATTGGATTAGAATTCGACTACGGAGGACGAAAATGAGCTTAACGTTCAACCAATGACACAAAATCAATTATTGGATGCACAAGATTGGTTAAAAACCCTAATTGGATTAAAATAAGCCAAAGGATGACGAAAATGACCTAAATGTTCAACCAATGACACAAAATCACTTATTGGATGCACAAGATTGGTTAAAGACCCTAATTGGATGAGAATAAGCCTATGGAGGACGAAAATGACCTAAATGTTCAACCAATGACACAAAATGACTTATTGGAGGCAAAAGATTGGTTAAGAACCCTAATTGGATTAGAATAAGACTACAGAGGATGAAAATAACCTTAATGTTCAACCAATGACACAAAATCAATTATTGGATGAACAAGATTGGTTAAAAACCCTAATTGGATTAGAATAAGCCGAAGGATGACGAAAATGACCTAAATGTTCAACCAATGACACAAAATCACTTATTGGATGCACAAGATTTGTTAAAAACCCTGATTGGATTAGAATAAGCCTAGAAAGGACGAAAATGACCTAAGTGTTCAACCAATGACACAAAATCACTTATTGGATGCACAAGATTGGTTAAAAACCCTAATTGGGTTAGAATAAGCCTAGGGAGGATGAAAATGACCTAAATGTTCAACCAATGGCACAAAATCAATTATTGGATGCATAAGATTGGTTAAAGACCCTAATTGGATTAGAATAAGCCGAAGGATGACAAAATTTACCTAAATCTTCAACCAATGACACAAAATCACTTATTGGATGCACAGGATTGGTTAAAAACCATAATTGGATTAGAATAAGCCTTGGGAGGATGAAAATGACCTAAATGTTCAACCAATGACAAAAATCACTTATTAGATGCACAAGATTGGTTAAAAACCCTAATTGGATTAGAATAAGCCGAACGATGACGAAAATTGACCTAAATGTTCAACCAATGACACAAAATCATTTATTGGAGGCACAAGATTGGTTAATAACACTAATTGGATTAGAATAATATTAAGGAGGACGAAAATGACCTTAATATTCAACCAATGGCACAAAATCAATTATTGGATGCACAAGATTGGTTAAAAACCATAATTGGATTAGAATAATCCTAGGGTGGACGAAAATGACCTAAATGGTCAACCAATGACACAAAATGACTTATTGGAGGCACAAAATTGGTTAAAAACCCTAATTAGATTAGAATAAGACTACGGAGGACGAAAATGACCTTAATGTTCAACCAATGACACAAAATCACTTATTGGATGCACAAGATTGGTTAAAGACCCTAATTGGATTAGAATAAGCCTAGAGAGGATGAAAATGACCTAAGTGTTCAACCAATGACACAAAAACACTTATTGGATGCACAAGATTGGTTAAAAACCCTAACTGGATAAGAATAAACCTTTGGAGAATGAAAATGACTTAAATGTTCAACCAATGACACAAAATCACTTATTGGATGCACAAGATTGGTTAAAAACCCTAATTGGATTAGAATAAGCCTTTGGAGGACGAAAATGACATAAATGTTCAACCAATGACAAAAATCACTTATTGGATGCACAAGATTGGTTAAAAACCCTAATTGGATTAGAATAAGCCGAAAGATGATGAAAATTGACCTAAATGTTCAACCAATGACACAAAATCATTTATTGGAGGCACCAGATTGGTTAATAACCCTAATTGGATTAGAATAAGACTACGGAGGACGAAAATGACCTTAATATTCAACCAATGGCACAAAATCAATTATTGGATGCACAAGATTGGTTAAAAACCCTAATTGGATTAGAATAAGCCGAAGGATGACGAAAATGACCTAAATGTTCAACCAATGACACAAAATCACTTATTGGATGCACAAGATTTGTTAAAAACCCTGATTGGATTAGAATAAGCCGAAGGATGACGAAAAATGACCTAAATGTTCAATCAATGACACAAAATCACTTATTGGATGCACAAGATTGGTTAAAGACCCTAATTGGATTAGAATAAGCCTAGAGAGGATGAAAATGACCTAAGTGTTCAACCAATGACACAAAAACACTTATTGGATGCACAAGATTGGTTAAAAACCCTAACTGGATGAGAATATGCCTATAGAGGATGAAAATGACCTAAATGTTCAACCAATGACACAAAATCACTTATTGGATGCACAAGATTGGTTAAAAACCCTAATTGGATTAGAATAAGCCGAACGATGACGAAAATTGACCTAAATGTTCAACCAATGCCACAAAATCTTTTATTGGATGCACAAGATTGATTAAAAACCCTAATTGGATAAGAATAAGCCTAGGGAGTACGAAAATTACCTAAATGTTCAACCAATGACACAAAATCACTTATTGGATGCACAAGATTGGTTAAAGACCCTAATTGGATTAGAATAAGCCGAAGGATGACAAAATTTACCTAAATGTTAAACCAATGACACAAAATCACTTATTGGATGCACAAGATTGATTAAAAACCCTAATTGGATTGGAATAAGCCTAGGGAGGACGAAAATGACCTAAATGTTCAACCAATGACACAAAATCACTAATTCGATGCACAAGATTGGTTAAAAACCATAATTGGATTAGAAAAAGCCTAGGGAGGACGAAAATGACCTAAATGTTAAACCAATGACACAAAATGACTTATTGGAGGCACAAGATTGGTTAAAAACCCTAATTGGATTAGAATTAGACAACGGAAGACGAAAATGAGCTTAACGTTCAACCAATGACACAAAATCAATTATTGGATGCACAACATTGGTTAAAAACCCTAATTGGATTAAAATAAGCCGAAGGATGACGAAAATGACCTAAATGTTCAACCAATGACACAAAATCACTTATTGGATGCACAAGATTGGTTAAAAACCCTAATAGGATTAGAATAAGCCTAGGGAGGATGAAAATGACCTAAAAGTTCAACCAATAAAACAAACCCACTTATTGGATGCACAAGATTGGTTAAAAACCGTAATTGGATTAGAATAAGCCTAAGGAGGATGAAAATGACCTAAATGTTCAACCAATGACACAAAATCACTTATTGGATGCACAAGATTCGTTAAAAACCCTAATTGGATTAGAATAAGCCGAACGATGACCAAAATTGACCTAAATGTTCAACCAATGACACAAAATCTTTTATTGGATGCACAAGATTGATCAAAAACCCTAATTGGATAAGAATAAGCCTAGGGAGTACGAAAATGACCTAAATGTTCAACCAATGACACAAAATCACTTATTGGATGCACAAGATTGGTTAAAAACCCTGATTGAATTTTAATAAGCCTAGGAAGGACGAAAATGACCTAAATGTTCAACCAATGACATAAAATCACTTATTGGATGCATAAGATTGATTAAAAACCCTAATTGGATTAGAATAAGCCTAGGGAGGACGAAAATGGCCGAAATGTTCAACCAATGACACAAAATCACTTATTGGATGCACAAGATTGGTTAAAAACCATAATTGGATTAGAATAAGCCTAGGGAGGATGAAAATAACCTAAATGTTCAACCAATGACACAAAATGACTTATTGGAGGCACAAGATTGGTTAAAAACCCTAATTAGATTAGAATAAGACTACGGAGGACGAAAATGACCTTAATGTTCAACCAATGACACAAAATCACTTATTGGATGCACAAGATTGGTTAAAGACCCTAATTGGATTAGAATAAGCCTAGAGAGGATGAAAATGACCTAAGTGTTCAACCAATGACACAAAAACACTTATTGGATGCACAAGATTGGTTAAAAACCCTAACTGGATGAGAATATGCCTATAGAGGATGAAAATGACCTAAATGTTCAACCAATGACACAAAATCACTTATTGGATGCACAAGATTGGTTAAAAACCCTAATTGGATTAGAATAAGCCGAACGATGACGAAAATTGACCTAAATGTTCAACCAATGCCACAAAATCTTTTATTGGATGCACAAGATTGATTAAAAACCCTAATTGGATAAGAATAAGCCTAGGGAGTACGAAAATTACCTAAATGTTCAACCAATGACACAAAATCACTTATTGGATGCACAAGATTGGTTAAAGACCCTAATTGGATTAGAATAAGCCGAAGGATGACAAAATTTACCTAAATGTTAAACCAATGACACAAAATCACTTATTGGATGCACAAGATTGATTAAAAACCCTAATTGGATTGGAATAAGCCTAGGGAGGACGAAAATGACCTAAATGTTCAACCAATGACACAAAATCACTAATTCGATGCACAAGATTGGTTAAAAACCATAATTGGATTAGAAAAAGCCTAGGGAGGACGAAAATGACCTAAATGTTAAACCAATGACACAAAATGACTTATTGGAGGCACAAGATTGGTTAAAAACCCTAATTGGATTAGAATTAGACAACGGAAGACGAAAATGAGCTTAACGTTCAACCAATGACACAAAATCAATTATTGGATGCACAACATTGGTTAAAAACCCTAATTGGATTAAAATAAGCCGAAGGATGACGAAAATGACCTAAATGTTCAACCAATGACACAAAATCACTTATTGGATGCACAAGATTGGTTAAAGACCCTAATTGGATGAGAATAAGCCTATGGAGGACGAAAATGACCTAAATGTTCAACCAATGACACAAAATGACTTATTGGAGGCAAAAGATTGGTTAAGAACCCTAATTGGATTAGAATAAGACTACAGAGGATGAAAATAACCTTAATGTTCAACCAATGACACAAAATCAATTATTGGATGAACAAGATTGGTTAAAAACCCTAATTGGATTAGAATAAGCCGAAGGATGACGAAAATGACCTAAATGTTCAACCAATGACACAAAATCACTTATTGGATGCACAAGATTTGTTAAAAACCCTGATTGGATTAGAATAAGCCTAGAAAGGACGAAAATGACCTAAGTGTTCAACCAATGACACAAAATCACTTATTGGATGCACAAGATTGGTTCAAAACCCTAATTGGATTAGAATAAGCCTAGGGAGGATGAAATTGACCTAAATGTTCAACCAATGACACAAAATCACTTATTGGATGCACAAGATTGGTTAAAAACCCTGATTGAAGTTTAATAAGCCTAGGAAGGACGAAAATGACCTAAATGTTCAACCAATGACACAAAATCACTTATTGGATGCATAAGATTGATTAAAAACCCTAATTGGATTAGAATAAGCCTAGGGAGGACGAAAATGACCTTAATGTTCAACCAATGACACAAAATCATATATTGGATGCACAAGATTGGTTAAAAACCCTAATTGGATTAGAATAAGCCGAAGGATGACGAAAATGACCTGAATGTTCAACCAATAACACAAAATCACTTATTGGATGCACAAGATTGGTTAATAACCCTAATTGGATTAGAATAAGACTACGGTGGACGAAAATGACCTTAATATTCAACCAATGGCACAAAATCAATTATTGGATGCACCTGATTGGTTAAAAACCCTAATTGGATTAGAATAAGCCGAAGGATGACGAAAATCACCTAAATGTTCAAGCAATAACACAAAATCACATATTGGATGCACAAGATTGGTTAAAAACCCTAATTGGATTAGAATACGCCGAAGGATAACAAAAGTTACCTAAATGTTCAATCAATGACACAAAATCACTTATTGGATGCACAAGATTGATTAAAAACCCTAATTGGATTGGAATAAGCCTAGGGAGGACGAAAATGACCTAAATGTTCAACCAATGACACAAAATCACTAATTCGATGCACAAGATTGGTTAAAAACCATAATTGGATTAGAAAAGGCCTAGGGAGGACGAAAATGACCTAAATGTTAAACCAATGACACAAAATGACTTATTGGAGGCACAAGATTGGTTAAAAACCCTAATTGGATTAGAATTAGACTACGGAAGACGAAAATGAGCTTAACGTTCAACCAATGACACAAAATCAATTATTGGATGCACAACATTGGTTAAAAACCCTAATTGGATTAAAATAAGCCGAAGGATGACGAAAATGACCTAAATGTTCAACCAATGACACAAAATCACTTATTGGATGCACAAGATTGGTTAAAAACCCTAATAGGATTAGAATAAGCCTAGGGAGGATGAAAATGACCTAAAAGTTCAACCAATAAAACAAACCCACTTATTGGATGCACAAGATTGGTTAAAAACCGTAATTGGATTAGAATAAGCCTAAGGAGGATGAAAATGACCTAAATGTTCAACCAATGACACAAAATCACTTATTGGATGCACAAGATTGGTTAAAAACCCTAATTGGATTAGAATAAGCCGAACGATGACCAAAATTGACCTAAATGTTCAACCAATGACACAAAATCTTTTATTGGATGCACAAGATTGATTAAAAACCCTAATTGGATAAGAATAAGCCTAGGGAGTACGAAAATGACCTAAATGTTCAACCAATGACACAAAATCACTTATTGGATGCACAAGATTGGTTAAAAACCCTGATTGAATTTGAATAAGCCTAGGAAGGACGAAAATGACCTAAATGTTCAACCAATGACACAAAATCACTTATTGGATGCATAAGATTGATTAAAAACCCTAATTGGATTAGAATAAGCCTAGGGAGGACGAAAATGGCCGAAATGTTCAACCAATGACACAAAATCACTTATTGGATGCACAAGATTGGTTAAAAACCATAATTGGATTAGAATAAGCCTAGGGAGGATGAAAATAACCTAAATGTTCAACCAATGACACAAAATGACTTATTGGAGGCACAAGATTGGTTAAAAACCCTAATTAGATTAGAATAAGACTACGGAGGACGAAAATGACCTTAATGTTCAACCAATGACACAAAATCACTTATTGGATGCACAAGATTGGTTAAAGACCCTAATTGGATTAGAATAAGCCTAGAGAGGATGAAAATGACCTAAGTGTTCAACCAATGACACAAAAACACTTATTGGATGCACAAGATTGGTTAAAAACCCTAACTGGATGAGAATATGCCTATAGAGGATGAAAATGACCTAAATGTTCAACCAATGACACAAAATCACTTATTGGATGCACAAGATTGGTTAAAAACCCTAATTGGATTAGAATAAGCCGAACGATGACGAAAATTGACCTAAATGTTCAACCAATGCCACAAAATCTTTTATTGGATGCACAAGATTGATTAAAAACCCTAATTGGATAAGAATAAGCCTAGGGAGTACGAAAATTACCTAAATGTTCAACCAATGACACAAAATCACTTATTGGATGCACAAGATTGGTTAAAGACCCTAATTGGATTAGAATAAGCCGAAGGATGACAAAATTTACCTAAATGTTCAACCAATGACAAAAAATCATTTATTGGATGCACAAGATTGGTTAAAGACCCTAATTGGATTAGAATAAGCCTAGAGAGGATGAAAATGACCTAAGTGTTCAACCAATGACACAAAAACACTTATTGGATGCACAAGATTGGTTAAAAACCCTAAATAGATAAGAATAAGCCTATGGAGGATGAAAATGACCTAAATGTTCAACCAATGACACAAAATCACTTATTGGATGCACAAGATTCGTTAAAAACCCTAATAGGATTAGAATAAGCCTAGGGAGGATGAAAATGACCTAAAAGTTCTACCAATAAAACGAACCCACTTATTGGATGCACAAGATTGGTTAAAAACCGTAATTGGATTAGAATAAGCCTAAGGAGGATGAAAATGACCTAAATGTTCAACCAATGACACAAAATCACTTATTGGATGCACAAGATTGGTTAAAAACCCTAATTGGATTAGAATAAGCCGAACGATGACGAAAATTGACCTAAATGTTCAACCAATGACACAAAATCTTTTATTGGATGCACAAGATTGATTAAAAACCCTAATTGGATAAGAATAAGCCTAGGGAGTACGAAAATGACCTAAATGTTCAACCAATGACACAAAATCACTTATTGGATGCACAAGATTGGTTAAAAACCCTGATTGAATTTGAATAAGCCTAGGAAGGACGAAAATGACCTAAATGTTCAACCAATGACACAAAATCACTTATTGGATGCATAAGATTGATTAAAAACCCTAATTGGATTAGAATAAGCCTAGGGAGGACGAAAATGGCCGAAATGTTCAACCAATGACACAAAATCACTTATTGGATGCACAAGATTGGTTAAAAACCATAATTGGATTAGAATAAGCCTAGGGAGGATGAAAATAACCTAAATGTTCAACCAATGACACAAAATGACTTATTGGAGGCACAAGATTGGTTAAAAACCCTAATTAGATTAGAATAAGACTACGGAGGACGAAAATGACCTTAATGTTCAACCAATGACACAAAATCACTTATTGGATGCACAAGATTGGTTAAAGACCCTAATTGGATTAGAATAAGCCTAGAGAGGATGAAAATGACCTAAGTGTTCAACCAATGACACAAAAACACTTATTGGATGCACAAGATTGGTTAAAAACCCTAACTGGATGAGAATATGCCTATAGAGGATGAAAATGACCTAAATGTTCAACCAATGACACAAAATCACTTATTGGATGCACAAGATTGGTTAAAAACCCTAATTGGATTAGAATAAGCCGAACGATGACGAAAATTGACCTAAATGTTCAACCAATGCCACAAAATCTTTTATTGGATGCACAAGATTGATTAAAAACCCTAATTGGATAAGAATAAGCCTAGGGAGTACGAAAATTACCTAAATGTTCAACCAATGACACAAAATCACTTATTGGATGCACAAGATTGGTTAAAGACCCTAATTGGATTAGAATAAGCCGAAGGATGACAAAATTTACCTAAATGTTAAACCAATGACACAAAATCACTTATTGGATGCACAAGATTGATTAAAAACCCTAATTGGATTGGAATAAGCCTAGGGAGGACGAAAATGACCTAAATGTTCAACCAATGACACAAAATCACTAATTCGATGCACAAGATTGGTTAAAAACCATAATTGGATTAGAAAAAGCCTAGGGAGGACGAAAATGACCTAAATGTTAAACCAATGACACAAAATGACTTATTGGAGGCACAAGATTGGTTAAAAACCCTAATTGGATTAGAATTAGACTACGGAGGACGAAAATGAGCTTAACGTTCAACCAATGACACAAAATCAATTATTGGATGCACAAGATTGGTTAAAAACCCTAATTGGATTACAATAAGCCGAAGGATGACCAAAATGACCTAAATGTTCAACCAATGACACAAAAACACTTGTTGGATGCACAAGATTGGTTAAAAACCCTAACTGGATGAGAATATGCCTATAGAGGATGAAAATGACCTAAATGTTCAACCAATGACACAAAATCACTTATTGGATGCACAAGATTGGTTAAAAACCCTAATTGGATTAGAATAAGCCGAACGATGACGAAAATTGACCTAAATGTTCAACCAATGCCACAAAATCTTTTATTGGATGCACAAGATTGATTAAAAACCCTAATTGGATAAGAATAAGCTTAGGGAGTACGAAAATTACCTAAATGTTCAACCAATGACACAAAATCACTTATTGGATGCACAAGATTGGTTAAAGACCCTAATTGGATTAGAATAAGCCGAAGGATGACAAAACTTACCTAAATGTTCAACCAATGACAAAAAATCATTTATTGGATGCACAAGATTGGTTAAAGACGCTAATTGGATTAGAATAAGCCTAGAGAGGATGAAAATGACCTAAGTGTTCAACCAATGACACAAAAACACTTATTGGATGCACAAGATTGGTTAAAAACCCTAACTGGATAAGAATAAGCCTATGGAGGATGAAAATGACCTAAATGTTCAACCAATGACACAAAATCACTTATTGGATGCACAAGATTCGTTAAAAACCCTAATAGGATTAGAATAAGCCTAGGGAGGATGAAAATGACCTAAAAGTTCAACCAATAAAACAAACCCACTTATTGGATGCACAAGATTGGTTAAAAACCGTAATTGGATTAGAATAAGCCTAAGGAGGATGAAAATGACCTAAATGTTCAACCAATGACACAAAATCACTTATTGGATGCACAAGATTGGTTAAAAACCCTAATTGGATTAGAATAAGCCGAACGATGACCAAAATTGACCTAAATGTTCAACCAATGACACAAAATCTTTTATTGGATGCACAAGATTGATTAAAAACCCTAATTGGATAAGAATAAGCCTAGGGAGTACGAAAATGACCTAAATGTTCAACCAATGACACAAAATCACTTATTGGATGCACAAGATTGGTTAAAAACCCTGATTGAATTTGAATAAGCCTAGGAAGGACGAAAATGACCTAAATGTTCAACCAATGACACAAAATCACTTATTGGATGCATAAGATTGATTAAAAACCCTAATTGGATTAGAATAAGCCTAGGGAGGACGACAATGACCGAAATGTTCAACCAATGACACAAAATCACTTATTGGATGCACAAGATTGGTTAAAAACCATAATTGGATTAGAATAAGCCTAGGGAGGATGAAAATAACCTAAATGTTCAACCAATGACACAAAATGACTTAATGGAGGCACAAGATTGGTTAAAAACCCTAATTAGATTAGAATAAGACTACGGAGGACGAAAATGACCTTAATGTTCAACCAATGACACAAAATCACTTATTGGATGCACAAGATTGGTTAAAGACCCTAATTGGATTAGAATAAGCCTAGAGAGGATGAAAATGACCTAAGTGTTCAACCAATGACACAAAAACACTTATTGGATGCACAAGATTGGTTAAAAACCCTAACTGGATGAGAATATGCCTATAGAGGATGAAAATGACCTAAATGTTCAACCAATGACACAAAATCACTTATTGGATGCACAAGATTGGTTAAAAACCCTAATTGGATTAGAATAAGCCGAACGATGACGAAAATTGACCTAAATGTTCAACCAATGCCACAAAATCTTTTATTGGATGCACAAGATTGATTAAAAACCCTAATTGGATAAGAATAAGCCTAGGGAGTACGAAAATTACCTAAATGTTCAACCAATGACACAAAATCACTTATTGGATGCACAAGATTGGTTAAAGACCCTAATTGGATTAGAATAAGCCGAAGGATGACAAAATTTACCTAAATGTTAAACCAATGACACAAAATCACTTATTGGATGCACAAGATTGATTAAAAACCCTAATTGGATTGGAATAAGCCTAGGGAGGACGAAAATGACCTAAATGTTCAACCAATGACACAAAATCACTAATTCGATGCACAAGATTGGTTAAAAACCATAATTGGATTAGAAAAAGCCTAGGGAGGACGAAAATGACCTAAATGTTAAACCAATGACACAAAATGACTTATTGGAGGCACAAGATTGGTTAAAAACCCTAATTGGATTAGAATTAGACTACGGAGGACGAAAATGAGCTTAACGTTCAACCAATGACACAAAATCAATTATTGGATGCACAAGATTGGTTAAAAACCGTAATTGGATTAGAATAAGCCTAAGGAGGATGAAAATGACCTAAATGTTCAACCAATGACACAAAATCACTTATTGGATGCACAAGATTGGTTAAAAACCCTAATTGGATTAGAATAAGCCGAACGATGACGAAAATTGACCTAAATGTTCAACCAATGACACAAAATATTTTATTGGATGCACAAGATTGATTAAAAACCCTAATTGGATAAGAATAAGCCTAGGGAGTACGAAAATGACCTAAATGTTCAACCAATGACACAAAATCACTTATTGGATGCACAAGATTAGTTAAAGACCCTAATTGGATTAGAATAAGCCGAAGGATGACAAAATTTACCTAAATGTTCAACCAATGACACAAAATCACTTATTGGATGCACAAGATTGATTAAAAACCCTAATTGGATTGGAATAAGCCTAGGGAGGACGAAAATGACCTAAATGTTCAACCAATGACACAAAAGCACTAATTCGATGCACAAGATTGGTTAAAAACCATAATTGGATTAGAAAAAGCCTAGGGAGGACGAAAATGACCTAAATGTTAAACCAATGACACAAAATGACTTATTGGAGGCACAAGATTGGTTAAAAACCCTAATTGGATTAGAATTAGACTACGGAGGACGAAAATGAGCTTAACGTTCAACCAATGACACAAAATCAATTATTGGATGCACAAGATTGGTTAAAAACCGTAATTGGATTAGAATAAGCCTAAGGAGGATGAAAATGACCTAAATGTTCAACCAATGACACAAAATCACTTATTGGATGCACAAGATTGGTTAAAAACCCTAATTGGATTAGAATAAGCCGAACGATGACGAAAATTGTCCTAAATGTTCAACCAATGACACAAAATATTTTATTGGATGCACAAGATTGATTAAAAACCCTAATTGGATAAGAATAAGCCTAGGGAGTACGAAAATGACCTCAATGTTCAACCAATGACACAAAATCACTTATTGGATGCACAAGATTGGTTAAAGACCCTAATTGGATTAGAATAAGCCGAAGGATGACAAAATTTACCTAAATGTTCAACCAATGACACAAAATCACTTATTGGATGCACAAGATTGATTAAAAACCCTAATTGGATTGGAATAAGCCTAGGGAGGACGAAAATGACCTAAATGTTCAACCAATGACACAAAATCACTAATTCGATGCACAAGATTGGTTAAAAACCCTAATTGGATTAGAAAAAGCCTTGGGAGGACGAAAATGACCTAAATGTTAAACCAATGACACAAAATGACTTATTTGAGGCACAAGATTGGTTAAAAACCCTAATTGGATTAGAATTAGACTACAGAGGACGAAAATGAGCTTAACGTTCAACCAATGACACAAAATCAATTATTGGATGCAAAAGATTGGTTAAAAACCCTAATTGGATTAAAATAAGCCGAAGGATGACGAAAATGACCTAAATGTTCAACCAATGACACAAAATCACTTATTGGATGCACAAGATTAGTTAAAGACCCTAATTGGATGAGAATAAGCCTATGGAGGACGAAAATGACCTAAATGTTCAACCAATGACACAAAATGACTTATTGGAGGCAAAAGATTGGTTAAAAACCCTAATTGGATTAGAATAAGACTACAGAGGATGAAAATAACCTTAATGTTCAACCAATGACACAAAATCAATTATTGGATGAACAAGATTGGTTAAAAACCCTAATTGGATTAGAATAAGCCGAAGGATGACGAAAATGACCTAAATGTTCAACCAATGACACAAAATCACTTATTGGATGCACAAGATTTGTTAAAAACCCTGATTGGATTAGAATAAGCCTAGAAAGGACGAAAATGACCTAAGTGTTCAACCAATGACACAAAATCACTTATTGGATGCACAAGATTGGTTAAAAACCCTAATTGGATTAGAATAAGCCTAGGGAGGACGAAAATGACCTAAATGTTCAACCAATGACACAAAATCACTTATTGGATGCACAAGATTGGTTAAAAACCTTAATTGGATTAGAATAAGCCTAGGGAGGACGAAATGACCTAAATGTTCAACCAATGACACAAAATGACACAAAATCACATATTGGATGCACAAGATTGGTTAAAAACCCTAATTGGATTAGAATAAGCCTAGGGAGGACGAAAATGACCTAAATGTTCAACCAATGACACAAAAAGACACAAAATCACATATTGGATGCACAAGATTGGTTAAAAATCCTAATTGGATTAGAATAAGCCTAGGGAGGATGAAAATGACCTAAATTTTAAACGAATGACACAAAATCACATACTGGGTGCACAAGATTGGTTAAAAACCCTAATTGGATTAGAATAAGCCTAGGGAGGACGAAAATGACCTAAATGTTCAACCAATGACACAAAATGACACAAAATCACATATTGGATGCACAAGATTGGTTAAAAATACTAATTGGATTAGAATAAGCCTAGGGAGGATGAAAATGACCTAAATGTTCAACCAATGACACAAAATCACATATTGGATGCACAAGATTGGTTAAAAACCCTAATTGGATTAGAATAAGCCTAGGGAGGACGAAAATGACCTAAATGTTCAACCAATGACACAAAATGACATAAAATCACATATTGGGTGCACAAGATTGGTTAAAAACCCTAATTGGATTAGAATAAGCCTAGGGAGGACGAAAATGACCTAAATGTTCAACCAATGACACAAAATGACATAAAATCACATATTGGATGCACAAGATTGGTTAAAAACCCTAATTGGATTAGAATAAGCCTAGGGAGGACGAAAATGACCTTAATATTCAACCAATGACACAAAATCACATATTGGATGCACAAGATTGGTTAAAAACCCTAATAGGATTAGAATAAGCCTAGGGAGGACGAAAATGACCTAAATGTTCAACCAATGACACAAAATCACATATTGGATGCACAAGATTGGTTAAAAATCCTAATTGGATTAGAATAAGCCTAGGGAGGACGAAAATGACCTAAATGTTCAACCAATGACACAAAATCACTTATTGGATGCACAAGATTGGTTAAAAACCCTAATTGGATTAGAATAAGCCTAGGGAGGACGAAAATGACCTAAATGTTCAACCAATGACACAAAATGACTTATTGGAGGCACAAGATTGGTTAAAAACCCTAATTGGATTAGAATAAGACTACGGAGGACGAAAATAACCTTAATGTTCAACCAATGACACAAAATCAATTATTGGATGCACAAGATTGGTTAAAAACCCTAGTTGGATTAGAATAAGCCGAAGGATGACGAAAATGACCTAAATGTTCAACCAATGACACAAAATCACTTAATGGATGCACAAGATTGGTTAAAGACCCTAATTGGATTAGAATAAGCCTAGGGAGGACGAAAATGACCTAAATGTTCAACCAATGACCCAAAATCACTTATTGGATGCACAAGATTGGTTAAAAACCATAATTGGATTAGAATAATCCTAGGGTGGACGAAAATGACCTAAATGGTCAACCAATGACACAAAATGACTTATTGGAGGCACAAAATTGGTTAAAAACCCTAATTAGATTAGAATAAGACTACGGAGGACGAAAATGACCTTAATGTTCAACCAATGACACAAAATCACTTATTGGATGCACAAGATTGGTTAAAGACCCTAATTGGATTAGAATAAGCCGAAGGATGACAAAATTTACCAAAATGTTCAACCAGTGACAAAAAATCACTTATTGGATGCACAAGATTGGTTAAAAACCCTAATTGGATTAGAATAAGCCTTGGGAGGATGAAAATGACCTAAATGTTCAACCAATGACAAAAATCACTTATTGGATGCACAAGATTGGTTAAAAACACTAATTGGATTAGAATAAGCCGAACGATGACGAAAATTGACCTAAATGTTCAACCAATGACACAAAATCATTTATTGGAGGCACAAGATTAGTTAATAACCCTAATTGGATTAGAATAAGATTACGGAGGACGAAAATGACCTTAATATTCAACCAATGGCACAAAATCAATTATTGGATGCACAAGATTGGTTAAAAACCCTAATTGGATTAGAATAAGCCGAAGGATGACGAAAATGACCTAAATGTTCAACCAATGACACAAAATCACTTATTGGATGCACAAGATTGGTTAAAGACCCTAATTGGATTAGAATAAGCCGAAGGATGACAAAAATTACCTAAATGTTCAACCAATGACACAAAATCACATATTGGATGCACAAGATTGGTTAAAAACCCTAATTGGATTTGAATAAGCCTAGGGAGGACGAAAATGTCCTAAATGTTCAACCAATGATAGAAAATGACATATTGGATGCACAAGATTGGTTAAAAACCCTAATTGGATTAGAATAAGCCTAGGGAGGACGAAAATGACCTAAATGTTCAACCAATGACACAAAATGACTTATTGGAGGCACAAGATTGGTTAAAAACACTAATTGGATTAGAATAAGACTACGGAGGAAGAAAATAACCTTAATGTTCAACCAATGACACAAAATCAATTATTGGATGCACAAGATTGGTTAAAAACCCTAATTGGATTAGAATAAGCCGAAGGATGACGAAAATGACCTAAATGTTCAACCAATGACACAAAATCACTTATTGGATGCACAAGATTTGTTAAAAACCCTGATTGGATTAGAATAAGCCTAGAAAGGACGAAAATGACCTAAGTGTTCAACCAATGACACAAAATCACTTATTGGATGCACAAGATTGATTAAAAACCCTAATTGGATTAGAATAAGCTGAAGGATGACGAAAATGACCTAAATGTTCAACCAATAAAACAAAATCACTTATTGGATGCACAAGATTGGTTAATAACCCTAATTGGATTAGAATAAGACTACGGAGGACGAAAATGACCTTAATATTCAACCAATGGCACAAAATCAATTATTGGATGCACAAGATTGGTTAAAAACCCTAATTGGATTAGAATAAGCCGAAGGATGACGAAAATGACCTAAATGTTCAACCAATGACACAAAATCACTTATTGGATGCACAAGATTTGTTAAAAACCCTGATTGGATTAGAATAAGCCTAGAAAGGACGAAAATGACGTAAGTGTTCAACCAATGACACAAAATCACTTATTGGATGCACAAGATTGGTTAAAAACGCTAATTGGATTAGAATAAGCCTAGGGAGGATGAAATTGACCTAAATGTTCAACCAATGACACAAAATCACTTATTGGATGCACAAGATTGGTTAAAAACCCTGATTGAATTTGAATAAGCCTAGGAAGGACGAAAATGACCTAAATGTTCAACCAATGACACAAAATCACTTATTGGATGCATAAGATTGATTAAAAACCCTAATTGGATTAGAATAAGCCTAGGGAGGACGAAGATGACCGAAATGTTCAACCAATGACACAAAATCACTTATTGGATGCACAAGATTGGTTAAAAACCATAATTGGATTAGAATAAGCCTAGGGAGGATGAAAATGTCCTAAATGTTCAACCAATGACACAAAATGACTTATTGGAGGCACAAGATTGGTTAAAAACCCTAATTAGATTAGAATAAGACTACGGAGGACGAAAATGACCTTAATGTTCAACCAATGACACAAAATCATATATTGGATGCACAAGATTGGTTAAAAACCCTAATTGGATTAGAATAAGCCGAAGGATGACGAAAATGACCTAATTGTTCAACCAATAACACAAAATCACTTATTGGATGCACAAGATTGGTTAAAAATCGTAATTGGATTAGAATAAGCCTAAGGAGGATGAAAATGACCTAAATGTTCAACCAATGACACAAAATCACTTATTGCATGCACAAGATTGGTTAAAAACCCTAATTGGATTAGAATAAGCCGAACGATGACGAAAATTGACCTAAATGTTCAACCAATGACACAAAATCTTTTATTGGATGCCCAAGATTGATTAAAAATCCTAATTGGATAAGAATAAGCCTAGGGAGTACGAAAATGTCCTAAATGTTCAACCAATG
The DNA here is from genome assembly GCA_037974755.1 of Cicer yamashitae. Lineage (NCBI taxonomy): Eukaryota > Viridiplantae > Streptophyta > Magnoliopsida > Fabales > Fabaceae > Cicer > Cicer yamashitae. The sequence goes on along the minus strand of JBBPBQ010000004.1, from coordinate 22,472,476 downwards.
ACACAAAATCACTTATTGGAGGCACAAGATTTGTTAAAGACCCTAATTGGATTAGAATAAGCCGAAGGATGACAAAATTTACCTAAATGTTCAACCAATGACACAAAATCACTAATTGGATGCACAAGATTGATTAAAACCCCTAATTAGATTTAAATAAGCCTAGGGAAGACGAAAATGACCTAAATGTTCAACCAATGACACAAAATCACTAATTCGATGCACAAGATTGGTTAAAAACCATAATTGGATTAGAAAAACCCTAGGGAGGACGCAAATGACCTAAATGTTAAACCAATGACACAAAATGACTTATTGGAGGCACAAGATTGGTTAAAAACCCTAATTGGATTAGAATTAGACTACGGAGGACGAAAATGAGCTTAACGTTCAACCAATGACACAAAATCAATTATTGGATGCACAAGATTGGTTAAAAACCCTAATTGGATTAAAATAAGCCGAAGGATGACGAAAATGACCTAAATGTTCAACCAATGACACAAAATCACTTATTGGATGCACAAGATTTGTTAAAAACCCTAATTGGATTAGAATAAGCCTACGGAGGATGAAATTGACCTAAATGTTCAACCAATGACACAAAATCACTTATTGGATGCACAAGATTGGTTAAAAACCATAATTGGATTAGAATAAGAAGGGAGGATGAAAATGACCTAAATGTTCAAGCAATGACACGAAATGACTTATTGGAGGCACAAGATTGGTTAAAAACCCTAATTAGATTAGAATAAGACTATGGAGGACGAAAATGACCTTAATGTTCAACCAATGACACAAAATCATATATTGGATGCACAAGATTGGTTAAAAACCCTAATTGGATTAGAATAAGCCGAAGGATGACGAAAATGACCTAAATGTTCAACCAATAACACAAAATCACTTATTGGATGCACAAGATTGGTTAATAACCCTAATTTGATTAGAATAAGACTACGGTGAACGAAAATGACCTTAATATTCAACCAATGGCACAAAATCAATTATTGGATGCACCTGATTGGTTAAAAACCCTAATTGGATTAGAATAAGCCGAACGATGACGAAAATTGACCTAAATGTTCAACCAATGACACAAAATCTTTTATTGGATGCACAAGATTGATTAAAAACCCTAATTGGATAAGAATAAGCCTAGGGAGTACGAAAATGACCTAAATGTTCAACCAATGACACAAAATCACTTATTGGATGCACAAGATTGGTTAAAGACCCTAATTGGATTAGAATAAGCCGAAGGATGACAAAAGTTAACTAAATGTTCAACCAATGACACAAAATCACTTATTGGATGCACAAGATTGATTAAAAACCCTAATTGGATTTGAATAAGCCTAGGGAGGACGAAAATGACCTAAATGTTCAACCAATGACACAAAATCACTTATTGGATGCATAAGATTGATTAAAAACCCTAATTGGATTAGAATAAGCCTAGGGAGGACGAAAATGACCGAAATGTTCAACCAATGACACAAAATCACTTATTGGATGCACAAGATTGGTTAAAAACCATAATTGGATTAGAATAAGCATAGGGAGGATGAAAATGACCTAAATGTTCAAGCAATGACACGAAATGACTTATTGGAGGCACAAGATTGGTTAAAAACCCTAATTAGATTAGAATAAGACTATGGAGGACAAAAATGACCTTAATATTCAACCAATGGCACAAAATCAATTATTGGATGCACCTGATTGGTTAAAAACCCTAATTGGATTAGAATAAGCCGAAGGATGACCAAAATGACCTAAATGTTCAAGCAATAACACAAAATCACATATTGGATGCACAAGATTGGTTAAAAACCCTGATTGGATTAGAATAAGCCTAGGGAGGACGAAAATGACCTAAATGTTCAACGAATAACACAAAAACACTTATTGGATGCACAAGATTGGGTTAAAATCGTAATTGGATTAGAATAAGTCTATGGAGGATGAAAATGACCTAAAAGTTCAACCAATAAAACAAACCCACGTATTGGATGCACAAGATTGGTTAAAAACCGTAATTGGATTAGAATAAGCCTAAGGAGGATGAAAATGACCTAAATGTTCAACCAATGACACAAAATCACTTATTGGATGCACAAGATTGGTTAAAAACCCTACTTGGATTTGAATAAGCCGAAGGATGACGAAAAATTACCTAAATGTTCAATCAATGACACAAAATCACTTATTGGATGCACAAGATTGGTTAAAGACCCTAATTGGATTAGAATAAGCCTAGAGAGGATGAAAATGACCTAAGTGTTCAACCAATGACACAAAAACACTTATTGGATGCACAGGATTGCTTAAAAACCTTAACTGGATGA
>JBBPBQ010000004.1:22451006-22469894 GCA_037974755.1 Cicer yamashitae | reverse complement strand
CAATGACACAAAATCACTTATTGGATGCACAAGATTGGTTAAAGACCCTAATTGGATTAGAATAAGCCTAGAGAGGATGAAAATGACCTAAGTGTTCAACCAATGACACAAAAACACTTATTGGATGCACAGGATTGCTTAAAAACCTTAACTGGATGAGAATAAGCCTATGGAGGATGAAAATGACCTAAATGTTCAACCAATGACACAAAATCACTTATTGGATGCACAAGATTGGTTAAAAACCCTAATTGGATTAGAATAAGCCTTTGGAGGATGAAAATGACCTTAATGTTCAACCAATGACAAAAATCACTTATTGGATGCACAAGATTCGTTAAATAGCCTAATAGGATTAGAATAAGCCTAGGGAGGATGAAAATGACCTAAAAGTTCAACCAATAAAACAAACCCACTTATTGGATGAAAAAGATTGCTTAAAAACCGTAATTGGATTAGAATAAGCCTAAGGAGGATGAAAATGACCTAAATGTTCAACCAATGACACAAAATCACTTATTGGATGCACAAGATTGGTTAAAAACCCTAATTGGATTAGAATAAGCCGAACGATGACGAAAATTGACCTAAATGTTCAACCAATGACACAAAATCTTTTATTGGATGCACAAGATTGATTAAAAACCCTAATTGGATAAGAATAAGCCTAGGGAGTACGAAAATGACCTAAATGTTCAACCTATGACACAAAATCACTTACTGGATGCACAAGATTGGTTAAAGACCCTAATTGGATTAGAATAAGCCGAAGGATGACAAAATTTACCTAAATGTTCAACCAATGACACAAAATCACTTATTGGATGCAGAAGATTGATTATAAACCCTAATTGGATTTGAATAAGGCTAGAGAGGACGAAAATGACCTAAATGTTCAACTAATGACACAAAATCACTAATTCGATGCACAAGATTGGTTAAAAACCATAATTGGATTAGAAAATGCCTAGGGAGGACAAAAATGACCTAAATGTTAAACCAATGACACAAAATGACTTATTGGAGGCACAAGATTGGTTAAAAAGCCTAATTGGATTAGAATTAGACTACGGAGGACGAAAATGAGCTTAACGTTCAACCAATGACACAAAATCAATTATTGGATGCACAAGATTGGTTAAAAACCCTAATTGGATTAAAATAAGCCGAAGGATGATGAAAATGACCTAAATGTTCAACCAATGACACAAAATCACTTATGGGATGCACAAGATTGGTTAAAGACCCTAATTGGATTAGAATAAGCCGAAGGATGACAAAAATTACCTAAATGTTCAACCAATGACACAAAATCACATATTGGATGCACAAGATTGGTTAAAAACCCTAATTGGATTAGAATAAGCCTAGGGACGACGAAAATGACCTAAATGTTCAACCAATGACATAAAATCACATATTGGATGCACAAGATTGGTTAAAAACCCTAATTGGATTAGAATAAGCCTAGGGAGTACGAAAATGACCTAAATGTTCAACCAATGACACAAAATGACTTATTGGAGGCAAAAGATTGGTTAAAAACCCTAATTGGATTAGAATAAGACTACGGAGGATGAAAATGACCTAAATGTTCAACCAATGACACAAAATCCCTTATTGGATGCACAAGATTTGTTAAAAATCCTGATTGGATTAGAATAAGCCTAGAAAGGACGAAAATGACCTAAGTGTTCAACCAATGACACAAAATCACTTATTGGATGCACAAGATTGGTTAAAAACCCTAATTGGATTAGAATAAGCCTACGGAGGATGAAATTGACCTAAATGTTCAACCAATGACACAAAATCACTTATTGGATGCACAAGATTGGTTAAAAACCCTGATTGAATTTGAAAAAGCCTAGGAAGGACGAAAATAACCTAAATGTTCAACCAATGACACAAAATCACTTATTGGATGCATAAGATTGATTAAAAACCCTAATTGGATTAGAATAAGCCTAGGGAGGACGAAAATGACCGAAATGTTCAACCAATGACACAAAATCACTTATTGGATGCACAAGATTGGTTAAAAACCATAATTGGATTAGAATAAGCCTAGGGAGGATGAAAATGACCTAAATGTTCAACCAATGATACGAAATGACTTATTGGAGGCACAAGATTGGTTAAAGACCCTAATTGGATTAGAATAAGCCGAAGGATGACAAAACTTACCTAAATGTTCAACCAATGACACAAAATCACTTATTGGATGCACAAGATTGATTAAATACCCTAATTGGATTTGAATAAGCCTAGGGAGGACGAAAATGACCTAAATGTTCAACCAATGACACAAAATCACTTATTGGATGCATAAGATTGATTAAAAACCCTAATTGGATTAGAATAAGCCTAGGGAGGACGAAAATGACCGAAATGTTCAACCAATGACACAAAATCACTTATTGGATGCACAAGATTGGTTAAAAACCATAATTGGATTAGAATAAGCATATGGAGGATGAAAATGACCTAAATGTTCAAGCAATGACACGAAATGACTTATTGGAGGCACAAGATTGGTTAAAAACCCTAATTAGATTAGAATAAGACTATGGAGGACGAAAATGACCTTAATGTTCAACCAATGACACAAAATCATATATTGGATGCACAAGATTGGTTAAAAACCCTAATTGGATTAGAATAAGCCGAAGGATGACGTAAATGACCTAAATGTTCAACCAATAACACAAAATCACTTATTGGATGCACAAGATTGGTTAATAACCCTAATTTGATTAGAATAAGACTACGGTGGACGAAAATGACCTTAATATTCAACCAATGGCACAAAATCAATTATTGGATGCACCTGATTGGTTAAAAACCCTAATTGGATTAGAATAAGCCGAAGGATGACAAAAATGACCTAAATGTTCAAGCAATAACACAAAATCACATATTGGATGCACAAGATTGGTTAAAAACCCTGATTGGATTAGAATAAGCCTAGGGATGACGAAAATGACCTAAATGTTCAACGAATAACACAAAAACACTTATTGGATGCACAAGATTGGGTTAAAATCGTAATTGGATTAGAATAAGTCTATGGAGGATGAAAATGACCTAAAAGTTCAACCAATAAAACAAACCCACTTATTGGATGCACAAGATTGGTTAAAAACCGTAATTGGATTAGAATAAGCCTAAGGAGGATGAAAATGACCTAAATGTTCAACCAATGACACAAAATCACTTATTGGATTCACAAGATTGGTTAAAAACCCTAATTGGATTTGAATAAGCCGAAGGATGACGAAAAATGACCTGAATGTTCAATCAATGACACAAAATCACTTATTGGATGCACAAGATTGGTTAAAAACCATAATTGGATTAGAATAGGCCTATGGAGGATGAAATTGACCTAATTGTTCAACCAATGACACAAAATGACTTATTGGAGGCACAAGATTGGTTAAAAACCCTAATTAGATTAGAATAAGACTACGGAGGACGAAAATGACCTTAATGTTCAACCAATGACACAAAATCATATATTGGATGCACAAGATTGGTTAAAAACCCTAATTGGATTAGAATAAGCCGAAGGATGACGAAAATGACCTAAATGTTCAATCAATAACACAAAATGACATATTGGATGCACAAGATTGGTTAACAACCCTGATTGGATTAGAATAAGCCTAGGGTGGACGAAAATGACCTAAATGTTCAACGAATGACACAAAAACACTTATTGGATGCACAAGATTGGTTTAAAATCATAATTGGATTAGAATAAGTCTATGGAGGATGAAAATGACCTAAATGTTCAACCAATGACACAAAATCACTTATTGGATGCACAAGATTGGTTAAAAACCCTAATTGGATTAGAATAAGCCGAAGGATGACGAAAAATGACCTAAATACTCAATCAATGACACAAAATCACTTATTGGATGCACAAGATTGGTTAAAGACCCTAATTGGATTAGAATTAGCCTAGAGAGGATGAAAATGACCTAAGTGTTCAACCAGTGACACAAAAACACTTATTGGATGCACAGGATTGCTTAAAAACCCTAACTGGATGAGAATAAACCTATGGAGGATGAAAATGACCTAAATGTTCAACCAATGACACAAAATCACTTATTGGACGCACAAGATTGGTTAAAAACCCTAATTGGATTAGAATAAGCCTTGGGAGGATGAAAATGACCTAAATTTTTAACGAATGACACAAAAACACTTATTGGATGCACAAGATTGGTTTAAAATCGTAATTGGATTAGAATAAGTCTATGGAGGATGAAAATGACCTAAAAGTTCAACCAATAAAACAAACCCACTTATTGGATGCACAAGATTGGTTAAAAACCGTAATTGGATTAGAATAAGCCTAAGGAGGATGAAAATGACCTAAATGTTCAACCAATGACACAAAATCACTTATTGGATGCACAAGATTGGTTAAAAACCATAATTGGATTAGAATAAGCCGAACGATGACGAAAATTGACGTAAATGTTCAACCAATGACACAAAATCTTTTATTGGATGCACAAGATTGATTAAAAACCCTAATTGGATAAGAATAAGCCTAGGGAGTACGAAAATGACCTAAATGTTCAACCAACGACACAAAATCACTTATTGGATGCACAAGATTGGTTAAAGACCCTAATTGGATTAGAATAAGCCTAGGGAGGACGAAAATGACCTAAATGTTCAACCAATGACACAAAATCACTAATTCGATGCACAAGATTGGTTAAAAACCCTAATTGGATTAGAAAAAGCCTAGGGAGGACGAAAATGACCGAAATGTTAAACCAATGACACAAAATGACTTATTGGAGGCACAAGATTGGTTAAAAACCCTAATTGGATTAGAATTAGACTACGGAGGACGAAAATGAGCTTAACGTTCAACCAATGACACAAAATCAATTATTGGATGCACAAGATTGGTTTAAAACCCTAATTGGATTAAAATAAGCCGAAGGATGATGAAAATGACCTAAATGTTCAACCAATGACACAAAATCACTTATTGGATGCACAAGATTGGTTAAAGACCCTAATTGGATTAGAATAAGCCGAAGGATGACAAAAATTACCTAAATGTTCAACCAATGACACAAAATCACATATTGGATGCACAAGATTGGTTAAAAACCCTAATTGGATTAGAATAAGCCTAGGGAGGACGAAAATGACCTAAATGTTCAACCAATGACAGAAAAACACTTATTGGATGCACAAGATTGGTTTAAAATCATAATTGGATTAGAATAAGTCTATGGAGGATGAAAATGACCTAAATGTTCAACCAATGACACAAAATCACTTATTGGATGCACAAGATTGGTTAAAGACCCTAATTGGATTAGAATAAGCCGAAGGATGACAAAAATTACCTAAATGTTCAACCAATGACACAAAATCACATATTGGATGCACAAGATTGGTTAAAAATCCTGATTGGATTAGAATAAGCCTAGGGAGGACGAAAATGACCTAAATGTTCAACGAATGACACAAAAACACTTATTGGATGCACAAGATTGGTTTAAAATCATAATTGGATTAGAATAAGTCTATGGAGGATGAAAATGACCTAAATGTTCAACCAATGACACAAAATCACTTATTGGATGCACAAGATTGGTTAAAGACCCTAATTGGATTAGAATAAGCTTAGAGAGGATGAAAATGACCTAAGTGTTCAACCAATGACACAAAATCACATATTGGATGCACAAGATTGGTTAAAAATCCTGATTGGATTAGAATAAGCCTAGGGAGGACGAAAATGACCTAAATGTTCAACGAATGACACAAAAACACTTATTGGATGCACAAGATTGGTTTAAAATCATAATTGGATTAGAATAAGTCTATGGAGGATGAAAATGACCTAAATGTTCAACCAATGACACAAAATCACTTATTGGATGCACAAGATTGGTTAAAAACCCTAATTGGATTAGAGTAAACCGAAGGATGACGAAAAATGACCTAAATGTTCAATCAATGACACAAAATCACTTATTGGATGCACAAGATTGGTTAAAGACCCTAATTGGATTAGAATAAGCTTAGAGAGGATGAAAATGACCTAAGTGTTCAACCAATGACACAAAAACACTTATTGGATGCACAGGATTGCTTAAAAACCCTAACTGGATTAGAATAAACCTATGGAGGATGAAAATGACCTAAATTTTCAACCAATGACACAAAATCACTTATTGGACGCACAAGATTGGTTAAAAACTCTAATTGGATTAGAATAAGCCTTGGGAGGATGAAAATGACCTAAATTTTTAACGAATGACACAAAAACACTTATTGGATGCACAAGATTGGTTTAAAATCGTAATTGGATTAGAATAAGTCTATGGAGGATGAAAATGACCTAAAAGTTCAACCAATAAAACAAACCCACTTATTGGATGCACAAGATTGGTTAAAAACCGTAATTGGATTAGAATAAGCCTAAGGAGGATGAAAATGACCTAAATGTTCAACCAATGACACAAAATCACTTATTGGATGCACAAGATTGGTTAAAAACCATAATTGGATTAGAATAAGCCGAACGATGACGAAAATTGACCTAAATGTTCAACCAATGACACAAAATCTTTTATTGGATGCAAAAGATTGATTAAAAACCCTAATTGGATAAGAATAAGCCTAGGGAGTACGAAAATTACCTAAATGTTCAACCAATGACACAAAATCACTTATTGGATGCACAAGATTGGTTAAAGACCCTAATTGGATTAGAATAAGCCTAGGGAGGACGAAAATGACCTAAATGTTCAACCAATGACACAAAATCACTAATTCGATGCACAAGATTGGTTAAAAACCATAATTGGATTAGAAAAAGCCTAGGGAGGGCGAAAATGACCTAAATGTTAAACCAATGACACAAAATGACTTATTGGAGGCACAAGATTGATTAAAAACCCTAATTGGATTTGAATAAGCCTAGGGAGGACGAAAATAACCTAAATGTTCAACCAATGACACAAAATCACTAATTCGATGCACAAGATTGGTTAAAAACCATAATTGGATTAGAAAAAGCCTAGGGAGGACGAAAATGACCTAAATGTTAAACCAATGACACAAAATGACTTATTGGAGGCACAAGATTGGTTAAAAACCCTAATTGGATTAGAATTAGACTACGGAGGACGAAATTGAGCTTAACGTTCAACCAATGACACAAAATCAATTATTGGATGCACAAGATTGGTTAAAAACCCTAATTGGATTAAAATAAGCCGAAGGATGATGAAAATGACCTAAATGTTCAACCAATGACAGAAAATCACTTATTGGATGCACAAGATTGGTTAAAGACCCTAATTGGATTAGAATAAGCCAAAGGATGACAAAAATTACCTAAATGTTCAACCAATGACACAAAATCACATATTGGATGCACAAGATTGGTTAAAAACCCTAATTGGATTAGAATAAGCCTAGGGAGGACGAAAATGACCTAAATGTTCAACCAATGACAGAAAATAACATATTGGATGCACAAGATTGGTTAAAAACACTAATTGGATTAGAATAAGCCTAGGGAGTACGAAAATGACCTAAATGTTCAACCAATGACACAAAATGACTTATTGGAGGCAAAAGATTGGTTAAAAACCCTAATTGGATTAGAATAAGACTACGGAGGATGAAAATAAACTTAATGTTCAACCAATGACACAAAATTAATTATTGGATGCACAAGATTGGTTAAAAACCCTAATTGGATTAGAATAAGCCGAAGGATGACGAAAATGACCTAAATGTTCAACCAATGACACAAAATCACTTATTGGATGCACAAGATTTGTTAAAAACCCTGATTGGATTAGAATAAGCCTAGAAAGGACGAAAATGACCTAAGTGTTCAACCAATGATACAAAATCACTTATTGGATGCACAAGATTGGTTAAAAACCCTAATTGGATTAGAATAAGCCTAGGGAGGATGAAATTGACCTAAATGTTCAACCAATGACACAAAATCACTTATTGGATGCACAAGATTGGTTAAAGACCCTAATTGGATTAGAATAAGCCTAGAGAGGATGAAAATGACCTAAGTGTTCAACTAATGACACAAAAACACTTATTGGATGCACAAGATTTGTTAAAAACCCTAACTGGATGAGAATAAGTCTATGGAGTGTGAAAATGACCTAAATGTTCAACCAATGACACAAAATCAATTATTGGATGCACAAGATTGGTTAAAAACCGTAATTGGTTTAGAATAAGCCGAAGGATGACGAAAATGACCTAAATGTTCAACCAATAACACAAAATCACTTATTGGATGCACAAGATTGGTTAAAAACCCTGATTGGATTAGAATAAGCCTAGAGAGGATGAAAATGACCTAAGTGTTCAACCAATGACACAAAAACACTTATTGGATGCACAAGATTGGTTAAAAACCCTAACTGGATGAGAATAAGCCTATGGAGGGTGAAAATGACCTAAATGTTCAACCAATGACACAAAATCATTTATTCGATGCATAAGATTGATTAAAAACCCTAATTGGATAAGAATAAGCCTAGGGAGTACGAAAATGACCTAAATGTTTAATGAATGACACAAAATCACTTATTGGATGCACAAGATTGGTTAAAGACCCTAATTGGATTAGAATAAGCCGAAGGATGACAAAATTTACCTAAATGTTCAACCAATGACACAAAATCACTTATTGGATGCACAAGATTGGTTAAAAACCCTGATTGGATTTGAATAAGCCTATGAAGGACGAAAATGACCTAAATGTTCAACCAATGACACAAAATCACTTATTGGATGCACAAGATTGATTAAAAACCCTAATTGGATTAGAATAAGCCTAGGGAGGACGAAAATGACCTAAATGTTCAACCAATGACAAAAAATCACTTATTCGATGCACAAGATTGGTTAAAAACCATAATTGGATTAGAATAAGCCTAGGGAGGACGAAAATGACCTAAATGTTCAACCAATGACACAAAATGAGTTATTGGAGGCAAAAGATTGGTTAAAAACCCTAATTGGATTAGAATAAGACTATGGAGGATGAAATTAACCTTAATGTTCAACCAATGATACAAAATCAATTATTGGATGCATAAGATTGGTTAAAAACCCTAATTGGATTAGAATATGCCGAAGGATGACGAAAATGACCTAAATGTTCAACCAATGACACAAAATCACTTATTGGATGCACAAGATTTGTTAAAAACCCTGATTGGATTAGAATAAGCCGAAGGATGACGAAAAATGACCTAAATGTTCAATGAATGACACAAAATCACTTATTGGATGCACAAGATTGGTTAAAGACCCTAATTGGATTAGAATAAGCCTAGAGAGGATGAAAATGACCTAAGTGTTCAACCAATGACACAAAAACACTTATTGGATGCACAAGATTTGTTAAAAACCCTAACTGGATGAGAATAAGCCTATGGAGGGTGAAAATGACCTAAATGTTCAACCAATGACACAAAATCAATTATTGGATGCACAAGATTGGTTAAAAATCGTAATTGGTTTAGAATAAGCAGAAGGATGACGAAAATGACCTAAATGTTCAACCAATAACACAAAATCACTTATTGGATGCACAAGATTGGTTAAAAACCCTGATTGGATTAGAATAAGCCTAGAGAGGATGAAAATGACCTAAGTGTTCAACCAATGACACAAAAACACTTATTGGATGCACAAGATTGGTTAAAAACCCTAACTGGATGAGAATAAGCCTATGGAGGGTGAAAATGACCTCAATGTTCAACCAATGACACAAAATCATTTATTGGATGCATAAGATTGATTAAAAACCCTAATTGGATAAGAATAAGCCTAGGGAGTACGAAAATGACCTAAATGTTTAACGAATGACACAAAATCACTTATTGGATGCACAAGATTGGTTAAAGACCCTAATTGGATTAGAATAAGCCGAAGGAGGACAAAATTTACCTAAATGTTCAACCAATGACAAAAAATCACTTATTGGATGCACAAGATTGGTTAAAAACCCTGATTGGATTTGAATAAGCCTATGAAGGACGAAAATGACCTAAATGTTCAACCAATGACACAAAATCACTTATTGGATGCACAAGATTGATTACAAACCCTAATTGGATTAGAATAAGCCTATGGAGGACGAAAATGACCTAAATGTTCAACCAATGACACAAAATCACTTATTGGATGCACAAGATTGATTAAAAACCCTAATTGAATTTGAATAAACCTACGGAGGACGAAAATGAGCTTAACGTTCAACCAATGACACAAAATCAATTATTGGATGCACAAGATTGGTTAAAAACCCTAATTGGATTAAAATAAGCCGAAGGATGATGAAAATGACCTAAATGTTCAACCAATGACACAAAATCACTTATTGGATGCACAAGATTGGTTAAAGACCCTAATTGGATTAGAATAAGCCAAAGGATGACAAAAATTACCTAAATGTTCAACCAATGACACAAAATCACATATTGGATGCACAAGATTGGTTAAAAACCCTAATTGGATTAGAATAAGCCTAGGGAGGACGAAAATGACCTAAACGTTCAACCAATGACAGAAAATAACATATTGGATGCACAAGATTGGTTAAAAACCCTAATTGGATTAGAATAAGCCTAGGGAGTACGAAAATGACCTAAATGTTCAACCAATGACACAAAATGACTTATTGGAGCCAAAAGATTGGTTAAAAACCCTAATTGGATTAGAATAAGACTACGGAGGATGAAAATAACCTTAATGTTCAAACAATGACACAAAATCAATTATTGGATGCACAAGATTGGTTAAAAACCCTAATTGGATTAGAATAAGCCGAAGGATGACGAAAATGACCTAAATGTTCAACCAATGACACAAAATCACTTATTGGATGCACAAGATTTGTTAAAAACCCTGATTGGATTAGAATAAGCCTAGAAAGGACGAAAATGACCTAAGTGTTCAACCAATGATACAAAATCACTTATTGGATGCACAAGATTGGTTAAAAACCCTAATTGGATTAGAATAAGCCTAGGGAGGATGAAATTGACCTAAATGTTCAACCAATGACACAAAATCACTTATTGGATGCACAAGATTGGTTAAAGACCCTAATTGGATTAGAATAAGCCTAGAGAGGATGAAAATGACCTAAGTGTTCAACTAATGACACAAAAACACTTATTGGATGCACAAGATTTGTTAAAAACCCTAACTGGATGAGAATAAGTCTATGGAGTGTGAAAATGACCTAAATGTTCAACCAATGACACAAAATCAATTATTGGATGCACAAGATTGGTTAAAAACCGTAATTGGTTTAGAATAAGCCGAAGGATGACGAAAATGACCTAAATGTTCAACCAATAACACAAAATCACTTATTGGATGCACAAGATTGGTTAAAAACCCTGATTGGATTAGAATAAGCCTAGAGAGGATCAAAATGACCTAAGTGTTCAACCAATGACACAAAAACCCTTATTGGATGCACAAGATTGGTTAAAAACCCTAACTGGATGAGAATAAGCCTATGGAGGGTGAAAATGACCTAAATGTTCAACCAATGACACAAAATCATTTATTGGATGCATAAGATTGATTAAAAACCCTAATTGGATAAGAATAAGCCTAGGGAGTACGAAAATGACCTAAATGTTCAATGAATGACACAAAATCACTTATTGGATGCACAAGATTGGTTAAAGACCCTAATTGGTTTAGAATAAGCCGAAGGATGACAAAATTTACCTAAATGTTCCACCAATGACACAAAATCACTTATTGGATGCACAAGATTGGTTAAAAACCCTGATTGGATTTGAATAAGCCTAGGAAGGACGAAAATGACCTAAATGTTCAACCAATGACACAAAATCACTTATTGGATGCACAAGATTGATTAAAAACCCTAATTGGATTAGAATAAGCCTAGGGAGGACGAAAATGACCTAAATGTTCAACCAATGACACAAAATCACTTATTGGATGCACAAGATTGATTAAAAACCCTAATTGGATTAGAATAAACCTAGGGAGGACGAAAATGACCTAAATGTTCAACCAATGACACAAAATCACTTATTCGATGCACAAGATTGGTTAAAAACCATAATTGGATTAGAATAAGCCTAGGCAGGACGAAAATGACCTAAATGTTAAACAAATGACATAAAATGACTTATTGGAGGCACAAGATTGGTTAAAAACCCTAATTGGATTAGAATTAGACTACGGAGGACCAAAATGACCTTAATGTTCAACCAATGACACAAAATCAATTATTGGATGCACAAGATTGGTTAAAAACCCTAGTTGGATTAAAATAAGCCGAAGGATGACGAAAATGACCTAAATGTTCAACCAATGACACAAAATAATTTATTGGATGCACAAGATTGGTTAAAGACCCTAATTGGATTAGAATAAGCCGAAGGATGACAAAAATTACCTAAATGTTCAACCAATAACACAAAATCACATATTCGATGCACAAGATTGGTTAAAAACCCTAATTGGATTAGAATAAGCCTAGGGAGGACGAAAATGACCTAAATGTTCAACCAATGACAGAAAATCACATGTTGGATGCACAAGATTGGTTAAAAACCCTAATTGGATTAGAATAAGTCTAGGGAGGACGAAAATGACCTAAATGTTCAACCAATGACACAAAATCACTTATTCGATGCACAAGATTGGTTAAAAACCATAATTGGATTAGAATAAGCCTAGGGAGGACGAAAATGACCTAAATGTTAAACCAATGACATAAAATGACTTATTGGAGGCACAAGATTGGTTAAAAACCCTAATTGGATTAGAATTAGACTACGGAGGACCAAAATGACCTTAATGTTCAACCAATGACACAAAATCAATTATTGGATGCACAAGATTGGTTAAAAACCCTAGTTGGATTAAAATAAGCCGAAGGATGACGAAAATGACCTAAATGTTCAACCAATGACACAAAATAATTTATTGGATGCACAAGATTGGTTAAAGACCTTAATTGGATTAGAATAAGCCGAAGGATGACAAAAATTTCCTAAATGTTCAACCAATGACACAAAATTACATATTGGAAGCACAAGATTGGTTAAAAACCCTAATTGGATTAGATTAAGCCTAAGGAGAACGAAAATGACCTAAATATTCAACCAATGACATAAAATCACATATTGGATGCACAAGATTGGTTAAAAACCCTAATTGGATTAGAATAAGCCTAGAGAGGATGAAAATGACCTAAGTGTTCAACCAATGACACAAAAACACTTATTGGATAAATAAGATTGGTTAAAAACCCTAATTGGATTAGAATTAGCCGAAGGATGACGAAAATGACCTAAATGTTCAACCAATGACACAAAATCACTTATTGGATGCAGAAGATTGGTTAAAGACCCTAATTGGATTAGAATAAGCCTAGAGAGGATGAAAATGACCTAAGTGTTCAACCAATGACACAAAAACACTTATTGGATTTACAAGATTTGTTAAAAACCCTAACTGGATGAGAATAAGCCTATGGAGGGTGAAAATGACCTAAATGTTCAACCAATGACACAAAATCAATTATTGGATGCACAAGATTGGTTAAAAACCGTAATTGGTTTAGAATAAGCCGAAGGATGACGAAAATGACCTAAATGTTCAACCAATAACACAAAATCACTTATTGGATGCACAAGATTGGTTAAAAACCCTGATTGGATTAGAATAAGCCTAGAGAGGATGAAAATGACCTAAGTGTTCAACCAATGACACAAAAACACTTATTGGATGCACAAGATTGGTTAAAAACCCTAACTGGATGAGAATAAGCCTATGGAGGGAGAAAATGACCTAAATGTTCAACCAATGACACAAAATCATTTATTGGATGCATAAGATTGATTAAAAACCCTAATTGGATAAGAATAAGCCTAGGCAGTACGAAAATGACCTAAATGTTCAACGAATGACACAAAATCACTTATTGGATGCACAAGATTGGTTAAAGACCCTAATTGGTTTAGAATAAGCCGAAGGATGACAAAATTTACCTAAATGTTCAACCAATGACACAAAATCACTTATTGGATGCACAAGATTGGTTAAAAACCCTGATTGGATTTGAATAAGCCTAGGAAGGACGAAAATGACCTAAATGTTCAACCAATGACACAAAATCACTTATTGGATGCACAAGATTGATTAAAAACCCTAATTGGATTAGAATAAGCCTAGGGAGGACGAAAATGACCTAAATGTTCAACCAATGACAAAAAATCACTTATTCGATGCACAAGATTGGTTAAAAACCATAATTGGATTAGAATAAGCCTAGGGAGGACGAAAATGACCTAAATGTTCAACCAATGACACAAAATGACTTATTGGAGGCAAAAGATTGGTTAAAAACCCTAATTGGATTAGAATAAGACTATGGAGGATGAAATTAACCTTAATGTTCAACCAATGATACAAAATCAATTATTGGATGCATAAGATTGGTTAAAAACCCTAATTGGATTAGAATAAGCCGAAGGATGACGAAAATGACCTAAATGTTCAACCAATGACACAAAATCACTTATTGGATGCACAAGATTGGTTAAAGACCCAAATTGGATTAGAATAAGCCTAGAGAGGATGAAAATGACCTAAGTGTTCAACCAATGACACAAAAACACTTATTGGATGCACAAGATTTGTTAAAAACCCTAACTGGATGAGAATAAGCCTATGGAGGGTGAAAATGACCTAAATGTTCAACCAATGACACAAAATCAATTATTGGATGCACAAGATTGGTTAAAAATCGTAATTGGTTTAGAATAAGCAGAAGGATGACGAAAATGACCTAAATGTTCAACCAATAACACAAAATCACTTATTGGATGCACAAGATTGGTTAAAAACCCTGATTGGATTAGAATAAGCCTAGAGAGGATGAAAATGACCTAAGTGTTCAACCAATGACACAAAAACACTTATTGGATGCACAAGATTGGTTAAAAACCCTAACTGGATGAGAATAAGCCTATGGAGGGTGAAAATGACCTAAATGTTCAACCAATGACACAAAATCATTTATTGGATGCATAAGATTGATTAAAAACCCTAATTGGATAAGAATAAGCCTAGGGAGTACGAAAATGACCTAAATGTTTAACGAATGACACAAAATCACTTATTGGATGCACAAGATTGGTTAAAGACCCTAATTGGATTAGAATAAGCCGAAGGAGGACAAAATTTACCTAAATGTTCAACCAATGACAAAAAATCACTTATTGGATGCACAAGATTGGTTAAAAACCCTGATTGGATTTGAATAAGCCTATGAAGGACGAAAATGACCTAAATGTTCAACCAATGACACAAAATCACTTATTGGATGCACAAGATTGATTACAAACCCTAATTGGATTAGAATAAGCCTATGGAGGACGAAAATGACCTAAATGTTCAACCAATGACACAAAATCACTTATTGGATGCACAAGATTGATTAAAAACCCTAATTGAATTTGAATAAACCTACGGAGGACGAAAATGAGCTTAACGTTCAACCAATGACACAAAATCAATTATTGGATGCACAAGATTGGTTAAAAACCCTAATTGGATTAAAATAAGCCGAAGGATGATGAAAATGACCTAAATGTTCAACCAATGACACAAAATCACTTATTGGATGCACAAGATTGGTTAAAGACCCTAATTGGATTAGAATAAGCCAAAGGATGACAAAAATTACCTAAATGTTCAACCAATGACACAAAATCACATATTGGATGCACAAGATTGGTTAAAAACCCTAATTGGATTAGAATAAGCCTAGGGAGGACGAAAATGACCTAAACGTTCAACCAATGACAGAAAATAACATATTGGATGCACAAGATTGGTTAAAAACCCTAATTGGATTAGAATAAGCCTAGGGAGTACGAAAATGACCTAAATGTTCAACCAATGACACAAAATGACTTATTGGAGCCAAAAGATTGGTTAAAAACCCTAATTGGATTAGAATAAGACTACGGAGGATGAAAATAACCTTAATGTTCAAACAATGACACAAAATCAATTATTGGATGCACAAGATTGGTTAAAAACCCTAATTGGATTAGAATAAGCCGAAGGATGACGAAAATGACCTAAATGTTCAACCAATGACACAAAATCACTTATTGGATGCACAAGATTTGTTAAAAACCCTGATTGGATTAGAATAAGCCTAGAAAGGACGAAAATGACCTAAGTGTTCAACCAATGATACAAAATCACTTATTGGATGCACAAGATTGGTTAAAAACCCTAATTGGATTAGAATAAGCCTAGGGAGGATGAAATTGACCTAAATGTTCAACCAATGACACAAAATCACTTATTGGATGCACAAGATTGGTTAAAGACCCTAATTGGATTAGAATAAGCCTAGAGAGGATGAAAATGACCTAAGTGTTCAACTAATGACACAAAAACACTTATTGGATGCACAAGATTTGTTAAAAACCCTAACTGGATGAGAATAAGTCTATGGAGTGTGAAAATGACCTAAATGTTCAACCAATGACACAAAATCAATTATTGGATGCACAAGATTGGTTAAAAACCGTAATTGGTTTAGAATAAGCCGAAGGATGACGAAAATGACCTAAATGTTCAACCAATAACACAAAATCACTTATTGGATGCACAAGATTGGTTAAAAACCCTGATTGGATTAGAATAAGCCTAGAGAGGATGAAAATGACCTAAGTGTTCAACCAATGACACAAAAACACTTATTGGATGCACAAGATTGGTTAAAAACCCTAACTGGATGAGAATAAGCCTATGGAGGGAGAAAATGACCTAAATGTTCAACCAATGACACAAAATCATTTATTGGATGCATAAGATTGATTAAAAACCCTAATTGGATAAGAATAAGCCTAGGCAGTACGAAAATGACCTAAATGTTCAACGAATGACACAAAATCACTTATTGGATGCACAAGATTGGTTAAAGACCCTAATTGGTTTAGAATAAGCCGAAGGATGACAAAATTTACCTAAATGTTCAACCAATGACACAAAATCACTTATTGGATGCACAAGATTGGTGAAAAACCCTGATTGGATTTGAATAAGCCTAGGAAGGACGAAAATGACCTAAATGTTCAACCAATGACAGAAAATCACTTATTGGATGCACAAGATTGATTAAAAACCCTAATTGGATTAGAATAAGCCTAGGGAGGACGAAAATGACCTAAATGTTCAACCAATGACACAAAATCACTTATTGGATGCACAAGATTTATTAAAAACCCTAATTGGATTAGAATAAACCTAGGGAGGACGAAAATGACCTAAATGTTCAACCAATGACACAAAATCACTTATTCGATGCACAAGATTGGTTAAAAACCATAATTGGATTAGAATAAGCCTAGGGAGGACGAAAATGACCTAAATGTTAAACCAATGACAAAATGACTTATTGGAGGCACAAGATTGGTTAAAAACCCTAATTGGATTAGAATTAGACTACGGAGGACGAAAATGACCTTAATGTTCAACCAATGACACAAAATCAATTATTGGATGCACAAGATTGGTTAAAAACCCTAGTTGGATTAAAATAAGCCGAAGGATGACGAAAATGACCTAAATGTTGAACCAATGAGACAAAATCATTTATTGGATGCACAAGATTGGTTAAAGACCCTAATTGGATTAGAATAAGCCGAAGGATGACAAAAATTACCTAAATGTTCAACCAATGACACAAAATCACATATTGGACGCACAAGATTGGTTAAAAACCCTAATTGGATTAGAATAAGCCTAAGGAGAACGAAACTGACCTAAATATTCAACCAATGACATAAAATCACATATTGGATGCACAAGATTGCTTAAAAACCCTAATTGGATTAGAATAAGCCTAGAGAGGATGAAAATGACCTAAGTGTTCAACCAATGACACAAAAACACTTATTAGATGCACAAGATTGGTTAAAAACCCTAACTGGATAAGAATAAGCCTATGGAGGGTGAAAATGACCTAAATGCTCAACCAATGACACAAAATGACTTATTGGAGGCACAAGATTGGTTAAAAACCCTAATTGGATTAGAATTAGACTACTGAGGACCAAAATGACCTTAATGTTCAACCAATGACCCAAAATCAATTATTGGATGCACAAGATTGGTTAAAAACCCTAATTGGATTAAAATAAGCCGAAGGATGACGAAAATGACCTAAATGTTCAACCAATGACACAAAATCACTTGTTGGATGCACAAGATTGGTTAAAGACCCTAATTGGATTAGAATAAGCCTAGGGAGGACGAAAATGACCTAAATGTTCAACCAATGACAGAAAATCACATGTTAGATGCACAAGATTGGTTAAAAACCCTAATTGGATTAGAATAAGTCTAGGGAGGACGAAAATGACCTAAATGTTCAACCAATGACACAAAATGAATTATTGGAGGCAAAAGATTGGTTAAAAACCCTAATTGGATTAGAATAAGACTACGGAGGATGAAATTAACCTTAATGTTCAACCAATGACACAAAATCAATTATTGGATGCATAAGATTGGTTAAAAACCCTAATTGGATTAGAATAAGCCGAAGGATGACGAAAATGACCTAAATGTTCAACCAATGACACAAAATCACTTATTGGATGCACAAGATTGGTTAAAGACCCAAATTGGATTAGAATAAGCCTAGAGAGGATGAAAATGACCTAAGTGTTCAACCAATGACACAAAAACACTTATTGGATGCACAAGATTTGTTAAAAACCCTAACTGGATGAGAATAAGCCTATGGAGGGTGAAAAT
>JBBPBQ010000004.1:22411734-22447816 GCA_037974755.1 Cicer yamashitae | reverse complement strand
AAATGTTTAACGAATGACACAAAATCACTTATTGGATGCAGAAGATTGGTTAAAGACCCTAATTGGATTAGAATAAGTCGAAGGATGACAAAATTTACCTAAATGTTCAACCAATGACAAAAAATCACTTATTGGATGCACAAGATTGGTTAAAAACCCTGATTGGATTTGAATAAGCCTATGAAGGACGAAAATGACCTAAATGTTCAACCAATGACACAAAATCACTTATTGGATGCACAAGATTGGTTAAAAACCCTAATTGGATTAGAATAAGCCTAGGGAGGACGAAAATGACCTAAATGTTCAACCAATGACAGAAAATCACATGTTGGATGCACAAGATTGGTTAAAAACCCTAATTGGATTAGAATAAGTCTAGGGAGGACGAAAATGACCTAAATGTTCAACCAATGACACAAAATGAATTATTGGAGGCAAAAGATTGGTTAAAAACCCTAATTGGATTAGAATAAGACTACGGAGGATGAAATTAACCTTAATGTTCAACCAATGACACAAAATCAATTATTGGATGCATAAGATTGGTTAAAAACCCTAATTGGATTAGAATAAGCCGAAGGATGACGAAAATGACCTAAATGTTCAACCAATGACACAAAATCACTTATTGGATGCACAAGATTGGTTAAAGACCCAAATTGGATTAGAATAAGCCTAGAGAGGATGAAAATGACCTAAGTGTTCAACCAATGACACAAAAACACTTATTGGATGCACAAGATTTGTTAAAAACCCTAACTGGATGAGAATAAGCCTATGGAGGGTGAAAATGACCTAAATGTTCAACCAATGACACAAAATCAATTATTGGATGCACAAGATTGGTTAAAAACCGTAATTGGTTTAGAATAAGCCGAAGGATGACGAAAATGACCTAAATGTTCAACCAATAACACAAAATCACTTATTGGATGCACAAGATTGGTTAAAAACCCTGATTGGATTAGAATAAGCCTAGAGAGGATGAAAATGACCTAAGTCTTCAACCAATGACACAAAAACACTTATTGGATGCACAAGATTGGTTAAAAACCCTAACTGGATGTGAATAAGCCTATGGAGGTTGATAATGACCTAAATGTTCAACCAATGACACAAAATCATTTATTGGATGCATAAGATTGATTAAAAACCCTAATTGGATAAAAATAAGCCTAGGGAGTACGAAAATGACCTAAATGTTTAACGAATGACACAAAATCACTTATTGGATGCACAAGATTGGTTAAAGACCCTAATTGGATTAGAATAAGCCGAAGGATGACAAAATTTACCTAAATGTTCAACCAATGACACAAAATCACTTATTGGATGCACAAGATTGGTTAAAAACCCTGATTGGATTTGAATAAGCCTATGAAGGACGAAAATGACCTAAATGTTCAACCAATGACACAAAATCACTTATTGGATGCACAAGATTGATTAAAAACCCTAATTGGATTAGAATAAGCCTAGGGAGGACGAAAATGACCTAAATGTTCAACCAATGACACAAAATCACTTATTGGATGCACAAGATTGATTAAAAACCCTAATTGGATTAGAATAAGCCTAGGGAGGACGAAAATGACCTAAATGTTCAACCAATGACAAAAAATCACTTATTCGATGCACAAGATTGGTTAAAAACAATAATTGGATTAGAATAAGCCTAGGGAGGACGAAAATGACCTAAATGTTCAACCAATGACACAAAATGACTTATTGGAGGCAAAAGATTGGTTAAAAACCCTAATTGGATTAGAATAAGACTATGGAGGATGAAATTAACCTTAATGTTCAACCAATGATACAAAATCAATTATTGGATGCATAAGATTGGTTAAAAACCCTAATTGGATTAGAATAAGCCGAAGGATGACGAAAATGACCTAAATGTTCAACCAATGACACAAAATCACTTATTGGATGCACAAGATTTGTTAAAAACCCTGATTGGATTAGAATAAGCCGAAGGATGACGAAAAATGACCTAAATGTTCAATCAATGACACAAAATCACTTATTGGATGCACAAGATTGGTTAAAGACCCTAATTGGATTAGAATAAGCCTAGAGAGGATGAAAATGACCTAAGTGTTCAACCAATGACACAAAAACACTTATTGGATGCACAAGATTTGTTAAAAACCCTAACTGGATGAGAATAAGCCTATGGAGGGTGAAAATGACCTAAATGTTCAACCAATATCACAAAATCAATTATTGGATGCACAAGATTGGTTAAACACCGTAATTGGTTTAGAATAAGCCGAAGGATGACAAAAATGACCTAAATGTTCAACCAATAACACAAAATCACTTATTGGATGCACAAGATTGGTTAAAAACCCTGATTGGATTAGAATAAGCCTAGAGAGGATGAAAATGACCTAAGTGTTCAACCAATGACACAAAAACACTTATTGGATGCACAAGATTTGTTAAAAACCCTAACTGGATGAGAATAAGCCTATGGAGGGTGAAAATGACCTAAATGTTCAACCAATGACACAAAATCAATTATTGGATGCACAAGATTGGTTAAAAACCGTAATTGGTTTAG
The DNA here is from genome assembly GCA_037974755.1 of Cicer yamashitae. Taxonomy (NCBI): domain Eukaryota; kingdom Viridiplantae; phylum Streptophyta; class Magnoliopsida; order Fabales; family Fabaceae; genus Cicer; species Cicer yamashitae. The sequence continues at coordinate 22,445,244 of JBBPBQ010000004.1, read as the reverse complement.
AATAAGCCGAGGGATGACGAAAATGACCTAAATGTTCAACCAATAACACAAAATCACTTATTGGATGCACAAGATTTGTTAAAAACCCTGATTGGATTAGAATAAGCCGAAGGATGACGAAAAATGACCTAAATGTTCAATCAATGACAAAAAATCACTTATTGGATGCACAAGATTGGTTAAAGACCCTAATTGGATTAGAATAAGCCTAGAGAGGATGAAAATGACCTAAGTGTTCAACCAATGACACAAAAACACTTATTGGATGCACAAGATTTGTTAAAAACCCTAACTGGATGAGAATAAGCCTATGGAGGGTGAAAATGACCTAAATGTTCAACCAATATCACAAAATCAATTATTGGATGCACAAGATTGGTTAAAAACCGTAATTGGTTTAGAATAAGCCGAAGGATGACGAAAATGACCTAAATGTTCAACCAATAACACAAAATCACTTATTGGATGCACAAGATTGGTTAAAAACCCTGATTGGATTAGAATAAGCCTAGAGAGGATGAAAATGACCTAAGTGTTCAACCAATGACACAAAAACACTTATTGGATGCACAAGATTGGTTAAAAACCCTAACTGGATGAGAATAAGCCTATGGAGGGTGAAAATGACCTAAATGTTCAACCAATGACACAAAATCATTTATTCGATGCATAAGATTGATTAAAAACCCTAATTGGATAAGAATAAGCCTAGGGAGTACGAAAATGACCTAAATGTTTAATGAATGACACAAAATCACTTATTGGATGCACAAGATTGGTTAAAGACCCTAATTGGATTAGAATAAGCCGAAGGATGACAAAATTTACCTAAATGTTCAACCAATGACACAAAATCACTTATTGGATGCACAAGATTGGTTAAAAACCCTGATTGGATTTGAATAAGCCTATGAAGGACGAAAATGACCTAAATGTTCAACCAATGACACAAAATCACTTATTGGATGCACAAGATTGATTAAAAACCCTAATTGGATTAGAATAAGCCTAGGGAGGACGAAAATGACCTAAATGTTCAACCAATGACAAAAAATCACTTATTCGATGCACAAGATTGGTTAAAAACCATAATTGGATTAGAATAAGCCTAGGGAGGACGAAAATGACCTAAATGTTCAACCAATGACACAAAATGACTTATTGGAGGCAAAAGATTGGTTAAAAACCCTAATTGGATTAGAATAAGACTAGGAAGGACGAAAATGACTTAAATGTTCAACCAATGACACAAAATCACTTATTGGATGCACAAGTTTGATTAAAAACCCTAATTGGATTAGGATAAGCCTAGGGAGGACGAAAATGACCTAAATGTTCAACCAATAACACTAAATCACTTATTCGATGCACAAGATTGGTTAAAAACCATAATTGGATTAGAATAACCCTAGGGAGGACGAAATGACCTAAATGTTAAACCAATGACACATAATGACTTATTGGAGGCACAAGATTGGTTAAAAACCCTAATTGGATTAGAATTAGACTACGGAGGACGAAAATGACCTTAATGTTCAACCAATGACACAAAATCAATTATTGGATGCACAAGATTGGTTAAAAACCCTAATTGGATTAGAATAAGCCTAGGGAGGACGAAAATGACCTAAATGTTTAACCAATGACAGAAAATCACATATTGGATACACAAGATTGGTTAAAGACCCTAATTGGATTAGAATAAGCCGAAGGATGACAAAAATTACCTAAATGTTCAACCAATGACACAAAATCATATATTGGATGCACAAGATTGGTTAAAAACCCTAATTGGATTATAATAAGCCTAGGGAGGACGAAAATGACCTAAATGTTCAACCAATGACACAAAATGACTTATTGGAGGCACAAGATTGGTTAAAAACCCTAATTGGATTAGAATAAGACTACGGAGGACGAAAATAACCTTAATGTTCAACCAATGACACAATATCAATTATTGGATGCACAAGATTGGTTAAAAACCCTAATTGGATTAGAATAAGCCGAAGGATGACGAAAATGACCTAAATGTTCATTCAATGACACAAAATCACTTATTGATGCACAAGATTTGTTAAAAACCCTGATTGGATTAGAATAAGCCTAGAAAGGACGAAAATGACCTAAGTGTTCAACCAATGACACAAAATCACTTATTGGATGCACAAGATTGGTTAAAAACCCTAATTGGATTAGAATAAGCCGAAGGATGACGAAAAATGACCTAAATGTTTAATCAATGACAAAAAATCACTTATTGGATGCACAAGATTGGTTAAAGACCCTAATTGGATTAGAATAAGCCTAGAGAGGATGAAAATGACCTAAGTGTTCAACCAATAACACAAAAACACTGATTGGATGCACAAGATTGGTTAAAAACCCTAATTGGATTAGAATAAGCCTAGGGAGGACGAAAATGACCTAAATGTTCAACCAATGACAGAAAATCACATATTGGATACACAAGATTGGTTAAAGACCCTAATTGGATTAGAATAAGCCGAAGGATGACAAAAATTACCTAAATGTTCAACCAATGACACAAAATCATATATTGGATGCACAAGATTGGTTAAAAACCCTAATTGGATTATAATAAGCCTAGGGAGGACGAAAATGACCTAAATGTTCAACCAATGACACAAAATGACTTATTGGAGGCACAAGATTGGTTAAAAACCCTAATTGGATTAGAATAAGACTACGGAGGACGAAAATAACCTTAATGTTCAACCAATGACACAAAATCAATTATTGGATGCACAAGATTGGTTAAAAACCCTAATTGGATTAGAATAAGCCGAAGGATGACGAAAATGACGTAAATGTTCAACCAATGACACAAAATCACTTATTGGATGCACAAGATTTGTTAAAAACCCTGATTGGATTAGAATAAGCCTAGAAAGGACGAAAATGACCTAAGTGTTCAACCAATGACACAAAATCACTTATTGGATGCACAAGATTGGTTAAAAACCCTAATTGGATTAGAATAAGCCGAAGGATGACGAAAAATGACCTAAATGTTTAATCAATGACAAAAAATCACTTATTGGATGCACAAGATTGGTTAAAGACCCTAATTGGATTAGAATAAGCCTAGAGAGGATGAAAATGACCTAAGTGTTCAACCAATAACACAAAAACACTGATTGGATGCACAAGATTGGTTAAAAACCCTAATTGGATTAGAATAAGCCTAGGGAGGACGAAAATGACCTAAATGTTCAACCAATGACAGAAAATCACATATTGGATACACAAGATTGGTTAAAGACCCTAATTGGATTAGAATAAGCCGAAGGATGACAAAAATTACCTAAATGTTCAACCAATGACACAAAATCATATATTGGATGCACAAGATTGGTTAAAAACCCTAATTGGATTATAATAAGCCTAGGGAGGACGAAAATGACCTAAATGTTCAACCAATGACACAAAATGACTTATTGGAGGCACAAGATTGGTTAAAAACCCTAACTGGATGAGAATAAGCCTATGGAGGGTGAAAATGACCTAAATGTTCAACCAATGACACAAAATCATTTATTGGATGCATAAGATTGATTAAAAACCCTAATTGGATAAGAATAAGCCTAGGGAGTACGAAAATGACCTAAATGTTTAACGAATGACACAAAATCACTTATTGGATGCACAAGATTGGTTAAAGACCCTAATTGGATTAGAATAAGCCGAAGGATGACAAAATTTACCTAAATGTTCAACCAATGACACAAAATCACCTAATGGATGCACAAGATTGGTTAAAAACACTAATTGGATTTGAATAAGCCTATGAAGGACGAAAATGACCTAGATGTTCAACCAATGACACAAAATCACTTATTGGATGCACAAGATTGATTAAAAACCCTAATTGGATTAGAATAAGCCTAGGAAGGACGAAAATGACTTAAATGTTCAACCAATGACACAAAATCACTTATTGGACGCACAAGATTGATTAAAAACCCTAATTGGATTAGAATAAGCCTAGGGAGGACGAAAATGACCTAAATGTTCAACCAATGACAAAAAATCACTTATTCAATGCACAAGATTGGTTAAAAACCATAATTGGATTAGAATAAGCCTAGGGAGGACGAAAATGACCTTAATGTTCAACCAATGACACAAAATCAATTATTGGATGCACAAGATTGGTTAAAAACCCTATTTGGATTAGAATAAGCCTAGGGAGGACGAAAATGACCTAAATGTTCAACCAATGACAGAAAATCACATATTGGATACACAAGATTGGTTAAAGACCCTAATTGGATTAGAATAAGCCGAAGGATGACAAAAATTACCTAAATGTTCAACCAATGACACAAAATCATATATTGGATGCACAAGATTGGTTAAAAACCCTAATTGGATTATAATAAGCCTAGGGAGGACGAAAATGACCTAAATGTTCAACCAATGACACAAAATGACTTATTGGAGGCACAAGATTGGTTAAAAACCCTAATTGGATTAGAATAAGACTACGGAGGACGAAAATAACCTTAATGTTCAACCAATGACACAAAATCAATTATTGGATGCACAAGATTGGTTAAAAACCCTAATTGGATTAGAATAAGCCGAAGGATGACGAAAATGACGTAAATGTTCAACCAATGACACAAAATCACTTATTGGATGCACAAGATTTGTTAAAAACCCTGATTGGATTAGAATAAGCCTAGAAAGGACGAAAATGACCTAAGTGTTCAACCAATGACACAAAATCACTTATTGGATGCACAAGATTGGTTAAAAACCCTAATTGGATTAGAATAAGCCGAAGGATGACGAAAAATGACCTAAATGTTTAATCAATGACAAAAAATCACTTATTGGATGCACAAGATTGGTTAAAGACCCTAATTGGATTAGAATAAGCCTAGAGAGGATGAAAATGACCTAAGTGTTCAACCAATAACACAAAAACACTGATTGGATGCACAAGATTGGTTAAAAACCCTAATTGGATTAGAATAAGCCTAGGGAGGACGAAAATGACCTAAATGTTCAACCAATGACAGAAAATCACATATTGGATACACAAGATTGGTTAAAGACCCTAATTGGATTAGAATAAGCCGAAGGATGACAAAAATTACCTAAATGTTCAACCAATGACACAAAATCATATATTGGATGCACAAGATTGGTTAAAAACCCTAATTGGATTATAATAAGCCTAGGGAGGACGAAAATGACCTAAATGTTCAACCAATGACACAAAATGACTTATTGGAGGCACAAGATTGGTTAAAAACCCTAATTGGATTAGAATAAGACTACGGAGGACGAAAATAACCTTAATGATCAACCAATGACACAAAATCAATTATTGGATGCACAAGATTGGTTAAAAACCCTAATTGGATTAGAATAAGCCGAAGGATGACGAAAATGACCTAAATGTTCAACCAATGACACAAAATCACTTATTGGATGCACAAGATTTGTTAAAAACCCTGATTGGATTAGAATAAGCCTAGAAAGGACGAAAATGACCTAAGTGTTCAACCAATGATACAAAATCACTTATTGGATGCACAAGATTGGTTAAAAACCCTAATTGGATTAGAATAAGCCTAGGGAGGATGAAATTGACCTAAATGTTCAACCAATGACACAAAATCACTTATTGGATGCACAAGATTGGTTAAAGACCCTAATTGGATTAGAATAAGCCTAGAGAGGATGAAAATGACCTAAGTGTTCAACTAATGACACAAAAACACTTATTGGATGCACAAGATTTGTTAAAAACCCTAACTGGATGAGAATAAGTCTATGGAGTGTGAAAATGACCTAAATGTTCAACCAATGACACAAAATCAATTATTGGATGCACAAGATTGGTTAAAAACCGTAATTGGTTTAGAATAAGCCGAAGGATGACGAAAATGACCTAAATGTTCAACCAATAACACAAAATCACTTATTGGATGCACAAGATTGGTTAAAAACCCTGATTGGATTAGAATAAGCCTAGAGAGGATGAAAATGACCTAAGTGTTCAACCAATGACACAAAAACACTTATTGGATGCACAAGATTGGTTAAAAACCCTAACTGGATGAGAATAAGCCTATGGAGGGTGAAAATGACCTAAATGTTCAACCAATGACACAAAATCATTTATTGGATGCATAAGATTGATTAAAAACCCTAATTGGATAAGAATAAGCCTAGGGAGTACGAAAATGACCTAAATGTTTAACGAATGACACAAAATCACTTATTGGTTTCACAAGATTGGTTAAAGACCCTAACTGGATTAGAATAAGCCGAAGGATGACAAAATTTACCTAAATGTTCAACCAATGACACAAAATCACTTATTGGATGCACAAGATTGGTTAAAAACCCTGATTGGATTTGAATAAGCCTATGAAGGACGAAAATGACCTAAATGTTCAACCAATGACACAAAATCACTTATTGGATGCACAAGATTGATTAAAAACCCTAATTGGATTAGAATAAGCCTAGGGAGGACGAAAATGACCTAAATGTTCAACCAATGACACAAAATCACTTATTGGATGCACAAGATTGATTAAAAACCCAAATTGGATTAGAATAAGCCTAGGGAGGACGAAAATGACCTAAATGTTCAACCAATGACAAAAAATCACTTATTCGATGCACAAGATTGGTTAAAAACCATAATTGGATTAGAATAAGCCTAGGGAGGACGAAAATGACCTAAATGTTCAACCAATGACACAAAATGACTTATTGGAGGCAAAAGATTGGTTAAAAACCCTAATTGGATTAGAATAAGACTAGGAAGGACGAAAATGACTTAAATGTTCAACCAATGACACAAAATCACTTATTGGATGCACAAGTTTGATTAAAAACCCTAATTGGATTAGGACAAGCCTAGGGAGGACGAAAATGACCTAAATGTTCAACCAATGACACAAAATCACTTATTCGATGCACAAGATTGGTTAAAAACCATAATTGGATTAGAATAAGCCTAGGGAGGACGAAAATGACCTAAATGTTAAACCAATGACACATAATGACTTATTGGAGGCACAAGATTGGTTAAAAACCCTAATTGGATTAGAATTAGACTACGGAGGACGAAAATGACCTTAATGTTCAACCAATGACACAAAATCAATTATTGGATGCACAAGATTGGTTAAAAACCCTAATTGGATTAGAATAAGCCTAGGGAGGACGAAAATGACCTAAATGTTTAACCAATGACAGAAAATCACATATTGGATACAGAAGATTGGTTAAAGACCCTAATTGGATTAGAATAAGCCGAAGGATGACAAAAATTACCTAAATGTTCAACCAATGACACAAAATCATATATTGGATGCACAAGATTGGTTAAAAACCCTAATTGGATTATAATAAGCCTAGGGAGGACGAAAATGACCTAAATGTTCAACCAATGACACAAAATGACTTATTGGAGGCACAAGATTGGTTAAAAACCCTAATTGGATTAGTATAAGACTACGGAGGACGAAAATAACCTTAATGTTCAACCAATGACACAATATCAATTATTGGATGCACAAGATTGGTTAAAAACCCTAATTGGATTAGAATAAGCCGAAGGATGACGAAAATGACCTAAATGTTCATTCAATGACACAAAATCACTTATTGGATGCACAAGATTTGTTAAAAACCCTGATTGGATTAGAATAAGCCTAGAAAGGACGAAAATGACCTAAGTGTTCAACCAATGACACAAAATCACTTATTGGATGCACAAGATTGGTTAAAAACCCTAATTGGATTAGAATAAGCCGAAGGATGACGAAAAATGACCTAAATGTTTAATCAATGACAAAAAATCACTTATTGGATGCACAAGATTGGTTAAAGACCCTAATTGGATTAGAATAAGCCTAGAGAGGATGAAAATGACCTAAGTGTTCAACCAATGACACAAAAACACTGATTGGATGCACAAGATTGGTTAAAAACCCTAATTGGATTAGAATAAGCCTAGGGAGGACGAAAATGACCTAAATGTTCAACCAATGACAGAAAATCACATATTGGATACACAAGATTGGTTAAAGACCCTAATTGGATTAGAATAAGCCGAAGGATGTCAAAAATTACCTAAATGTTCAACCAATGACACAAAATCATATATTGGATGCACAAGATTGGTTAAAAACCCTAATTGGATTATAATAAGCCTAGGGAGGACGAAAATGACCAAAATGTTCAACCAATGACACAAAATGACTTATTGGAGGCACAAGATTGGTTAAAAACCCTAATTAGATTAGAATAAGACTACGGAGGATGAAATTAACCTTAATGTTCAACCAATGACACAAAATCAATTATTGGATGCATAAGATTGGTTAAAAACCCTAATTGGATTAGAATTAGCCGAAGGATGACGAAAATGACCTAAATGTTCAACCAATGACACAAAATCACTTATTGGATGCTGAAGATTGGTTAAAGACCCTAATTGGATTAGAATAAGCCTAGAGAGGATGAAAATGACCTAAGTGTTCAACCAATGACACAAAAACACTTATTGGATGCACAAGATTTGTTAAAAACCCTAACTGGATGAGAATAAGCCTATGGAGGGTGAAAATGACCTAAATGTTCAACCAATGACACAAAATCAATTATTGGATGCACAAGATTGGTTAAAAACCGTAATTGGTTTAGAATAAGCCGAAGGATGACGAAAATGACCTAAATGTTCAACCAATAACACAAAATCACTTATTGGATGCACAAGATTGGTTAAAAACCCTGATTGGATTAGAATAAGCCTAGAGAGGATGAAAATGACCTAAGTGTTCAACCAATGACACAAAAACACTTATTGGATGCACAAGATTGGTTAAAAACCCTAACTGGATGAGAATAAGCCTATGGAGGGTGAAAATGACCTAAATGTTCAACCAATGACACAACATCATTTATTGGATGCATAAGATTGATTAAAAACCCTAATTGGATAAGAATAAGCCTAGGGAGTACGAAAATGACCTAAATGTTTAACGAATGACACAAAATCACTTATTGGATGCACAAGATTGGTTAAAGACCCTAATTAGATTAGAATAAGCCGAAGGATGACAAAATTTACCTAAATGTTCAACCAATGACACAAAATCACTTATTGGAAGCACAAGATTGGTTAAAAACCCTGATTGGATTTGAATAAGCCTATGAAGGACGAAAATGACCTAAATGTTCAACCAATGACACAAAATCACTTATTGGATGCACAAGATTGATTAAAAACCCTAATTGGATTAGAATAAGCCTAGGGAAGACGAAAATGACCTAAATGTTCAACCAATGACACAAAATCACTTATTGGATGCACAAGATTGATTAAAAACCCTAATTGGATTAGAATAAGCCTAGGGAGGACGAAAATGACCTAAATGTTCAACCAATGACAAAAAATCACTTATTCGATGCACAAGATTGGTTAAAAACCATAATTGGATTAGAATAAGCCTAGGGAGGACGAAAATGACCTAAATGTTCAACCAATGACACAAAATCAATTATTGGATGCACAAGATTGGTTAAAAACCGTAATTGGTTTAGAATAAGCCGAGGGATGACGAAAATGACCTAAATGTTCAACCAATAACACAAAATCACTTATTGGATGCACAAGATTTGTTAAAAACCCTGATTGGATTAGAATAAGCCGAAGGATGACGAAAAATGACCTAAATGTTCAATCAATGACAAAAAATCACTTATTGGATGCACAAGATTGGTTAAAGACCCTAATTGGATTAGAATAAGCCTAGAGAGGATGAAAATGACCTAAGTGTTCAACCAATGACACAAAAACACTTATTGGATGCACAAGATTTGTTAAAAACCCTAACTGGATGAGAATAAGCCTATGGAGGGTGAAAATGACCTAAATGTTCAACCAATGACACAAAATCAATTATTGGATGCACAAGATTGGTTAAAAATCGTAATTGGTTTAGAATAAGCAGAAGGATGACGAAAATGACCTAAATGTTCAACCAATAACACAAAATCACTTATTGGATGCACAAGATTGGTTAAAAACCCTGATTGGATTAGAATAAGCCTAGAGAGGATGAAAATGACCTAAGTGTTCAACCAATGACACAAAAACACTTATTGGATGCACAAGATTGGTTAAAAACCCTAACTGGATGAGAATAAGCCTATGGAGGGTGAAAATGACCTAAATGTTCAACCAATGACACAAAATCATTTATTGGATGCATAAGATTGATTAAAAACCCTAATTGGATAAGAATAAGCCTAGGGAGTACGAAAATGACCTAAATGTTTAACGAATGACACAAAATCACTTATTGGATGCAGAAGATTGGTTAAAGACCCTAATTGGATTAGAATAAGTCGAAGGATGACAAAATTTACCTAAATGTTCAACCAATGACAAAAAATCACTTATTGGATGCACAAGATTGGTTAAAAACCCTGATTGGATTTGAATAAGCCTATGAAGGACGAAAATGACCTAAATGTTCAACCAATGACACAAAATCACTTATTGGATGCACAAGATTGATTAAAAACCCTAATTGGATTAGAATAAGCCTAGGGAGGACGAAAATGACCTAAATGTTCAACCAATGACACAAAATCACTTATTGGATGCACAAGATTGATTAAAAACCCTAATTGGATTAGAATAAGCCTAGGGAGGACGAAAATGACCTAAATGTTCAACCAATGACAAAAAATCACTTATTCGATGCACAAGATTGGTTAAAAACAATAATTGGATTAGAATAAGCCTAGGGAGGACGAAAATGACCTAAATGTTCAACCAATGACACAAAATGACTTATTGGAGGCAAAAGATTGGTTAAAAACCCTAATTGGATTAGAATAAGACTATGGAGGATGAAATTAACCTTAATGTTCAACCAATGATACAAAATCAATTATTGGATGCATAAGATTGGTTAAAAACCCTAATTGGATTAGAATAAGCCGAAGGATGACGAAAATGACCTAAATGTTCAACCAATGACACAAAATCACTTATTGGATGCACAAGATTTGTTAAAAACCCTGATTGGATTAGAATAAGCCGAAGGATGACGAAAAATGACCTAAATGTTCAATCAATGACACAAAATCACTTATTGGATGCACAAGATTGGTTAAAGACCCTAATTGGATTAGAATAAGCCTAGAGAGGATGAAAATGACCTAAGTGTTCAACCAATGACACAAAAACACTTATTGGATGCACAAGATTTGTTAAAAACCCTAACTGGATGAGAATAAGCCTATGGAGGGTGAAAATGACCTAAATGTTCAACCAATATCACAAAATCAATTATTGGATGCACAAGATTGGTTAAACACCGTAATTGGTTTAGAATAAGCCGAAGGATGACAAAAATGACCTAAATGTTCAACCAATAACACAAAATCACTTATTGGATGCACAAGATTGGTTAAAAACCCTGATTGGATTAGAATAAGCCTAGAGAGGATGAAAATGACCTAAGTGTTCAACCAATGACACAAAAACACTTATTGGATGCACAAGATTGGTTAAAAACCCTAACTGGATGAGAATAAGCCTATGGAGGGTGAAAATGACCTAAATGTTCAACCAATGACACAAAATCATTTATTGGATGCATAAGATTGATTAAAAACCCTAATTGGATAAGAATAAGCCTAGGGAGTACGAAAATGACCTAAATGTTTAACGAATGACACAAAATCACTTATTGGATGCACAAGATTGGTTAAAGACCCTAATTGGATTAGAGTAAGCCGAAGGATGACAAAATTTACCTAAATGTTCAACCAATGACACAAAATCACTTATTGGATGCACAAGATTGGTTAAAAACCCTGATTGGATTTGAATAAGCCTATGAAGGACGAAAATGACCTAAATGTTCAACCAATGACACAAAATCACTTATTGGATGCACAAGATTGGTTAAAAACCCTAATTGGATTAGAATAAGCCTAGGGAGGACGAAAATGACCTAAATGTTCAACCAATGACACAAAATGACACAAAATCACATATTGGATGCACAAGATTGGTTAAAAACCCTAATTGGATTAGAATAAGCCTAGGGAGGACGAAAATGACCTAAATGTTCAACCAATGACACAAAACAACACATAATCACATATTGGATGCACAAGATTGGTTAAAAACCCTAATTGGATTAGAATAAGCCTGTGGAGGACGAAAATGACCTAAATGTTCAACCAATGACACAAAATCACATATTGGACGCACAAGATTGGTTAAAAACGCTAATTGGATTAGAATAAGCCTAGGGAGGACGAAAATGACCTAAATTTTCAACCAATGACACCAAATCACATATTGGATGCACAAGATTGGTTAAAAACCCTAATTGGATTAGAATAAGCCTAGGGAGGACGAAAATGACCTAAATGTTCAACCAATGACACAAAATGACACAAAATCACATATTGGATGCACAAGATTGGTTAAAAACCCTAATTGGATTAGAATAAGCCTAGGGAGGACGAAAATGACCTAAATGTTCAACCAATGACAGAAAATCACATATTGGATGCACAAGATTGGTTAAAAACTCTAATTGGATTAGAATAAGCCTAGGGAGGACGAAAATGACCTAAATGTTCAACCAATGACACAAAATGACTTATTGGAGGCACAAGATTGGTTAAAAACCCTAATTGGATTAGAATAAGACTACGGAGGACGAAAATAACCTTAATGTTCAACCAATGACACAAAATCAATTATTGGATGCACAAGATTGGTTAAAAACCCTAGTTGGATTAGAATAAGCCGAAGGATGACGAAAATGACCTAAATGTTCAACCAATGACACAAAATCACTTAATGGATGCACAAGATTGGTTAAAGACCCTAATTGGATTAGAATAAGCCTAGGGAGGACGAAAATGACCTAAATGTTCAACCAATGACCCAAAATCACTTATTGGATGCACAAGATTGGTTAAAAACCATAATTGGATTAGAATAATCCTAGGGTGGACGAAAATGACTTAAATGGTCAACCAATGACACAAAATGACTTATTGGAGGCACAAAATTGGTTAAAAACCCTAATTAGATTAGAATAAGACTACGGAGGACGAAAATGACCTTAATGTTCAACCAATGACACAAAATCACTTATTGGATGCACAAGATTGGTTAAAGAACCTAATTGGATTAGAATAAGCCTAGAGAGGATGAAAATGACCTAAGTGTTCAACCAATGACACAAAAACACTTATTGGATGCACAAGATTGGTTAAAAACCCTAACTGGATAAGAATAAACCTTTGGAGGATGAAAATGACTTAAATGTTCAACCAATGACACAAAATCACTTATTGGATGCACAAGATTGGTTAAAAACCCTAATTGGATTAGAATAAGCCTTTGGAGGACGAAAATGACATAAATGTTCAACCAATGACAAAAATCACTTATTGGATGCACAAGATTGGTTAAAAACCCTAATTGGATTAGAATAAGCCGAAAGATGATGAAAATTGACCTAAATGTTCAACCAATGACACAAAATCATTTATTGGAGGCACAAGATTGGTTAATAACCCTAATTGGATTAGAATAAGACTACGGAGGACGAAAATGACCTTAATATTCAACCAATGGCACAAAATCAATTATTGGATGCACAAGATTGGTTAAAAACCCTAATTGGATTAGAATAAGCCGAAGGATGAGGAAAATGACCTAAATGTTCAACCAATAACACAAAATCAGTTATTGGATGCACAAGATTGATTAAAAACCCTAATTGGATAAGAATAAGCCTAGGGAGTACGAAAATGACCTAGATGATCAACCAATGACACAAAATCACTTATTGGATGCACAAGATTGGTTAAAGACCCTAATTGGATTAGAATAAGCCGAAGGATGACAAAATTTACCTAAATGTTCAACCAATGACACAAAATCACTTATTGGATGCACAAGATTGGTTAAAAACCCTGATTGGATTTGAATAAGCCTAGGAAGGACGAAAATGACCTAAATGTTCAACCAATGACACAAAATCACTTATTGGATGCACAAGATTGATTAAAAACCCTAATTGGATTAGAATAAGCCTAGGGAGGACGAAAATGACCTAAATGTTCAACCAATGACAAAAAATCACTTATTCGATGCACAAGATTGGTTAAAAACCATAATTGGATTAGAATAAGCCTAGGGAGGACGAAAATGACCTAAATGTTCAACCAATGACACAAAATGACTTATTGGAGGCAAAAGATTGGTTAAAAACCCTAATTGGATTAGAATAAGACTATGGAGGATGAAATTAACCTTAATGTTCAACCAATGATACAAAATCAATTATTGGATGCATAAGATTGGTTAAAAACCCTAATTGGATTAGAATAAGCCGAAGGATGACGAAAATGACCTAAATGTTCAACCAATGACACAAAATCACTTATTGGATGCACAAGATTGGTTAAAGACCCAAATTGGATTAGAATAAGCCTAGAGAGGATGAAAATGACCTAAGTGTTCAACCAATGACACAAAAACACTTATTGGATGCACAAGATTTGTTAAAAACCCTAACTGGATGAGAATAAGCCTATGGAGGGTGAAAATGACCTAAATGTTCAACCAATGACACAAAATCAATTATTGGATGCACAAGATTGGTTAAAAACCGTAATTGGTTTAGAATAAGCCGAGGGATGACGAAAATGACCTAAATGTTCAACCAATAACACAAAATCACTTATTGGATGCACAAGATTGGTTAAAAACCCTGATTGGATTAGAATAAGCCTAGAGAGGATGAAAATGACCTAAGTGTTCAACCAATGACACAAAAACACTTATTGGATGCACAAGATGGGTTAAAAACCCTAACTGGATGAGAATAAGCCTATGGAGGGTGAAAATGACCTAAATGTTCAACCAATGACACAAAATCATTTATTGGATGCATAAGATTGATTAAAAACCCTAATTGGATAAGAATAAGCCTAGGGAGTACGAAAATGACCTAAATGTTTAACGAATGACACAAAATCACTTATTGGATGCACAAAATTGGTTAAAGACCCTAATTGGATTAGAATAAGCCGAAGGATGACAAAATTTACCTAAATGTTCAACCAATGACACAAAATCACTGATTGGATGCACAAGATTGGTTAAAAACCCTAATTGGATTAGAATAAGCCTAGGGACGACGAAAATGACCTAAATGTTCAACCAATGACAGAAAATCACATATTGGATACACAAGATTGGTTAAAGACCCTAATTGGATTACAATAAGCCGAAGGATGACAAAAATTACCTAAATGTTCAACCAATGACACAAAATCGTATATTGGATGCACAAGATTGGTTCAAAACCCTAATTGGATTATAATAAGCCTAGGGAGGACGAAAATGACCTAAATGTTCAACCAATGACACAAAATGACTTATTGGAGGCACAAGATTGGTTAAAAACCCTAATTGGATTAGAATGAGACTACGGAGGATGAAATTAACCTTAATGTTCAACCAATGACACAAAATCACTTATTGGATGCACAAGATTGGTTAAAGACCCTAATTGGATTAGAATAAGCCGAAGGATGACAAAATTTACCTAAATGTTCAACCAATGACACAAAATCACTTATTGGATGCACAAGATTGGTTAAAAACCCTGATTGGATTTGAATAAGCCTATGAAGGACGAAAATGACCTAAATGTTCAACCAATGACACAAAATCACTTATTGGATGCACAAGATTGATTAAAAACCCTAATTGGATTAGAATAAGCCTAGGGAGGACGAAAATGACCTAAATGTTCAACCAATGACACAAAATCACTTATTGGATGCACAAGATTGATTAAAAACCCTAATTGGATTAGAATAAGCCTAGGGAGGACGAAAATGACCTAAATGTTCAACCAATGACAAAAAATCACTTATTCGATGCACAAGATTGGTTAAAAACAATAATTGGATTAGAATAAGCCTAGGGAGGACGAAAATGACCTAAATGTTCAACCAATGACACAAAATGACTTATTGGAGGCAAAAGATTGGTTAAAAACCCTAATTGGATTAGAATAAGACTATGGAGGATGAAATTAACCTTAATGTTCAACCAATGATACAAAATCAATTATTGGATGCATAAGATTGGTTAAAAACCCTAATTGGATTAGAATAAGCCGAAGGATGACGAAAATGACCTAAATGTTCAACCAATGACACAAAATCACTTATTGGATGCACAAGATTTGTTAAAAACCCTGATTGGATTAGAATAAGCCGAAGGATGACGAAAAATGACCTAAATGTTCAATCAATGACACAAAATCACTTATTGGATGCACAAGATTGGTTAAAGACCCTAATTGGATTAGAATAAGCCTAGAGAGGATGAAAATGACCTAAGTGTTCAACCAATGACACAAAAACACTTATTGGATGCACAAGATTTGTTAAAAACCCTAACTGGATGAGAATAAGCCTATGGAGGGTGAAAATGACCTAAATGTTCAACCAATATCACAAAATCAATTATTGGATGCACAAGATTGGTTAAACACCGTAATTGGTTTAGAATAAGCCGAAGGATGACAAAAATGACCTAAATGTTCAACCAATAACACAAAATCACTTATTGGATGCACAAGATTGGTTAAAAACCCTGATTGGATTAGAATAAGCCTAGAGAGGATGAAAATGACCTAAGTGTTCAACCAATGACACAAAAACACTTATTGGATGCACAAGATTTGTTAAAAACCCTAACTGGATGAGAATAAGCCTATGGAGGGTGAAAATGACCTAAATGTTCAACCAATGACACAAAATCAATTATTGGATGCACAAGATTGGTTAAAAACCGTAATTGGTTTAGAATAAGCCGAGGGATGACGAAAATGACCTAAATGTTCAACCAATAACACAAAATCACTTATTGGATGCACAAGATTTGTTAAAAACCCTGATTGGATTAGAATAAGCCGAAGGATGACGAAAAATGACCTAAATGTTCAATCAATGACAAAAAATCACTTATTGGATGCACAAGATTGGTTAAAGACCCTAATTGGATTAGAATAAGCCTAGAGAGGATGAAAATGACCTAAGTGTTCAACCAATGACACAAAAACACTTATTGGATGCACAAGATTTGTTAAAAACCCTAACTGGATGAGAATAAGCCTATGGAGGGTGAAAATGACCTAAATGTTCAACCAATATCACAAAATCAATTATTGGATGCACAAGATTGGTTAAAAACCGTAATTGGTTTAGAATAAGCCGAAGGATGACGAAAATGACCTAAATGTTCAACCAATAACACAAAATCACTTATTGGATGCACAAGATTGGTTAAAAACCCTGATTGGATTAGAATAAGCCTAGAGAGGATGAAAATGACCTAAGTGTTCAACCAATGACACAAAAACACTTATTGGATGCACAAGATTGGTTAAAAACCCTAACTGGATGAGAATAAGCCTATGGAGGGTGAAAATGACCTAAATGTTCAACCAATGACACAAAATCATTTATTCGATGCATAAGATTGATTAAAAACCCTAATTGGATAAGAATAAGCCTAGGGAGTACGAAAATGACCTAAATGTTTAATGAATGACACAAAATCACTTATTGGATGCACAAGATTGGTTAAAGACCCTAATTGGATTAGAATAAGCCGAAGGATGACAAAATTTACCTAAATGTTCAACCAATGACACAAAATCACTTATTGGATGCACAAGATTGGTTAAAAACCCTGATTGGATTTGAATAAGCCTATGAAGGACGAAAATGACCTAAATGTTCAACCAATGACACAAAATCACTTATTGGATGCACAAGATTGATTAAAAACCCTAATTGGATTAGAATAAGCCTAGGGAGGACGAAAATGACCTAAATGTTCAACCAATGACAAAAAATCACTTATTCGATGCACAAGATTGGTTAAAAACCATAATTGGATTAGAATAAGCCTAGGGAGGACGAAAATGACCTAAATGTTCAACCAATGACACAAAATGACTTATTGGAGGCAAAAGATTGGTTAAAAACCCTAATTGGATTAGAATAAGACTATGGAGGATGAAATTAACCTTAATGTTCAACCAATGATACAAAATCAATTATTGGATGCATAAGATTGGTTAAAAACCGTAATTGGATTAGAATAAGCAGAAGGATGACGAAAATGACCTAAATGTTCAACCAATGACACAAAATCACTTATTGGATGCACAAGATTTGTTAAAAACCCTGATTGGATTAGAATAAGCCGAAGGATGACGAAAAATGACCTAAATGTTCAATCAATGACACAAAATCACTTATTGGATGCACAAAATTGGTTAAAGACCCTAATTGGATTAGAATAAGCCTAGAGAGGATGAAAATGACCTAAGTGTTCAACCAATGACACAAAAACACTTATTGGATGCACAAGATTTGTTAAAAACCCTAACTGGATGAGAATAAGCCTATGGAGGTTGAAAATGACCTAAATGTTCAACCAATATCACAAAATCAATTATTGGATGCACAAGATTGGTTAAAAACCGTAATTGGTTTAGAATAAGCCGAAGGATGACGAAAATGACCTAAATGTTCAACCAATAACACAAAATCACTTATTGGATGCACAAGATTGGTTAAAAACCCTGATTGGATTAGAATAAGCCTAGAGAGGATGAAAATGACCTAAGTGTTCAACCAATGACACAAAAACACTTATTGGATGCACAAGATTGGTTAAAAACCCTAACTGGATGAGAATAAGCCTATGGAGGGTGAAAATGACCTAAATGTTCAACCAATGACACAAAATCATTTATTCGATGCATAAGATTGATTAAAAACCCTAATTGGATAAGAATAAGCCTAGGGAGTACGAAAATGACCTAAATGTTTAATGAATGACACAAAATCACTTATTGGATGCACAAGATTGGTTAAAGACCCTAATTGGATTAGAATAAGCCGAAGGATGACAAAATTTACCTAAATGTTCAACCAATGACACAAAATCACTTATTGGATGCACAAGATTGGTTAAAAACCCTGATTGGATTTGAATAAGCCTATGAAGGACGAAAATGACCTAAATGTTCAACCAATGACACAAAATCACTTATTGGATGCACAAGATTGATTAAAAACCCTAATTGGATTAGAATAAGCCTAGGGAGGACGAAAATGACCTAAATGTTCAACCAATGACACAAAATCACTTATTGGATGCACAAGATTGATTAAAAACCCTAATTGGATTAGAATAAGCCTAGGGAGGACGAAAATGACCTAAATGTTCAACCAATGACAAAAAATCACTTATTCGATGCACAAGATTGGTTAAAAACAATAATTGGATTAGAATAAGCCTAGGGAGGACGAAAATGACCTAAATGTTCAACCAATGACACAAAATGACTTATTGGAGGCAAAAGATTGGTTAAAAACCCTAATTGGATTAGAATAAGACTATGGAGGATGAAATTAACCTTAATGTTCAACCAATGATACAAAATCAATTATTGGATGCATAAGATTGGTTAAAAACCCTAATTGGATTAGAATAAGCCGAAGGATGACGAAAATGACCTAAATGTTCAACCAATGACACAAAATCACTTATTGGATGCACAAGATTTGTTAAAAACCCTGATTGGATTAGAATAAGCCGAAGGATGACGAAAAATGACCTAAATGTTCAATCAATGACACAAAATCACTTATTGGATGCACAAGATTGGTTAAAGACCCTAATTGGATTAGAATAAGCCTAGAGAGGATGAAAATGACCTAAGTGTTCAACCAATGACACAAAAACACTTATTGGATGCACAAGATTTGTTAAAAACCCTAACTGGATGAGAATAAGCCTATGGAGGGTGAAAATGACCTAAATGTTCAACCAATATCACAAAATCAATTATTGGATGCACAAGATTGGTTAAACACCGTAATTGGTTTAGAATAAGCCGAAGGATGACAAAAATGACCTAAATGTTCAACCAATAACACAAAATCACTTATTGGATGCACAAGATTGGTTAAAAACCCTGATTGGATTAGAATAAGCCTAGAGAGGATGAAAATGACCTAAGTGTTCAACCAATGACACAAAAACACTTATTGGATGCACAAGATTGGTTAAAAACCCTAACTGGATGAGAATAAGCCTATGGAGGGTGAAAATGACCTAAATGTTCAACCAATGACACAAAATCATTTATTGGATGCATAAGATTGATTAAAAACCCTAATTGGATAAGAATAAGCCTAGGGAGTACGAAAATGACCTAAATGTTTAACGAATGACACAAAATCACTTATTGGATGCACAAGATTGGTTAAAGACCCTAATTGGATTAGAGTAAGCCGAAGGATGACAAAATTTACCTAAATGTTCAACCAATGACACAAAATCACTTATTGGATGCACAAGATTGGTTAAAAACCCTGATTGGATTTGAATAAGCCTATGAAGGACGAAAATGACCTAAATGTTCAACCAATGACACAAAATCACTTATTGGATGCACAAGATTGGTTAAAAACCCTAATTGGATTAGAATAAGCCTAGGGAGGACGAAAATGACCTAAATGTTCAACCAATGACACAAAATGACACAAAATCACATATTGGATGCACAAGATTGGTTAAAAACCCTAATTGGATTAGAATAAGCCTAGGGAGGACGAAAATGACCTAAATGTTCAACCAATAACACAAAATCACACATTGGATGCACAAGATTGGTTAAGAACCTTAATTGGATTAGAATAAGCCAAGCGAGGACGAAAATGACCTAAATGTTCAACCAATGACACAAAAATGACACAAAATCACATATTGGATGCACAAGATTGGCTAAAAACCCTAATTGGATTAGAATAAGCATAGCGAGGACGAAAATGACCTAAATGTTCAACCAATGATACAAAATCACATATTGGATGCACAAGATTGGTTAAAAATCCTAATTGGATTAGAATAAGCCTAGGGAGGACGAAAATGACCTAAATGTTCAACCAATGACACAAAATGACACAAAATCACATATTGGATGCACAAGATTGGTTAAAAACCCTAATTGGATTAGAATAAGCCTAGGGCGGACGAAAATGAGCTAAATGTTCAACCAATGACACAAAATGACACAAAATCACAGATTATGCACATGATTGGTTAAAAACCCAAATTGGATTAGAATAAGCCTTGGGAGGACGAAAATGACCAAAATGTTCAACCAATGACACAAAATCACATATTGGATGCACAAGATTGGTTAAAAATACTAATTGGATTAGAATAAGCCTAGGGAGGACGAAAATGACCTAAATGTTCAACCAATGACACAAAATGACACAAAATCACATATTGGATGCACAAGATTGGTTAAAAACCCTAATTGGATTAGAATAAGCCTACGAAGGACGTAAATGACCTAAATGTTCAACCAATGACACAAAATGGCACAAAATCAAATATTGGATGCACAAGATATGTTAAAAACGCTAATTGGATTAGAATAAGCCTAGGGAGGACGAAAATGACCTAAATGTTCAACCAATGACACAAAATGACACAAAATCACATATTGGATGCACAAGATTGGTTAAAAACCCTAATTGGATTAGAATAAGCCTAGGGAGGACGAAAATGACCTAAATGTTCAACCAATGACACAAAATGACACAAAATCACATATTGGATGCACAAGATTGGTTAAAAACCCTAATTGGATTAGAATAAGCATAGCGATGACGAAAATGACCTAAATGTTCAACAAATGACACAAAATCACGTATTGGATGCACAAGATTGGTTAAAAACTCTAATTGGATTAGAATAAGCCTAGGGAGGACGAAAATGACCTAAATGTTCAACCAATGACACAAAATGACACAAAATCACATATTGGATGCACAAGATTGGTTAAAAACCCTAATTGGATTAGAATAAGCCTAGGGAGGACGAAAATGACCTAAATGTTCAACCAATGATACAAAATGACGCAAAATCACATATTGGACGCACAAGATTGGTTAAAAACCCTAATTGGATTAGAATAAGCCTAGGGAGGACGAAAATGACCTAAATGTTCAACCAATGACACAAAATGACACAAAATCACATATTGGATGCACAAGATTGGTTAAAAACCCTAATTGGATTAGAATAAGCCGAGGGAGGACGAAAATGACCCAAATGTTCAACCAATGACACAAAATGACACAAAATCACATATTGGATGCACAAGATTGGTTAAAAACCCTAATTGGATTAGAATAAGCCTAGGGAGGACGAAAATGACCTAAATGTTCAACCAATGACACAAAATGACACAAAATCACATATTGGATGCACAAGATTGGTTAAAAACCCTAATTGGATTAGAATAAGCCTAAGGAGGACGAAAATGACATAAATGTTCAACGAATGACGCAAAATGACATATTGGATGCACATGATTGGTTAAAACCCTAATTGGATTAGAATAAGCCTAGGGAGGACGAAAATGACCTAAATGTTCAACCAATGACACAAAATCACATATTGTATGCACAGGAGTGGTTAAAAACCCTAATTGGATTAGAATAAGCCTAGGGAGGACGAAAATGACCTAAATGTTCAACCAATGACACAAAATGACACAAAATCACATATTGGATGCACAAGATTGGTTAAAAACCCTAATTGGATTAGAATAAGCCTAGGGAGGACGAAAATGACCAAAATGTTCAACTGATGACACAAAATCACATATTGGATGCACAAGATTGGTTAAAAACCCTAATTGGATTAGAATAAGCCTAGGGAGGACGAAAATGACCTAAATGTTCAACCAATGACACAAAATGACACAAAATCACATATTGGATGCACAAGATTGGTTAAAAACCCTAATTGGATTAGAATAAGCCTAGGGAGGACGAAAATGACCTAAATGTTCAACCAATGACAACCAATGACACAAAATCACATATTGGATGCACAAGATTGGTTAAAAACCCTAATTGGATTAGAATAAGCCTAGGGAGGACGAAAATGACCTAAATGTTCAACCAATGACACAAAATCACATATTGTATGCACAAGATTGGTTAAAAACCCTAATTGGATTAGAGTAAGCCTTGGGAGGACGAAAATGACCTAAATGTTCAACCAATGACACAAAATGACACAAAATCACATATTAGATGCGCAAGATTGGTTAAAAATCCTAATTGGATTAGAATAAGCCTAGGGAGGACGAAAATGACCTAAATGTTCAACCAATGACACAAAATGACACAAAATCACATATTGGATGCACAAGATTGGTTAAAAACCCTAATTGGATTAGAATAAGCCTAGGGAGGACGAAAATGACCTAAATGTTCAACCAATGACACAAAATCACATATTGGATGGTCAAGATTGGTTAAAAACCCTAATTGGTTTAGAATAAGCCTACGGAGGACAAAAATGACCTAAATGTTCAACAAATGACACAAAATGACACAAAATCGCATATTGGATGCACAAGATTGGTTAAAAAACCTAACTGGATTAGAATAAGCCTAGGGAGGACAAAAATGACCTAAATATTCAACCAATGACAGAAAATCACATATTGGATGCACAAGATTGGTTAAAAACCCTGATTGGATTAGAATAAGCCTACGGAGGACGAAAATGACCTAAATGTTCAACAAATGACACAAAATGACACAAAATCACATATTGGATGCACAAGATTGGTTAAAAACCCTAATTGGATTAGAATAAGCCTAGGGAGAACAAAAATGACCTAAATATTCAACCAATGACAAAAAATCACATATTGGATGCACAAGATTGGTTAAAAACCCTAATTGGATTAGAATAAGCCTAGGGAGGACGAAAATGACCTAAATGTTCAACCAATGACAGAAAATCACATATTGGATGCACAAGATTGGTTAAAAACCCTAATTGGATTAGAATAAACCTAGGGAGGACGAAAATGACCTAAATGTTCAACCAATGACACAAAATGACTTATTTGAGGCACAAGATAGGTTAAAAACCCTAATTGGATTAGAATAAGACTACGGAGGACGAAAGTAACCTTAATGTTCAACGACACAAAATCAATTATTGGATGCACAAGATTGGTTAAAAACCCTAATTGGATTAGAATAAGTCGAAGGATGACGAAAATGACCTAAATGTTCAACCAATGACACAAAATCACTTATTGCATGCACAAGATATGTTAAAAATCCTAATTGAATTTGAATAAGCCAAGGAAGGACGAAAATGACCTAAATGTTCAACCAATGACACAAAATCACTTATTGGATGCACAAGATTGGTTAAAAACCCTAATTGGATTACAATAAGCCTAGGGAGGACGAAAATGACCTAAATGTTCAACGAATGACACAAAAATACTTATTGGATGCACAAGATTGGTTTAAAATCGTAATTGGATTAGAATAAGTCTAGGGAGAATGAAAATGACCTAAATGTTCAACCAATGACACAAAATCACTTATTGGATGCACAAGATTGGTTAAAAACCCTAATTCGATTAGAATAAGCCGAAGGAAGACGAAAAATAACCTATATGTTCAATCAATGACAAAAAATCACTTATTGGATGCACAAGATTGGTTAAAGACCCTAATTGGATTAGAATAAGCCGAAGGATGACAAAAATTACCTAAATGGCAACCAATGAAACAAAATCACATATTGGATGCACAAGATTGGTTAAAAGCCCTAATTGGATTAGAATAAGCCTAGGGAGGACGAAAATGACCTAAATGTTCAACCAATGACAGAAAATCACATATTGGATGCACAAGATTGGTTAAAAACCCTAATTGGATTAGAATAAGCCGAAGGATGACGAAAATGACGTAAATGTTCAACCAATGACACAAAATCACTTATTGGATGCACAAGATTTGTTAAAAACCCTGATTGGATTAGAATAAGCCTAGAAAGGACGAAAATGACCTAAGTGTTCAACCAATGACACAAAATCACTTATTGGATGCACAAGATTGGTTAAAAACCCTAATTGGATTAGAATAAGCCGAAGGATGACGAAAAATGACCTAAATGTTTAATCAATGACAAAAAATCACTTATTGGATGCACAAGATTGGTTAAAGACCCTAATTGGATTAGAATAAGCCTAGAGAGGATGAAAATGACCTAAGTGTTCAACCAATGACACAAAAACACTGATTGGATGCACAAGATTGGTTAAAAACCCTAATTGGATTAGAATAAGCCTAGGGAGGACGAAAATGACCTAAATGTTCAACCAATGACAGAAAATCACATATTGGATACACAAGATTGGTTAAAGACCCTAATTGGATTAGAATAAGCCGAAGGATGACAAAAATTACCTAAATGTTCAACCAATGACACAAAATCATATATTGGATGCACAAGATTGGTTAAAAACCCTAATTGGATTATAATAAGCCTAGGGAGGACG
Organism: Cicer yamashitae; assembly: GCA_037974755.1. Lineage (NCBI taxonomy): Eukaryota > Viridiplantae > Streptophyta > Magnoliopsida > Fabales > Fabaceae > Cicer > Cicer yamashitae. The sequence goes on along the minus strand of JBBPBQ010000004.1, from coordinate 22,419,691 downwards.
AAAATGACCTAAATGTTCAACCAATGACACAAAATGACTTATTGGAGGCACAAGATTGGTTAAAAACCCTAATTGGATTAGAATAAGACTACGGAGGACGAAAATAACCTTAATGTTCAACCAATGACACAAAATCAATTATTGGATGCACAAGATTGGTTAAAAACCCTAGTTGGATTAGAATAAGCCGAAGGATGACGAAAATGACCTAAATGTTCAACCAATGACACAAAATCACTTAATGGATGCACAAGATTGGTTAAAGACCCTAATTGGATTAGAATAAGCCTAGGGAGGACGAAAATGACCTAAATGTTCAACCAATGACCCAAAATCACTTATTGGATGCACAAGATTGGTTAAAAACCATAATTGGATTAGAATAATCCTAGGGTGGACGAAAATGACTTAAATGGTCAACCAATGACACAAAATGACTTATTGGAGGCACAAAATTGGTTAAAAACCCTAATTAGATTAGAATAAGACTACGGAGGACGAAAATGACCTTAATGTTCAACCAATGACACAAAATCACTTATTGGATGCACAAGATTGGTTAAAGAACCTAATTGGATTAGAATAAGCCTAGAGAGGATGAAAATGACCTAAGTGTTCAACCAATGACACAAAAACACTTATTGGATGCACAAGATTGGTTAAAAACCCTAACTGGATAAGAATAAACCTTTGGAGGATGAAAATGACTTAAATGTTCAACCAATGACACAAAATCACTTATTGGATGCACAAGATTGGTTAAAAACCCTAATTGGATTAGAATAAGCCTTTGGAGGACGAAAATGACATAAATGTTCAACCAATGACAAAAATCACTTATTGGATGCACAAGATTGGTTAAAAACCCTAATTGGATTAGAATAAGCCGAAAGATGATGAAAATTGACCTAAATGTTCAACCAATGACACAAAATCATTTATTGGAGGCACAAGATTGGTTAATAACCCTAATTGGATTAGAATAAGACTACGGAGGACGAAAATGACCTTAATATTCAACCAATGGCACAAAATCAATTATTGGATGCACAAGATTGGTTAAAAACCCTAATTGGATTAGAATAAGCCGAAGGATGAGGAAAATGACCTAAATGTTCAACCAATAACACAAAATCAGTTATTGGATGCACAAGATTGATTAAAAACCCTAATTGGATAAGAATAAGCCTAGGGAGTACGAAAATGACCTAGATGATCAACCAATGACACAAAATCACTTATTGGATGCACAAGATTGGTTAAAGACCCTAATTGGATTAGAATAAGCCGAAGGATGACAAAATTTACCTAAATGTTCAACCAATGACACAAAATCACTTATTGGATGCACAAGATTGATTAAAAACCCTAATTGGATTAGAATAAGCCTAGGGAGGACGAAAATGACCTAAATGTTCAACCAATGACACAAAATCACTTATTCGATGCACAAGATTGGTTAAAAACCATAATTGGATTAGAATAAGCCTAGGGAGGACGAAAATGACCTAAATGTTCAACCAATGACACAAAATGACTTATTGGAGGCAAAAGATTGGTTAAAAACCCTAATTGGATTAGAATAAGACTATGGAGGATGAAATTAACCTTAATGTTCAACCAATGATACAAAATCAATTATTGGATGCATAAGATTGGTTAAAAACCCTAATTGGATTAGAATAAGCCGAAGGATGACGAAAATGACCTAAATGTTCAACCAATGACACAAAATCACTTATTGGATGCACAAGATTGGTTAAAAACCCTGATTGGATTAGAATAAGCCTAGAGAGGATGAAAATGACCTAAGTGTTCAACCAATGACACAAAAACACTTATTGGATGCACAAGATTTGTTAAAAACCCTAACTGGATGAGAATAAGCCTATGGAGGGTGAAAATGACCTAAATGTTCAACCAATATCACAAAATCAATTATTGGATGCACAAGATTGGTTAAAAACCGTAATTGGTTTAGAATAAGCCGAAGGATGACGAAAATGACCTAAATGTTCAACCAATAACACAAAATCACTTATTGGATGCACAAGATTGGTTAAAATCCCTGATTGGATTAGAATAAGCCTAGAGAGGATGAAAATGACCTAAGTGTTCAACCAATGACACAAAAACACTTATTTAATGCACAAGATTGGTTAAAAACCCTAACTGGATGAGAATAAGCCTATGGAGGGTGAAAATGACCTAAATGTTCAACCAATGACACAAAATCATTTATTGGATGCATAAGATTGATTAAAAACCCTAATTGGATAAGAATAAGCCTAGGGAGTACGAAAATGACCTAAATGTTTAACGAATGACACAAAATCACTTATTGGATGCACAAGATTGGTTAAAGACCCTAATTGGATTAGAGTAAGCCGAAGGATGACAAAATTTACCTAAATGTTCAACCAATGACACAAAATCACTTATTGGATGCACAAGATTGGTTAAAAACCCTGATTGGATTTGAATAAGCCTATGAAGGACGAAAATGACCTAAATGTTCAACCAATGACACAAAATCACTTATTGGATGCACAAGATTGATTAAAAACCCTAATTGGATTAGAATAAGCCTAGGGAGGACGAAAATGACCTAAATGTTCAACCAATGACACAAAATCACTTATTGGATGCACAAGATTGATTAAAAACCCTAATTGGATTAGAATAAGCCTAGGGAGGACGAAAATGACCTAAATGTTCAACCAATGACAAAAAATCACTTATTCGATGCACAAGATTGGTTAAAAACAATAATTGGATTAGAATAAGCCTAGGGAGGACGAAAATGACCTAAATGTTCAACCAATGACACAAAATGACTTATTGGAGGCAAAAGATTGGTTAAAAACCCTAATTGGATTAGAATAAGACTATGGAGGATGAAATTAACCTTAATGTTCAACCAATGATACAAAATCAATTATTGGATGCATAAGATTGGTTAAAAACCCTAATTGGATTAGAATAAGCCGAAGGATGACGAAAATGACCTAAATGTTCAACCAATGACACAAAATCACTTATTGGATGCACAAGATTTGTTAAAAACCCTGATTGGATTAGAATAAGCCGAAGGATGACGAAAAATGACCTAAATGTTCAATCAATGACACAAAATCACTTATTGGATGCACAAGATTGGTTAAAGACCCTAATTGGATTAGAATAAGCCTAGAGAGGATGAAAATGACCTAAGTGTTCAACCAATGACACAAAAACACTTATTGGATGCACAAGATTTGTTAAAAACCCTAACTGGATGAGAATAAGCCTATGGAGGGTGAAAATGACCTAAATGTTCAACCAATATCACAAAATCAATTATTGGATGCACAAGATTGGTTAAACACCGTAATTGGTTTAGAATAAGCCGAAGGATGACAAAAATGACCTAAATGTTCAACCAATAACACAAAATCACTTATTGGATGCACAAGATTGGTTAAAAACCCTGATTGGATTAGAATAAGCCTAGAGAGGATGAAAATGACCTAAGTGTTCAACCAATGACACAAAAACACTTATTGGATGCACAAGATTTGTTAAAAACCCTAACTGGATGAGAATAAGCCTATGGAGGGTGAAAATGACCTAAATGTTCAACCAATATCACAAAATCAATTATTGGATGCACAAGATTGGTTAAAAACCGTAATTGGTTTAGAATAAGCCGAAGGATGACGAAAATGACCTAAATGTTCAACCAATAACACAAAATCACTTATTGGATGCACAAGATTGGTTAAAAACCCTGATTGGATTAGAATAAGCCTAGAGAGGATGAAAATGACCTAAGTGTTCAACCAATGACACAAAAACACTTATTGGATGCACAAGATTGGTTAAAAACCCTAACTGGATGAGAATAAGCCTATGGAGGGTGAAAATGACCTAAATGTTCAACCAATGACACAAAATCATTTATTGGAAGCATAAGATTGATTAAAAACCCTAATTGGATAAGAATAAGCCTAGGGAGTACGAAAATGACCTAAATGTTTAACGAATGACACAAAATCACTTATTGGATGCACAAGATTGGTTAAAGACCCTAATTGGATTAGAATAAGCCGAAGGATGACAAAATTTACCTAAATGTTCAACCAATGACACAAAATCACCTAATGGATGCACAAGATTGGTTAAAAACACTAATTGGATTTGAATAAGCCTATGAAGGACGAAAATGACCTAGATGTTCAACCAATGACACAAAATCACTTATTGGATGCACAAGATTGATTAAAAACCCTAATTGGATTAGAATAAGCCTAGGAAGGACGAAAATGACTTAAATGTTCAACCAATGACACAAAATCACTTATTGGACGCACAAGATTGATTAAAAACCCTAATTGGATTAGAATAAGCCTAGGGAGGACGAAAATGACCTAAATGTTCAACCAATGACAAAAAATCACTTATTCAATGCACAAGATTGGTTAAAAACCATAATTGGATTAGAATAAGCCTAGGGAGGACGAAAATGACCTTAATGTTCAACCAATGACACAAAATCAATTATTGGATGCACAAGATTGGTTAAAAACCCTATTTGGATTAGAATAAGCCTAGGGAGGACGAAAATGACCTAAATGTTCAACCAATGACAGAAAATCACATATTGGATACACAAGATTGGTTAAAGACCCTAATTGGATTAGAATAAGCCGAAGGATGACAAAAATTACCTAAATGTTCAACCAATGACACAAAATCATATATTGGATGCACAAGATTGGTTAAAAACCCTAATTGGATTATAATAAGCCTAGGGAGGACGAAAATTACCTAAATGTTCAACCAATGACACAAAATGACTTATTGGAGGCACAAGATTGGTTAAAAACCCTAATTGGATTAGAATAAGACTACGGAGGACGAAAATAACCTTAATGTTCAACCAATGACACAATATCAATTATTGGATGCACAAGATTGGTTAAAAACCCTAATTGGATTAGAATAAGCCGAAGGATGACGAAAATGACCTAAATGTTCAACAAATGACACAAAATCACTTATTGGATGCACAAGATTTGTTAAAAACCCTGATTGGATTAGAATAAGCCTAGAAAGGACGAAAATGACCTAAGTGTTCAACCAATGACACAAAATCACTTATTGGATGCACAAGATTGGTTAAAAACCCTAATTGGATTAGAATAAGCCGAAGGATGACGAAAAATGACCTAAATGTTTAATCAATGACAAAAAATCACTTATTGGATGCACAAGATTGGTTAAAGACCCTAATTGGATTAGAATAAGCCTAGAGAGGATGAAAATGACCTAAGTGTTCAACCAATGACACAAAAACACTGATTGGATGCACAAGATTGGTTAAAAACCCTAACTGGATAAGAATAAGCCTTTGGAGGATGAAAATGACCTAAATGTTCAACCAATGACACAAAATCACTTATTGGATGCACAAGATTGGTTAAAAACCCTATTTGGATTAGAATAAGCCTTGAGAGGATGAAAATGACCTAAATGTTCAACCAATTACAAAAATCACTTATGGATGCAAAAGATTGGTTAAAAACCCTAATTGGATTAGAATAAGCCGAACGATGATGAAAATTGACCTAAATGTTCAACCAATGACAGAAAATCACATATTGGATGCACAAGATTGGTTAAAAACCCTAATTGGATTAGAATAAGCCTAGGGAGGACGAAAATGACCTAAATGTTCAACGATTGACACAAAAACACTTATGGGATGCACAAGATTGGTTTATAATCGTAATTGGATTAGAATAAGTCTAGGGAGGATGAAAATGACCTAAATGTTCAACCGATGACACAAAATCACTTATTGGATGCACAAGATTAGTTAAAAACCCTAATTGGATTAGAATAAGCCGAAGGATGACGAAAAATGACCTAAATGTTTAATCAATGACACAAAATCACTTATTGGATGCACAAGATTTGTTAAAAACCCTGATTGGATTAGAATAAGCCTAGAAAGGACGAAAATGACCTAAGTGTTCAACCAATGACACAAAATCACTTATTGGATGCACAAGATTGGTTAAAAACCCTAATTGGATTAGAATAAGCCTACGGAGGATGAAAATGACCTAAATGTTCAACCAATGACACAAAATCACTTATTGGATGCACAAGATTTGTTAAAAACCCTGATTGGATTAGAATAAGCCGAAGGATGACGAAAAATGACCTAAATGTTCAATCAATGACACAAAATCACTTATTGGATGCACAAGATTGGTTAAAGACCCTAATTGGATTAGAATAAGCCTAGAGAGGATGAAAATGACCTAAGTGTTCAACCAATGACACAAAAACACTTATTGGATGCACAAGATTTGTTAAAAACCCTAACTGGATGAGAATAAGCCTATGGAGGGTGAAAATGACCTAAATGTTCAACCAATTTCACAAAATCAATTATTGGATGCACAAGATTGGTTAAAAACCGTAATTGGTTTAGAATAAGCCGAAGGATGACGAAAATGACCTAAATGTTCAACCAATAACACAAAATCACTTATTGGATGCACAAGATTGGTTAAAAACCCTGATTGGATTAGAATAAGCCTAGAGAGGATGAAAATGACCTAAGTGTTCAACCAATGACACAAAAACACTTATTGGATGCACAAGATTGGTTAAAAACCCTAACTGGATGAGAATAAGCCTATGGAGGGTGAAAATGACCTAAATGTTCAACCAATGACACAAAATCATTTATTCGATGCATAAGATTGATTAAAAACCCTAATTGGATAAGAATAAGCCTAGGGAGTACGAAAATGACCTAAATGTTTAATGAATGACACAAAATCACTTATTGGATGCACAAGATTGGTTAAAGACCCTAATTGGATTAGAATAAGCCGAAGGATGACAAAATTTACCTAAATGTTCAACCAATGACACAAAATCACTTATTGGATGCACAAGATTGGTTAAAAACCCTGATTGGATTTGAATAAGCCTATGAAGGACGAAAATGACCTAAATGTTCAACCAATGACACAAAATCACTTATTGGATGCACAAGATTGATTAAAAACCCTAATTGGATTAGAATAAGCCTAGGGAGGACGAAAATGACCTAAATGTTCAACCAATGACACAAAATCACTTATTGGATGCACAAGATTGATTAAAAACCCTAATTGGATTAGAATAAGCCTAGGGAGGACGAAAATGACCTAAATGTTCAACCAATGACAAAAAATCACTTATTCGATGCACAAGATTGGTTAAAAACAATAATTGGATTAGAATAAGCCTAGGGAGGACGAAAATGACCTAAATGTTCAACCAATGACACAAAATGACTTATTGGAGGCAAAAGATTGGTTAAAAACCCTAATTGGATTAGAATAAGACTATGGAGGATGAAATTAACCTTAATGTTCAACCAATGATACAAAATCAATTATTGGATGCATAAGATTGGTTAAAAACCCTAATTGGATTAGAATAAGCCGAAGGATGACGAAAATGACCTAAATGTTCAACCAATGACACAAAATCACTTATTGGATGCACAAGATTTGTTAAAAACCCTGATTGGATTAGAATAAGCCGAAGGATGACGAAAAATGACCTAAATGTTCAATCAATGACACAAAATCACTTATTGGATGCACAAGATTGGTTAAAGACCCTAATTGGATTAGAATAAGCCTAGAGAGGATGAAAATGACCTAAGTGTTCAACCAATGACACAAAAACACTTATTGGATGCACAAGATTTGTTAAAAACCCTAACTGGATGAGAATAAGCCTATGGAGGGTGAAAATGACCTAAATGTTCAACCAATTTCACAAAATCAATTATTGGATGCACAAGATTGGTTAAAAACCGTAATTGGTTTAGAATAAGCCGAAGGATGACGAAAATGACCTAAATGTTCAACCAATAACACAAAATCACTTATTGGATGCACAA
>JBBPBQ010000004.1:22389791-22409834 GCA_037974755.1 Cicer yamashitae | reverse complement strand
TTGGATGCACAAGATTGGTTAAAAACCCTAATTGGATTAGAATAAGCCTTGGGAGGATAAAAATGACCTAAATGTTCAACCAATAACAAAAATCACTTATTGGATGCACAAGATTGGTTAAAAACCTAAATTGGATTAGAATAAGCCAAACGATGATGAAAATTGACCTAAATGTTCAACCAATGACACAAAATCACTTATTGGATGCACAAGATTGGTTAAAGACCCTAATTGGATTAGAATAAGCCGAAGGATGACAAAAATTACCTAAATGTTCAACCAATGACACAAAATCATATATTGGATGCACAAGATTGGTTAAAAACCCTAATTGGATTAGAATAAGCCTAAGGAGGACAAAAATGACCTAAATGTTCAACCAATGACAGAAAATCACATATTGGATGCACAAGATTGGTTAAAAACCCTAATTGGATTACAATAAGCCTAGGGAGGACGAAAATGACCTAAATATTCAACCAATAACACAAAATGACTTATTGGAGGCACAAGATTGGTTAAAAACCCTAATTGGATTAGAATAAGACTACGGAGGACGAAAATAACCTTAATGTTCAACCAATGACACAAAATCAATTATTGGATGCACAAGATTGGTTAAAAACCCTAATTGGATTAGAATAAGCCGAAGGATGACGAAAATGACCTAAATGTTCAACCAATGACACAAAATCTCTTATTGGATGCACAAGATTTGTTAAAAACCCTGATTGGATTAGAATAAGCCTAGAAAGGACGAAAATGACCTAAGTGTTCAACCAATGACACAAAATCACTTATTGGATGCACAAGATTGGTTAAAAACCCTAATTGGATTAGAATAAGCCGAAGGATGATGAAAAATGACCTAAATGTTTAATCAATGACAAAAAATCACTTATTGGATGCACAAGATTTGTTAAAGACCCTAATTGGATTAGAATAAGCCTAGAGAGGATGAAAATGACCTAAGTGTTCAACCAATGACACAAAAACACTGATTGGATGCACAAGATTGGTTAAAAACCCTAACTGGATAAGAATAAGGCTATGGAGGATGAAAATGACCTAAATGTTCAACCAATGACACAAAATCACTTATTGGATGCACAAGATTGGTTAAAAACCCTAATTGGATTAGAATAAGCCTTGGGAGGATAAAAATGACCTAAATGTTCAACCAATAACAAAAATCACTTATTGGATGCACAAGATTGGTTAAAAACCTAAATTGGATTAGAATAAGCCAAACGATGATGAAAATTGACCTAAATGTTCAACCAATGACACAAAATCACTTATTGGATGCACAAGATTGGTTAAAGACCCTAATTGGATTAGAATAAGCCGAAGGATGACAAAAATTACCTAAATGTTCAACCAATGACACAAAATCATATATTGGATGCACAAGATTGGTTAAAAACCCTAATTGGATTAGAATAAGCCTAAGGAGGACAAAAATGACCTAAATGTTCAACCAATGACAGAAAATCACATATTGGATGCACAAGATTGGTTAAAAACCCTAATTGGATTACAATAAGCCTAGGGAGGACGAAAATGACCTAAATATTCAACCAATAACACAAAATGACTTATTGGAGGCACAAGATTGGTTAAAAACCCTAATTGGATTAGAATAAGACTACGGAGGACGAAAATAACCTTAATGTTCAACCAATGACACAAAATCAATTATTGGATGCACAAGATTGGTTAAAAACCCTAATTGGATTAGAATAAGCCGAAGGATGACGAAAATGACCTAAATGTTCAACCAATGACACAAAATCTCTTATTGGATGCACAAGATTTGTTAAAAACCCTGATTGGATTAGAATAAGCCTAGAAAGGACGAAAATGACCTAAGTGTTCAACCAATGACACAAAATCACTTATTGGATGCACAAGATTGGTTAAAAACCCTAATTGGATTAGAATAAGCCGAAGGATGACGAAAAATGACCTAAATGTTTAATCAATGACAAAAAATCACTTATTGGATGCACAAGATTGGTTAAAGACCCTAATTGGATTAGAATAAGCCTAGAGAGGATGAAAATGACCTAAGTGTTCAACCAATGACACAAAAACACTAATTGGATGCACAAGATTGGTTTAAAACCCTAATTGGATTAGAATAAGCCTAGGGAGGACGAAAATGACCTAAATGTTCAACCAATGACAGAAAATCACATATTGGATACACAAGATTGGTTAAAGACCCTAATTGGATTAGAATAAGCCGAAGGATGACAAAAATTACCTAAATGTTCAACCAATGACACAAAATCATATATTGGATGCACAAGATTGGTTAAAAACCCTAATTGGATTATAATAAGCCTAGGGAGGACGAAAATGACCTAAATGTTCAACCAATGACACAAAATGACTTATTGGAGGCACAAGATTGGTTAAAAACCCTAATTGGATTAGAATAAGACTACGGAGGACGAAAATAACCTTAATGATCAACCAATGACACAAAATCAATTATTGGATGCACAAGATTGGTTAAAAACCCTAATTGGATTAGAATAAGCCGAAGGATGACGAAAATGACCTAAATGTTCAACCAATGACACAAAATCACTTATTGGATGCACAAGATTTGTTAAAAACCCTGATTGGATTAGAATAAGCCTAGAAAGGACGAAAATGACCTAAGTGTTCAACCAATGACACAAAATCACTTATTGGATGCACAAGATTGATTAAAAACCCTAATTGGATTAGAATAAGCTGAAGGATGACGAAAATGACCTAAATGTTCAACCAATAAAACAAAATCACTTATTGGACGCACAAGATTGGTTAATAACCCTAATTGGATTAGAATAAGGCTACGGAGGACGAAAATGACCTTAATATTCAACCAATGGCACAAAATCAATTATTGGATGCACAAGATTGGTTAAAAACCCTGATTGGATTACAATAAGCCTAGGGAGGACGAAAATGACCTAAATGTTAAACGAATGACACAAAAACACTTATTGGATGCACAAGATTGGTTTAAAATCGTAATAGGATTAGAATAAGTCTAGGGAGGATGAAAATGACCTAAATGTTCAACCAATGACACAAAATTACTTATTGGATGCACAAGATTGGTTAAAAACCCTAATTGGATTAGAATAAGCCGAAGGAAGACGAAAAATGACCTAAATGTTCAATCAATGACACATAAACTTATTGGATGCACAAGATTGGTTAAAGACCCTAATTGGTTTAGAATAAGCCGAAGGATGACAAAAATTACCTAAATGTTCAACCAATGACACAAAATCACATATTGGATGCACAAGATTGGTTAAAAACCCTAATTGGATTAGAATAAGCCTAGGGAGGACGAAAATGACCTAAATGTTCAACCAATGACACAAAATCACTTATTGGATGCACAAGATTGGTTAAAAACCCTAATTGGATTAGAATAAGCCTAGGGAGGATGAAAATGACCTAAATGTTCAACCAATGACACAAAATCACTTATTGGATGCACAAGATTGGTTAAAAACCCTAATTGGATTAGAATAAGCCGAAGGAAGACGAAAAATGACCTATATGTTCAATCAATGACACAAAATCACTTATTGGATGCACAAGATTGGTTAAAGACCCTAATTGGATTAGAATAAGCCGAAGGATGACAAAAATTACCTAAATGGCAACCAATGAAACAAAATCACATATTGGATGCACAAGATTGGTTAAAAACCCTAATTGGATTAGAATAAGCCTAGGGAGGACGAAAATGACCTAAATGTTCAACCAATGACAGAAAATCACATATTGGATGCACAAGATTGGTTAAAAACCCTAATTGGATTAGAATAAGCCTAGGGAGGATGAAAATGACCTAAATATTCAACCAATGACACAAAATGACTTATTGGAGGCACAAGATTGGTTAAAAACCCTAATTGGATTAGAATAAGACTACGGAGGACGAAAATAACCTTAATGTTCAACCAATGACACAAAATCAATTATTGGATGCACAAGATTGGTTAAAAACCCTAATTGGATTAGAATAAGCCGAAGGATGACGAAAATGACCTAAATGTTCAACCAATGACACAAAATCTCTTATTGGATGCACAAGATTTGTTAAAAACCCTGATTGGATTAGAATAAGCCTAGAAAGGACGAAAATGACCTAAGTGTTCAACCAATGACACAAAATCACTTATTGGATGCACAAGATTGGTTAAAAACCCTAATTGGATTAGAATAAGCCGAAGGATGATGAAAAATGACCTAAATGTTTAATCAATGACAAAAAATCACTTATTGGATGCACAAGATTTGTTAAAGACCCTAATTGGATTAGAATAAGCCTAGAGAGGATGAAAATGACCTAAGTGTTCAACCAATGACACAAAAACACTGATTGGATGCACAAGATTGGTTAAAAACCCTAACTGGATAAGAATAAGGCTATGGAGGATGAAAATGACCTAAATGTTCAACCAATGACACAAAATCACTTATTGGATGCACAAGATTGGTTAAAAACCCTAATTGGATTAGAATAAGCCTTGGGAGGATAAAAATGACCTAAATGTTCAACCAATAACAAAAATCACTTATTGGATGCACAAGATTGGTTAAAAACCTTAATTGGATTAGAATAAGCCGAACGATGATGAAAATTGACCTAAATGTTCAACCAATGACACAAAATCACTTATTGGATGCACAAGATTGGTTAAAGACCCTAATTGGATTAGAATAAGCCGAAGGATGACAAAAATTACCTAAATGTTCAACCAATGACACAAAATCATATATTGGATGCACAAGATTGGTTAAAAACCCTAATTGGATTAGAATAAGCCTAAGGAGGACAAAAATGACCTAAATGTTCAACCAATGACAGAAAATCACATATTGGATGCACAAGATTGGTTAAAAACCCTAATTGGATTACAATAAGCCTAGGGAGGACGAAAATGACCTAAATATTCAACCAATAACACAAAATGACTTATTGGAGGCACAAGATTGGTTAAAAACCCTAATTGGATTAGAATAAGACTACGGAGGACGAAAATAACCTTAATGTTCAACCAATGACACAAAATCAATTATTGGATGCACAAGATTGGTTAAAAACCCTAATTGGATTAGAATAAGCCGAAGGATGACGAAAATGACCAAAATGTTCAACCAATGACACAAAATCTCTTATTGGATGCACAAGATTTGTTAAAAACCCTGATTGGATTAGAATAAGCCTAGAAAGGACGAAAATGACCTAAGTGTTCAACCAATGACACAAAATCACTTATTGGATGCACAAGATTGGTTAAAAACCCTAATTGGATTAGAATAAGCCGAAGGATGATGAAAAATGACCTAAATGTTTAATCAATGACAAAAAATCACTTATTGGATGCACAAGATTTGTTAAAGACCCTAATTGGATTAGAATAAGCCTAGAGAGGATGAAAATGACCTAAGTGTTCAACCAATGACACAAAAACACTGATTGGATGCACAAGATTGGTTAAAAACCCAAACTGGATAAGAATAAGGCTATGGAGGATGAAAATGACCTAAATGTTCAACCAATGACACAAAATCACTTATTGGATGCACAAGATTGGTTAAAAACCCTAATTGGATTAGAATAAGCCTTGGGAGGATAAAAATGACCTAAATGTTCAACCAATAACAAAAATCACTTATTGGATGCACAAGATTGGTTAAAAACCTTAATTGGATTAGAATAAGCCAAACGATGATGAAAATTGACCTAAATGTTCAACCAATGACACAAAATCACTTATTGGATGCACAAGATTGGTTAAAGACCCTAATTGGATTAGAATAAGCCGAAGGATGACAAAAATTACCTAAATGTTCAACCAATGACACAAAATCATATATTGGATGCACAAGATTGGTTAAAAACCCTAATTGGATTAGAATAAGCCTAAGGAGGACAAAAATGACCTAAATGTTCAACCAATGACAGAAAATCACATATTGGATGCACAAGATTAGTTAAAAACCCTAATTGGATTACAATAAGCCTAGGGAGGACGAAAATGACCTAAATATTCAACCAATAACACAAAATGACTTATTGGAGGCACAAGATTGGTTAAAAACCCTAATTGGATTAGAATAAGACTACGGAGGACGAAAATAACCTTAATGTTCAACCAATGACACAAAATCAATTATTGGATGCACAAGATTGGTTAAAAACCCTAATTGGATTAGAATAAGCCGAAGGATGACGAAAATGACCAAAATGTTCAACCAATGACACAAAATCTCTTATTGGATGCACAAGATTTGTTAAAAACCCTGATTGGATTAGAATAAGCCTAGAAAGGACGAAAATGACCTAAGTGTTCAACCAATGACACAAAATCACTTATTGGATGCACAAGATTGGTTAAAAACCCTAATTGGATTAGAATAAGCCGAAGGATGATGAAAAATGACCTAAATGTTTAATCAATGACAAAAAATCACTTATTGGATGCACAAGATTTGTTAAAGACCCTAATTGGATTAGAATAAGCCTAGAGAGGATGAAAATGACCTAAGTGTTCAACCAATGACACAAAAACACTGATTGGATGCACAAGATTGGTTAAAAACCCAAACTGGATAAGAATAAGGCTATGGAGGATGAAAATGACCTAAATGTTCAACCAATGACACAAAATCACTTATTGGATGCACAAGATTGGTTAAAAACCCTAATTGGATTAGAATAAGCCTTGGGAGGATAAAAATGACCTAAATGTTCAACCAATAACAAAAATCACTTATTGGATGCACAAGATTGGTTAAAAACCTTAATTGGATTAGAATAAGCCAAACGATGATGAAAATTGACCTAAATGTTCAACCAATGACACAAAATCACTTATTGGATGCACCAGATTGGTTAAAGACCCTAATTGGATTAGAATAAGCCGAAGGATGACAAAAATTACCTAAATGTTCAACCAATGACACAAAATCATATATTGGATGCACAAGATTGGTTAAAAACCCTAATTGGATTAGAATAAGCCTAAGGAGGACAAAAATGACCTAAATGTTCAACCAATGACAGAAAATCACATATTGGATGCACAAGATTGGTTAAAAACCCTAATTGGATTACAATAAGCCTAGGGAGGACGAAAATGACCTAAATATTCAACCAATAACACAAAATGACTTATTGGAGGCACAAGATTGGTTAAAAACCCTAATTGGATTAGAATAAGACTACGGAGGACGAAAATAACCTTAATGTTCAACCAATGACACAAAATCAATTATTGGATGCACAAGATTGGTTAAAAACCCTAATTGGATTAGAATAAGCCGAAGGATGACGAAAATGACGTAAATGTTCAACCAATGACACAAAATCACTTATTGGATGCACAAGATTTGTTAAAAACCCTGATTGGATTAGAATAAGCCTAGAAAGGACGAAAATGACCTAAGTGTTCAACCAATGACACAAAATCACTTATTGGATGCACAAGATTGGTTAAAAACCCTAATTGGGTTAGAATAAGCCTAGGGAGGATGAAAATGACCTAAATGTTCAACCAATGGCACAAAATCAATTATTGGATGCATAAGATTGGTTAAAGACCCTAATTGGATTAGAATAAGCCGAAGGATGACAAAATTTACCTAAATCTTCAACCAATGACACAAAATCACTTATTGGATGCACAGGATTGGTTAAAAACCCTAATTGGATTAGAATAAGCCTTGGGAGGATGAAAATGACCTAAATGTTCAACCAATGACAAAAATCACTTATTGGATGCACAAGATTGGTTAAAAACCCTAATTGGATTAGAATAAGCCGAACGATGACGAAAATTGACCTAAATGTTCAACCAATGACACAAAATCATTTATTGGAGGCACAAGATTGGTTAATAACACTAATTGGATTAGAATAATATTAAGGAGGACGAAAATGACCTTAATATTCAACCAATGGCACAAAATCAATTATTGGATGCACAAGATTGGTTAAAAACCATAATTGGATTAGAATAATCCTAGGGTGGACGAAAATGACCTAAATGGTCAACCAATGACACAAAATGACTTATTGGAGGCACAAAATTGGTTAAAAACCCTAATTAGATTAGAATAAGACTACGGAGGACGAAAATGACCTTAATGTTCAACCAATGACACAAAATCACTTATTGGATGCACAAGATTGGTTAAAGACCCTAATTGGATTAGAATAAGCCTAGAGAGGATGAAAATGACCTAAGTGTTCAACCAATGACACAAAAACACTTATTGGATGCACAAGGTTGGTTAAAAACCCTAACTGGATAAGAATAAGCCTATGGAGGATGAAAATGACCTAAATGTTCAACCAATGACACAAAATCACTTATTGGATGCACAAGATTGGTTAAAAACCCTGATTGAATTTGAATAAGCCTAAGAAGGACGAAAATGACCTAAAAGTTCAACTAATGACACAAAATCACTTATTGGATGCACAAGATTGGTTAAAGACCCTAATTTGATTAGAATAAGCCTAGAGAGGATGAAAATGACCTAAGTGTTCAACCAATGACACAAAAACACTTATTGGATGCACAAGATTGGTTAAAAACCTTGATTGGATTAGAATAAGCCTAGGGAGGACGAAAATGACCTAAATGTTCAACGATTGACACAAAAACACTTATTGGATGCACAAGATTGGTTTATAATCGTAATTGGATTAGAATAAGTCTAGGGAGGATGAAAATGACCTAAATGTTCAACCAATGACACAAAATCACTTATTGGATGCACAAGATTGGTTAAAAATCCTAATTGGATTAGAATAAGCCGAAGGATGACAAAAAATGACCTAAATGTTTAATCAATGACACAAAATCACTTATTGGATGCACAAGATTGGTTAAAGACCCTAATTGGATTAGAATAAGCCTAGAGAGGATGAAAATGACCTAAATGTTCAACCAATTACAAAAATCACTTATGGATGCAAAAGATTGGTTAAAAACCCTAATTGGATTAGAATAAGCCGAACGATGATGAAAATTGACCTAAATGTTCAACCAATGACAGAAAATCACATATTGGATGCACAAGATTGGTTAAAAACCCTAATTGGATTAGAATAAGCCTAGGGAGGACGAAAATGACCTAAATGTTCAACGATTGACACAAAAACACTTATGGGATGCACAAGATTGGTTTATAATCGTAATTGGATTAGAATAAGTCTAGGGAGGATGAAAATGACCTAAATGTTCAACCGATGACACAAAATCACTTATTGGATGCACAAGATTAGTTAAAAACCCTAATTGGATTAGAATAAGCCGAAGGATGACGAAAAATGACCTAAATGTTTAATCAATGACACAAAATCACTTATTGGATGCACAAGATTTGTTAAAAACCCTGATTGGATTAGAATAAGCCTAGAAAGGACGAAAATGACCTAAGTGTTCAACCAATGACACAAAATCACTTATTGGATGCACAAGATTGGTTAAAAACCCTAATTGGATTAGAATAAGCCGAAGGATGATGAAAAATGACCTAAATGTTTAATCAATGACAAAAAATCACTTATTGGATGCACAAGATTTGTTAAAGACCCTAATTGGATTAGAATAAGCCTAGAGAGGATGAAAATGACCTAAGTGTTCAACCAATGACACAAAAACACTGATTGGATGCACAAGATTGGTTAAAAACCCTAACTGGATAAGAATAAGGCTATGGAGGATGAAAATGACCTAAATGTTCAACCAATGACACAAAATCACTTATTGGATGCACAAGATTGGTTAAAAACCCTAATTGGATTAGAATAAGCCTTGGGAGGATAAAAATGACCTAAATGTTCAACCAATAACAAAAATCACTTATTGGATGCACAAGATTGGTTAAAAACCTTAATTGGATTAGAATAAGCCAAACGATGATGAAAATTGACCTAAATGTTCAACCAATGACACAAAATCACTTATTGGATGCACAAGATTGGTTAAAGACCCTAATTGGATTAGAATAAGCCGAAGGATGACAAAAATTACCTAAATGTTCAACCAATGACACAAAATCATATATTGGATGCACAAGATTGGTTAAAAACCCTAATTGGATTAGAATAAGCCTAAGGAGGACAAAAATGACCTAAATGTTCAACCAATGACAGAAAATCACATATTGGATGCACAAGATTGGTTAAAAACCCTAATTGGATTACAATAAGTCTAGGGAGGACGAAAATGACCTAAATATTCAACCAATAACACAAAATGACTTATTGGAGGCACAAGATTGGTTAAAAACCCTAATTGGATTAGAATAAGACTACGGAGGACGAAAATAACCTTAATGTTCAACCAATGACACAAAATCAATTATTGGATGCACAAGATTGGTTAAAAACCCTAATTGGATTAGAATAAGCCGAAGGATGACGAAAATGACCTAAATGTTCAACCAATGACACAAAATCTCTTATTGGATGCACAAGATTTGTTAAAAACCCTGATTGGATTAGAATAAGCCTAGAAAGGACGAAAATGACCTAAGTGTTCAACCAATGACACAAAATCACTTATTGGATGCACAAGATTGGTTAAAAACCCTAATTGGATTAGAATAAGCCTACGGAGGATGAAAATGACCTAAATGTTCAACCAATGACACAAAATCAGTTATTGGATGCACAAGATTGGTTAAAAACCCTGATTGAATTTGAATAAGCCTAAGAAGGACGAAAATGACCTAAAAGTTCAACATATGACACAAAATCACTTATTGGATACACAAGATTGGTTAAAGACCCTAATTTGATTAGAATAAGCCTAGAGAGGATGAAAATGACCTAAGTGTTCAACCAATGACACAAAAACACTTATTGGATGCACAAGGTTGGTTAAAAACCCCTAACTGGATAAGAATAAGCCTATGGAGGATGAAAATGACCTAAATGTTCAACCAATGACACAAAATCACTTATTGGATGCACAAGATTGGTTAAAAACCCTAATTGGATTAGAATAAGCCGAAGGATGACGAAAAATGACCAAAATGTTTAATCAATGACACAAAATCACTTATTGGATGCACAAGACTTGTTAAAAACCCTGATTGGATTAGAATAAGCCTAGAAAGGACGAAAATGACCTAAGTGTTCAACCAATGACACAAAATCACTTATTGGATGCACAAGATTGGTTAAAAACCCTAATTGGATTAGAATAAGCCTACGGAGGATGAAAATGACCTAAATGTTCAACCAATGACACAAAATCACTTATTGGATGCACAAGATTTGTTAAAAACCCTGATTGGATTAGAATAAGCCGAAGGATGACGAAAAATGACCTAAATGTTCAATCAATGACACAAAATCACTTATTGGATGCACAAGATTGGTTAAAGACCCTAATTGGATTAGAATAAGCCTAGAGAGGATGAAAATGACCTAAGTGTTCAACCAATGACACAAAAACACTTATTGGATGCACAAGATTTGTTAAAAACCCTAACTGGATGAGAATAAGCCTATGGAGGGTGAAAATGACCTAAATGTTCAACCAATTTCACAAAATCAATTATTGGATGCACAAGATTGGTTAAAAACCGTAATTGGTTTAGAATAAGCCGAAGGATGACGAAAATGACCTAAATGTTCAACCAATAACACAAAATCACTTATTGGATGCACAAGATTGGTTAAAAACCCTGATTGGATTAGAATAAGCCTAGAGAGGATGAAAATGACCTAAGTGTTCAACCAATGACACAAAAACACTTATTGGATGCACAAGATTGGTTAAAAACCCTAACTGGATGAGAATAAGCCTATGGAGGGTGAAAATGACCTAAATGTTCAACCAATGACACAAAATCATTTATTCGATGCATAAGATTGATTAAAAACCCTAATTGGATAAGAATAAGCCTAGGGAGTACGAAAATGACCTAAATGTTTAATGAATGACACAAAATCACTTATTGGATGCACAAGATTGGTTAAAGACCCTAATTGGATTAGAATAAGCCGAAGGATGACAAAATTTACCTAAATGTTCAACCAATGACACAAAATCACTTATTGGATGCACAAGATTGGTTAAAAACCCTGATTGGATTTGAATAAGCCTATGAAGGACGAAAATGACCTAAATGTTCAACCAATGACACAAAATCACTTATTGGATGCACAAGATTGATTAAAAACCCTAATTGGATTAGAATAAGCCTAGGGAGGACGAAAATGACCTAAATGTTCAACCAATGACAAAAAATCACTTATTCGATGCACAAGATTGGTTAAAAACCATAATTGGATTAGAATAAGCCTAGGGAGGACGAAAATGACCTAAATGTTCAACCAATGACACAAAATGACTTATTGGAGGCAAAAGATTGGTTAAAAACCCTAATTGGATTAGAATAAGACTATGGAGGATGAAATTAACCTTAATGTTCAACCAATGATACAAAATCAATTATTGGATGCATAAGATTGGTTAAAAACCCTAATTGGATTAGAATAAGCCGAAGGATGACGAAAATGACCTAAATGTTCAACCAATGACACAAAATCACTTATTGGATGCACAAGATTTGTTAAAAACCCTGATTGGATTAGAATAAGCCGAAGGATGACGAAAAATGACCTAAATGTTCAATCAATGACACAAAATCACTTATTGGATGCACAAGATTGGTTAAAGACCCTAATTGGATTAGAATAAGCCTAGAGAGGATGAAAATGACCTAAGTGTTCAACCAATGACACAAAAACACTTATTGGATGCACAAGGTTGGTTAAAAACCCTAACTGGATAAGAATAAGCCTATGGAGGATGAAAATGACCTAAATGTTCAACCAATGACACAAAATCACTTATTGGATGCACAAGATTGGTTAAAAACCCTGATTGAATTTGAATAAGCCTAAGAAGGACGAAAATGACCTAAAAGTTCAACCAATGACACAAAATCACTTATTGGATGCACAAGATTGGTTAAAGACCCTAATTTGATTAGAATAAGCCTAGAGAGGATGAAAATGACCTAAGTGTTCAACCAATGACACAAAAACACTTATTGGATGCACAAGATTGGTTAAAAACCTTGATTGGATTAGAATAAGCCTAGGGAGGACGAAAATGACCTAAATGTTCAACGATTGACACAAAAACACTTATTGGATGCACAAGATTGGTTTATAATCGTAATTGGATTAGAATAAGTCTAGGGAGGATGAAAATGACCTAAATGTTCAACCAATGACACAAAATCACTTATTGGATGCACAAGATTGGTTAAAAATCCTAATTGGATTAGAATAAGCCGAAGGATGACAAAAAATGACCTAAATGTTTAATCAATGACACAAAATCACTTATTGGATGCACAAGATTGGTTAAAGACCCTAATTGGATTAGAATAAGCCTAGAGAGGATGAAAATGACCTAAATGTTCAACCAATTACAAAAATCACTTATGGATGCAAAAGATTGGTTAAAAACCCTAATTGGATTAGAATAAGCCGAACGATGATGAAAATTGACCTAAATGTTCAACCAATGACAGAAAATCACATATTGGATGCACAAGATTGGTTAAAAACCCTAATTGGATTAGAATAAGCCTAGGGAGGACGAAAATGACCTAAATGTTCAACGATTGACACAAAAACACTTATGGGATGCACAAGATTGGTTTATAATCGTAATTGGATTAGAATAAGTCTAGGGAGGATGAAAATGACCTAAATGTTCAACCGATGACACAAAATCACTTATTGGATGCACAAGATTAGTTAAAAACCCTAATTGGATTAGAATAAGCCGAAGGATGACGAAAAATGACCTAAATGTTTAATCAATGACACAAAATCACTTATTGGATGCACAAGATTTGTTAAAAACCCTGATTGGATTAGAATAAGCCTAGAAAGGACGAAAATGACCTAAGTGTTCAACCAATGACACAAAATCACTTATTGGATGCACAAGATTGGTTAAAAACCCTAATTGGATTAGAATAAGCCGAAGGATGATGAAAAATGACCTAAATGTTTAATCAATGACAAAAAATCACTTATTGGATGCACAAGATTTGTTAAAGACCCTAATTGGATTAGAATAAGCCTAGAGAGGATGAAAATGACCTAAGTGTTCAACCAATGACACAAAAACACTGATTGGATGCACAAGATTGGTTAAAAACCCTAACTGGATAAGAATAAGGCTATGGAGGATGAAAATGACCTAAATGTTCAACCAATGACACAAAATCACTTATTGGATGCACAAGATTGGTTAAAAACCCTAATTGGATTAGAATAAGCCTTGGGAGGATAAAAATGACCTAAATGTTCAACCAATAACAAAAATCACTTATTGGATGCACAAGATTGGTTAAAAACCTAAATTGGATTAGAATAAGCCAAACGATGATGAAAATTGACCTAAATGTTCAACCAATGACACAAAATCACTTATTGGATGCACAAGATTGGTTAAAGACCCTAATTGGATTAGAATAAGCCGAAGGATGACAAAAATTACCTAAATGTTCAACCAATGACACAAAATCATATATTGGATGCACAAGATTGGTTAAAAACCCTAATTGGATTAGAATAAGCCTAAGGAGGACAAAAATGACCTAAATGTTCAACCAATGACAGAAAATCACATATTGGATGCACAAGATTGGTTAAAAACCCTAATTGGATTACAATAAGCCTAGGGAGGACGAAAATGACCTAAATATTCAACCAATAACACAAAATGACTTATTGGAGGCACAAGATTGGTTAAAAACCCTAATTGGATTAGAATAAGACTACGGAGGACGAAAATAACCTTAATGTTCAACCAATGACACAAAATCAATTATTGGATGCACAAGATTGGTTAAAAACCCTAATTGGATTAGAATAAGCCGAAGGATGACGAAAATGACCTAAATGTTCAACCAATGACACAAAATCACTTATTGGATGCACAAGATATGTTAAAAACCCTGATTGGATTAGAATAAGCCTAGAAAGGACGAAAATGACCTAAGTGTTCAACCAATGACACAATATAACTTATTGGATGCACAAGATTGGTTAAAAACCCTAATTGGATTAGAATAAGCCTAGGGAGGATGAAAATGACCTAAATGTTCAACCAATGACACAAAATCAATTATTGGATGCACAAGATTGGTTAAAAACCCTAATTGGATTAGAATAAGCCGAAGGATGACGAAAATGACCTAAATGTTCAACCAATGACACAAAATCACTTATTGGATGCACAAGATTTGTTAAAAACCCTGATTGGATTAGAATAAGCCTAGAAAGGACGAAAATGACCTAAGTGTTCAACCAATGACACAAAATCACTTATTGGATGCACAAGATTGGTTAAAAACCCTAATTGGGTTAGAATAAGCCTAGGGAGGATGAAAATGACCTAAATGTTCAACCAATGGCACAAAATCAATTATTGGATGCATAAGATTGGTTAAAGACCCTAATTGGATTAGAATAAGCCGAAGGATGACAAAATTTACCTAAATCTTCAACCAATGACACAAAATCACTTATTGGATGCACAGGATTGGATAAAAATCCTAATTGGATTAGAATAAGCCTTGGGAGGATGAAAATGACCTAAATGTTCAACCAATGACAAAAATCACTTATTGGATGCACAAGATTGGTTAAAAACCCTAATTGGATTAGAATAAGCCGAACGATGACGAAAATTGACCTAAATGTTCAACCAATGACACAAAATCATTTATTGGAGGCACAAGATTGGTTAATAACACTAATTGGATTAGAATAAGATTAAGGAGGACGAAAATGACCTTAATATTCAACCAATGGCACAAAATCAATTATTGGATGCACAAGATTGGTTAAAAACCATAATTGGATTAGAATAATCCTAGGGTGGACGAAAATGACCTAAATGGTCAACCAATGACACAAAATGACTTATTGGAGGCACAAAATTGGTTAAAAACCCTAATTAGATTAGAATAAGACTACGGAGGACGAAAATGACCTTAATGTTCAACCAATGACACAAAATCACTTATTGGATGCACAAGATTGGTTAAAGACCCTAATTGGATTAGAATAAGCCTAGAGAGGATGAAAATGACCTAAGTGTTCAACCAATGACACAAAAACACTTATTGGATGCACAAGGTTGGTTAAAAACCCTAACTGGATAAGAATAAGCCTATGGAGGATGAAAATGACCTAAATGTTCAACCAATGACACAAAATCACTTATTGGATTCACAAGATTGGTTAAAAACCCTGATTGAATTTGAATAAGCCTAAGAAGGACGAAAATGACCTAAAAGTTCAACCAATGACACAAAATCACTTATTGGATGCACAAGATTGGTTAAAGACCGTAATTTGATTAGAATAAGCCTAGAGAGGATGAAAATGACCTAAGTGTTCAAACAATGACACAAAAACACTTATTGGATGCACAAGATTGGTTAAAAACCTTGATTGGATTAGAATAAGCCTAGGGAGGACGAAAATGACCTAAATGTTCAACGATTGACACAAAAACACTTATTGGATGCACAAGATTGGTTTATAATCGTAATTTGATTAGAATAAGTCTAGGGAGGATGAAAATGACCTAAATGTTCAACCAATGACACAAAATCACTTATTGGATGCACAAGATTGGTTAAAAACCCTAATTGGATTAGAATAAGCCGAAGGATGACGAAAAATGACCTAAATGTTTAATCAAAGACACAAAATCACTTATTGGATGCACAAGATTGGTTAACGACCCTAATTGGATTAGAATAAGCCTAGAGAGGATGAAAATGACCTAAGTGTTCAACCAATGACATAAAAACACTGATTGGATGCACAAGATTGGTTAAAAACCCTAACTGGATAAGAATAAGCCTTTGGAGGATGAAAATGACCTAAATGTTCAACCAATGACACAAAATCACTTATTGGATGCACAAGATTGGTTAAAAACCCTATTTGGATTAGAATAAGCCTTGAGAGGATGAAAATAAACTAAATGTTCAACCAATTACAAAAATCACTTATTGGATGCACAAGATTGGTTAAAAACCCTAATTGGATTAGAATAAGCCGAACGATGACGAAAATTGACCTAAATGTTCAACCAATGACAGAAAATCACATATTGGATGCACAAGATTGGTTAAAAACCCTAATTGGATTAGAATAAGCCTAGGGAGGACGAAAATGACCTAAATGTTCAACGATTGACATAAAAACACTTATTGGATGCACAAGATTGGTTTATAATCGTAATTTGATTAGAATAAGTCTAGGGAGGATGAAAATGACCTAAATGTTCAACCAATGACACAAAATCACTTATTGGATGCACAAGATTGGTTAAAAACCCTAATTGGATTAGAATAAGCCGAAGGATGACGAAAAATGACCTAAATGTTTAATCAATGACACAAAATCACTTATTGGATGCACAAGATTGGTTAAAGACCCTAATTGGATTAGAATAAGCCTAGAGAGGATAAAAATGACCTAAGTGTTCAACCAATGACAGAAAAACACTGATTGGATGCACAAGATTGGTTAAAAACCCTAACTGGATAAGAATAAGCCTTTGGAGGATAAAAATGACCTAAATGTTCAACCAATGACACAAAATCACTTATTGGTTGCACAAGATTGGTTAAAAACTCTATTTGGTTTAGAATAAGCCTTGAGAGGATGAAAATGACCTAAATGTTTAACCAATTACAAAAATCACTTATTGGATGCACAAGATTGGTTAAAAACCCTAATTGGATTAGAATAAGCCGAACGATGATGAAAATTGACCTAAATGTTCAACCAATGACAGAAAATCACATATTGGATGCACAAGATTGGTTAAAAACCCTAATTGGATTAGAATAAGCCTAGGGAGGACGAAAATGACCTAAATGTTCAACGATTGACACAAAAACACTTATGGGATGCACAAGATTGGTTTATAATCGTAATTGGATTAGAATAAGTCTAGGGAGGATGAAAATGACCTAAATGTTCAACCTATGACACAAAATCACTTATTGGATGCACAAGATTAGTTAAAAACCCTAATTGGATTAGAATAAGCCGAAGGATGACGAAAAATGACCTAAATGTTTAATCAATGACACAAAATCACTTATTGGATGCACAAGATTTGTTAAAAACCCTGATTGGATTAGAATAAGCCTAGAAAGGACGAAAATGACCTAAGTGTTCAACCAATGACACAAAATCACTTATTGGATGCACAAGATTGGTTAAAAACCCTAATTGGATTAGAATAAGCCTACGGAGGATGAAAATGACCTAAATGTTCAACCAATGACACAAAGTCAGTTGTTGGATTCACAAGATTGGTTAAAAACCCTGATTGAATTTGAATAAGCCTAAGAAGGACGAAAATGACCTAAAAGTTCAACCAATGACACAAAATCACTTATTGGATGCACAAGATTGGTTAAAGACCCTAATTTGATTAGAATAAGCCTAAAGAGGATGAAAATGACCTAAGTGTTCAACCAATGACACAAAAACACTTATTGGATGCACAAGGTTGGTTAAAAACCCTAACTGGATAAGAATAAGCCTATGGAGGATGAAAATGACCTAAATGTTCAACGAATGACACAAAATCACTTATTGGATGCACAAGATTGGTTAAAAACCCTGATTGTATTTGAATAAGCCTAAGAAGGACGAAAATGACCTAAAAGTTCAACCAATGACACAAAATCACTTATTGGATGCACAAGATTGGTTAAAGACCCTAATTTGATTAGAATAAGCCTAGAGAGGATGAAAATGACCTAAGTGTTCAACCAATGACACAAAAACACTTATTGGATGCACAAGATTGGTTAAAAACCTTGATTGGATTAGAATAAGCCTAGGGAGGACGAAAATGACCTAAATGTTCAACGATTGACACAAAAACACTTATTGGATGCACAAGATTGGTTGATAATCGTAATTGGATTAGAATAAGTCTAGGGAGGATGAAAATGACCTAAATTTTCAACCAATGACACAAAATCACTTATTGGATGCACAAGATTGGTTAAAAACCCTAATTGGATTAGAATAAGCCAAAGGATGACGAAAAATGACCTAAATGTTTAATCAATGACACAAAATCACTTATTGGATGCACAAGATTGGTTAAAGACCCTAATGGGATTAGAATAAGCCTAGAGAGGATGAAAATGACCTAAGTGTTCAACCAATGACACAAAAACACTTATTGGATGCACAAGATTGGTTAAAAACCTTGATTGGATTAGAATAAGCCTAGGGAGGACGAAAATGACCTAAATGTTCAACGATTGACACAAAAACACTTATTGGATGCACAAGATTGGTTTATAATCGTAATCTGATTAGAATAAGTCTAGGGAGGATGAAAATGACCTAAATGTTCAACCAATGACACAAAATCACTTATTGGATGCACAAGATTGGTTAAAAACCCTAATTGGATTAGAATAAGCCGAAGGATGACGAAAAATGACCTAAATGTTTAATCAATGACACAAAATCACATGTTGGATGCACAAGATTGGTTAAAGACCCTAATTGGATTAGAATAAGCCTAGAGAGGATGAAAATGACCTAAGTGTTCAACCAATGACACAAAAACACTGATTGGATGCACAAGATTGGTTAAAAACCCTAACTGGATAAGAATAAGCCTTTGGAGGATGAAAATGACCTAAATGTTCAACCAATGACACAAAATCACTTATTGGATGCACAAGATTGGTTAAAAACCCTATTTGGATTAGAATAAGCCTTGAGAGGATGAAAATGACCTAAATGTTCAACCAATTACAAAAATCACTTATGGATGCAAAAGATTGGTTAAAAACCCTAATTGGATTAGAATAAGCCGAACGATGATGAAAATTGACCTAAATGTTCAACCAATGACAGAAAATCACATATTGGATGCACAAGATTGGTTAAAAACC
>JBBPBQ010000004.1:22332384-22343474 GCA_037974755.1 Cicer yamashitae | reverse complement strand
ACACAAAATCACTTATTGGATGCACAAGATTGGTTAAAAACCCTGATTGGATTAGAATAAGCCTAGGGAGGACGAAAATGACCTAAATGTTCAAC
Organism: Cicer yamashitae; assembly: GCA_037974755.1. Classification (NCBI taxonomy): domain Eukaryota; kingdom Viridiplantae; phylum Streptophyta; class Magnoliopsida; order Fabales; family Fabaceae; genus Cicer; species Cicer yamashitae. The sequence goes on along the minus strand of JBBPBQ010000004.1, from coordinate 22,343,379 downwards.
GAATGACACAAAAACACTTATTGGATGCACAAGATTGGTTTATAATCGTAATTGGATTATAATAAGTCTAGGGAGGATGAAAATGACCTAAATGTTCAACCAATGACACAAAATCACTTATTGGATGCACAAGATTGGTTAAAAACCCTAATTGGATTAGAATAAGCCGAAGGATGACGAAAAATGATCTAAATGTTCAATCAATGACACAAAGTCACTTATTGGATGCACAAGATTGGTTAAAGACCCTAATTGGATTAGAATAAGCCTAGAGTGGATGAAAATGACCTAAGTGTTCAACCAATGACACAAAAACACTTATTGGATGCACAAGATTGGTTAAAAACCCTAACTGGATAAGAATAAGCCTATGGAGGATGAAAATGACCTAAAGGTTCAACCAATGACACAAAATCACTTAATGGATGCACAAGATTGGTAAAAAATCCTAATTGGATTAGAATAAGCCTAGGGAGGATGAAAATGACCTAAATGTTCAACCAATGACAAATATCACTTATTGGATGCACAAGATTGGTTAAAAACCCTAATTGGATTAGAATAAGCCGAAGGATGACGAAAATGACCTAAATGTTCAACCAATAACACAAAATCACTTATTGGATGCACAAGATTGATTAAAAACCCTAATTCGATAAGAATATACCCAGGGAGTACGAAAATGACCTAAATGTTCAACCAATGACACAAAATCACTTATTGGACGCACAAGATTGGTTAAAGAGCCTAATTGGATTAGAATAAGCCGAAGGATGACAAAATTTACCTAAATGTTATAACAATTACACAAAATGACTTATTGGACGCACAAGATTGGTTAAAAACCCTAGTTTGATTAGAATTAGACTACAGAGGACGAAAATGACCTTAATGTTCAACCAATGACACAAAATCAATTATTGGCTGCACAAGATTGGTTAAAAACCCTAATTGGATTAAAATAAGCCGAAGGATGACAAAAATGACCTGATTGTTCAACCAATGACACAAAATCACTTATTGGATGCACAAGATTGGTTAAAGACCCTAATTGGATTAGAATAAGCCGAAGGATGACAAAAATTACCTAAATGTTCGACTAATGACACAAAATCACATATTGGATGCACAAGACTGGTTAAAAACCCTAATTGGATTAGAATAAGCCTAGGGAGGACGAAAATGACCTAAATGTTCAACCAATGACAGAAAATCACATATTGGATGCACAAGATTGGTTAAAAACCCTAATTGGATTAGAATAAGCCTAGGGAGGACAAAAATGACCTAAATGTTCAACCAATGACACAAAATGACTTATTGGAGGCACATGATTGGTTAAAAACCCTAATTGGATTAGAATAAGCCTAGGGAGGACGAAAATGACCTAATTGTTCAACCAATGATAGAAAATCACATATTGGATGCACAAGATTGGTTAAAAACCCGAATTGGATTAGAATAAGCCTAGGGAGGACAAAAATGACATAAATGTTCAACCAATGACACAAAATGACTTATTGGAGGCACATGATTGGTTAAAAACCCTAATTGGATTAGAATAAGACTACGGAGGACGAATATAACCTTAATGTTCAACCAATGACACAAAATCAATTATTGGATGCACAAGATTGGTTAAAAACCTTAATTGGATTAGAATAAGCCGAAGGATGACGAAAATGACCTAAATTTTCAACCAATGACACAAAATCACTTATTGGATGCACAAGATTGGTTAAAAACCCTAATTGGATTAGAATAAGCCGAAGGATGACGAAAAATGACTTAAATGTTCAATCAATGACACAAAATCAATTATTGGATGCACAAGATTGGTTAAAGACCCTAATTGGATTAGAATAAGCCTAGAGAGGATGAAAATGACCTAAGTGTTCAACCAATGACACAAAAACACTTATTGGATGCACAAGATTGGTTAAAAACCCTAACTGGATAAGAATAAGCCTATGGAGGATGAAAATGACCTAAATGTTCAACCAATGACACAAAATCACTTATTGGATGCACAAGATTGGTTAAAAACCCTAATTGGATTAGAATAAGCCTTGGGAGGATGAAAATGACCTAAATGTTCAACCAATGACAAAAATTACTTATTGGATGCACAAGATTAGTTAAAAACCCTAATTGGATTAGAATAAGCCGAACGATGACGAAAATTGACCTAAATGTTCAACCAATGACACAAAATCATTTATTGGAGGCACAAGATTGGTTAATAACCCTAATTGGATTAGAATAAGACTTCGGAGGACGAAAATGACATTAGTATTCAACCAATGGCACAAAATCAATTATTGGATGCACAAGATTGGTTAAAAACCCTAATTGGATTAGAATAAGCCGAAGGATGACGAAAATGACCTAAATGTTCAACCAATAACACAAAATCACTTATTGGATGCACAAGATTGATTAAAAACCCTAATTGGATAAGAATAAGCCTAGGGAGTACGAAAATGACCTAAATGTTCAACCAATGACACAAAATCACTTATTGGATGCAGAAGATTGGTTAAAGACCCTAATTGGATTAGAATAAGCCGAAGGATGACAAACTTTACCTAAATGTTCAACCAATGACACAAAATCACTTATTGGATGCACAAGATTGGTTAAAAACCCTGATTGGATTTGAATAATCCTAGGAAGGACGAAAATGACCTAAATGTTCAACCAATGACACAAAATCACTTATTGGATGCACAAGATTGGTTAAAAACCCTGATTGGATTAGAATAAGCCTAGGGAGGACGAAAATGACCTAAATGTTCAACGAATGACACAAAAACACTTATTGGATGCACAAGATTGGTTTATAATCGTAATTGGATTATAATAAGTCTAGGGAGGATGAAAATGACCTAAATGTTCAACCAATGACACAAAATCACTTATTGGATGCACAAGATTGGTTAAAAACCCTAATTGGATTAGAATAAGCCGAAGGATGACGAAAATTGATCTCAATGTTAAATCAATGACACAAAGTCACTTATTGGATGCACAAGATTGGTTAAAGACCCTAATTGGATTAGAATAAGCCTAGAGTGGATGAAAATGACCTAAGTGTTCAACCAATGACACAAAAACACTTATTGGATGCACAAGATTGGTTAAAAACCCTAACTGGATAAGAATAAGCCTATGGAGGATGAAAATGACCTAAAGGTTCAACCAATGACACAAAATCACTTAATGGATGCACAAGATTGGTAAAAAATCCTAATTGGATTAGAATAAGCCTAGGGAGGATGAAAATGACCTAAATGTTCAACCAATGACAAATATCACTTATTGGATGCACAAGATTGGTTAAAAACCCTAATTGGATTAGAATAAGCCGAAGGATGACGAAAATGACCTAAATGTTCAACCAATAACACAAAATCACTTATTGGATGCACAAGATTGATTAAAAACCCTAATTCGATAAGAATATACCCAGGGAGTACGAAAATGACCTAAATGTTCAACCAATGACACAAAATCACTTATTGGACGCACAAGATTGGTTAAAGAGCCTAATTGGATTAGAATAAGCCGAAGGATGACAAAATTTACCTAAATGTTATAACAATTACACAAAATGACTTATTGGAGGCACAAGATTGGTTAAAAACCCTAATTTGATTAGAATTAGACTACGGAGGACGAAAATGACCTTAATGTTCAACCAATGACACAAAATCAATTATTGGCTGCACAAGATTGGTTAAAAACCCTAATTGGATTAAAATAAGCCGAAGGATGACGAAAATGACCTGATTGTTCAACCAATGACACAAAATCACTTATTGGATGCACAAGATTGGTTAAAGACCCTAATTGGATTAGAATAAGCCGAAGGATGACAAAAATTACCTAAATGTTCGACTAATGACACAAAATCACATATTGGATGCACAAGACTGGTTAAAAACCCTAATTGGATTAGAATAAGCCTAGGGAGGACGAAAATGACCTAAATGTTCAACCAATGACAGAAAATCACATATTGGATGCACAAGATTGCTTAAAAACCCTAATTGGATTAGAATAAGCCTAGGGAGGACAAAAATGACCTAAATGTTCAACCAATGACACAAAATGACTTATTGGAGGCACATGATTGGTTAAAAACCCTAATTGGATTAGAATAAGCCTAGGGAGGACGAAAATGACTTAAATGTTCAACCAATGATAGAAAATCACATATTGGATGCACAAGATTGGTTAAAAACCCGAATTGGATTAGAATAAGCCTAGGGAGGATAAAAATGACATAAATGTTCAACCAATGACACAAAATGACTTATTGGAGGCACATGATCTGTTAAAAACCCTAATTGGATTAGAATAAGACTACGGAGGACGAATATAACCTTAATGTTCAACCAATGACACAAAATCAATTATTGGATGCACAAGAATGGTTAAAAACGTTAATTGGATTAGAATAAGCCGAAGGATGACGAAAATGACCTAAATGTTCAACCAATGACACAAAATCACTTATTGGATGCACAAGATTGGTTAAAAACCCTAATTGGATTAGAATAAGCCGAAGGATGACGAAAAATGACTTAAATGTTCAATCAATGACACAAAATCAATTATTGGATGCACAAGATTTGTTAAAGACTTTAATTGGATTAGAATAAGCCTAGAGAGGATGAAAATGACCTAAGTGTTCAACCAATGACACAAAAACACTTATTGGATGCACAAGATTGGTTAAAAACCCTAACTGGATAAGAATAAGCCTATGGAGGATGAAAATGACCTAAATGTTCAACCAATGACACAAAATCACTTATTGGATGCACAAGATTGGTTAAAAACCCTAATTGGATTAGAATAAGCCTTGGGAGGATGAAAATGACCTAAATGTTCAACCAATGACAAAAATTACTTATTGGATGCACAAGATTAGTTAAAAACCCTAATTGGATTAGAATAAGCCGAACGATGACGAAAATTGACCTAAATGTTCAACCAATGACACAAAATCATTTATTGGAGGCACAAGATTGGTTAATAACCCTAATTGGATTAGAATAAGACTTCGGAGGACGAAAATGACATTAGTATTCAACCAATGGCACAAAATCAATTATTGGATGCACAAGATTGGTTAAAAACCCTAATTGGATTAGAATAAGCCGAAGGATGACGAAAATGACCTAAATGTTCAACCAATAACACAAAATCACTTATTGGATGCACAAGATTGATTAAAAACCCTAATTGGATAAGAATAAGCCTAGGGAGTACGAAAATGACCTAAATGTTCAACCAATGACACAAAATCACTTATTGGATGCAGAAGATTGGTTAAAGACCCTAATTGGATTAGAATAAGCCGAAGGATGACAAACTTTACCTAAATGTTCAACCAATGACACAAAATCACTTATTGGATGCACAAGATTGGTTAAAAACCCTGATTGGATTTGAATAATCCTAGGAAGGACGAAAATGACCTAAATGTTCAACCAATGACACAAAATCACTTATTGGATGCACAAGATTGGTTAAAAACCCTGATTGGATTAGAATAAGCCTAGGGAGGACGAAAATGACCTAAATGTTCAACGAATGACACAAAAACACTTATTGGATGCACAAGATTGGTTTATAATCGTAATTGGATTATAATAAGTCTAGGGAGGATGAAAATGACCTAAATGTTCAACCAATGACACAAAATCACTTATTGGATGCACAAGATTGGTTAAAAACCCTAATTGGATTAGAATAAGCCGAAGGATGACGAAAAATGATCTAAATGTTCAATCAATGACACAAAGTCACTTATTGGATGCACAAGATTGGTTAAAGACCCTAATTGGATTAGAATAAGCCTAGAGTGGATGAAAATGACCTAAGTGTTCAACCAATGACACAAAAACACTTATTGGATGCACAAGATTGGTTAAAAACCCTAACTGGATAAGAATAAGCCTATGGAGGATGAAAATGACCTAAAGGTTCAACCAATGACACAAAATCACTTAATGGATGCACAAGATTGGTAAAAAATCCTAATTGGATTAGAATAAGCCTAGGGAGGATGAAAATGACCTAAATGTTCAACCAATGACAAATATCACTTATTGGATGCACAAGATTGGTTAAAAACCCTAATTGGATTAGAATAAGCCGAAGGATGACGAAAATGACCTAAATGTTCAACCAATAACACAAAATCACTTATTGGATGCACAAGATTGATTAAAAACCCTAATTCGATAAGAATATACCCAGGGAGTACGAAAATGACCTAAATGTTCAACCAATGACACAAAATCACTTATTGGACGCACAAGATTGGTTAAAGAGCCTAATTGGATTAGAATAAGCCGAAGGATGACAAAATTTACCTAAATGTTATAACAATTACACAAAATGACTTATTGGAGGCACAAGATTGGTTAAAAACCCTAATTTGATTAGAATTAGACTACGGAGGACGAAAATGACCTTAATGTTCAACCAATGACACAAAATCAATTATTGGCTGCACAAGATTGGTTAAAAACCCTAATTGGATTAAAATAAGCCGAAGGATGACGAAAATGACCTGATTGTTCAACCAATGACACAAAATCACTTATTGGATGCACAAGATTGGTTAAAGACCCTAATTGGATTAGAATAAGCCGAAGGATGACAAAAATTACCTAAATGTTCGACTAATGACACAAAATCACATATTGGATGCACAAGACTGGTTAAAAACCCTAATTGGATTAGAATAAGCCTAGGGAGGACGAAAATGACCTAAATGTTCAACCAATGACAGAAAATCACATATTGGATGCACAAGATTGGTTAAAAACCCTAATTGGATTAGAATAAGCCTAGGGAGGACAAAAATGACCTAAATGTTCAACCAATGACACAAAATGACTTATTGGAGGCACATGATTGGTTAAAAACCCTAATTGGATTAGAATAAGCCTAGGGAGGACGAAAATGACTTAAATGTTCAACCAATGATAGAAAATCACATATTGGATGCACAAGATTGGTTAAAAACCCGAATTGGATTAGAATAAGCCTAGGGAGGATAAAAATGACATAAATGTTCAACCAATGACACAAAATGACTTATTGGAGGCACATGATCTGTTAAAAACCCTAATTGGATTAGAATAAGACTACGGAGGACGAATATAACCTTAATGTTCAACCAATGACACAAAATCAATTATTGGATGCACAAGAATGGTTAAAAACGTTAATTGGATTAGAATAAGCCGAAGGATGACGAAAATGACCTAAATGTTCAACCAATGACACAAAATCACTTATTGGATGCACAAGATTGGTTAAAAACCCTAATTGGATTAGAATAAGCCGAAGGATGACGAAAAATGACTTAAATGTTCAATCAATGACACAAAATCAATTATTGGATGCACAAGATTTGTTAAAGACCCTAATTGGATTAGAATAAGCCTAGAGAGGATGAAAATGACCTAAGTGTTCAACCAATGACACAAAAACACTTATTGGATGCACAAGATTGGTTAAAAACCCTAACTGGATAAGAATAAGCCTATGGAGGATGAAAATGACCTAAATGTTCAACCAATGACACAAAATCACTTATTGGATGCACAAGATTGGTTAAAAACCCTAATTGGATTAGAATAAGCCTTGGGAGGATGAAAATGACCTAAATGTTCAACCAATGACAAAAATCACTTATTGGATGCACAAGATTAGTTAAAAACCCTAATTGGATTAGAATAAGCCGAACGATGACGAAAATTGACCTAAATGTTCAACCAATGACACAAAATCATTTATTGGAGGCACAAGATTGGTTAATAACCCTAATTGGATTAGAATAAGACTTCGGAGGACGAAAATGACATTAATATTCAACCAATGGCACAAAATCAATTATTGGATGCACAAGATTGGTTAAAAACCCTAATTGGATTAGAATAAGCCGAAGGATGACGAAAATGACCTAAATGTTCAACCAATAACACAAAATCACTTATTGGATGCACAAGATTGATTAAAAACCCTAATTGGATAAGAATAAGCCTAGGGAGTACGAAAATGACCTAAATGTTCAACCAATGACACAAAATCACTTATTGGATGCAGAAGATTGGTTAAAGACCCTAATTGGATTAGAATAAGCCGAAGGATGACAAACTTTACCTAAATGTTCAACCAATGACACAAAATCACTTATTGGATGCACAAGATTGGTTAAAAACCCTGATTGGATTTGAATAAGCCTAGGAAGGACGAAAATGACCTAAATGTTCAACCAATGACACAAAATCACTTATTGGATGCACAAGATTGATTAAAAACCCTAATTGGATTAGAATAAGCCTAAGGAGGACGAAAATGACCTAAATGTTCAACCAATGACACAAAATCACTGATTGGATGCACAAGATTGGTCAAAAACCATAATTGATTTAGAATAAGCCTAGGGAGGACGAAAATGACCTAAATGTTAAACCAATGACAAAAAATGACTTATTGGAGGCACAAGATTGGTTAAAAAGCCCTAATTGGATTAGAATTAGACTATGGAGGACGAAAATGACCTTAATGTTCAACCAATGACACAAAATCAATTATTGGATGCACAAGATTGGTTAAAAACCCTAATTGGATTAAAATAAGCCGAAGGATGACGAAAATGACCTGGATGTTCAACCAATGACAGAAAATCACTTATTGGATGCACAAGATTGGTTAAAGACCCTAATTGGATTAGAATAAGCCGAACGATGACAAAAATTACCTAAATGTTCAACCAATGACACAAAATCAAATATTGGATGCACAAGATTGGTTAAAAACCCTAATTGGATTAGAATAAGACTACGGAGGACGAAAATAACCTTAATGTTCAACCAATGACACAAAATCAATTATTGGATGCACAAGATTGGTTTAAAACCCTAATTGGATTAGAATAAGCCGAAGGATGACGAAAATGACCTAAATGTTCAACCAATGACACAAAATCACTTATTGGATGCACGAGATTTGTTAAAAACCCTGATTGGATTAGAATAAGCCTAGAAAGGACGAAAATGACCTAAGTGTTCAACCAATGACACAAAATCACTTATTGGATGCACAAGATTGGTTAAAAACCCTAATTGGATTAGAATAAGCCTAGGGAGGATGAAAATGACCTAAATGTTCAACCAATGACACAAAATCACTTATTGGATGGACAAGATTGGTTAAAAACCCTAATTGAATTTGAATAAGCCTAGGAAGGACGAAAATGACCTCAATGTTCAACCAATGACACAAAATCACTTATTTGTGATGCACAAGATTGATTAAAAACCCTAATTGGATTAGAATAAGCCTAGGGAGGACGAAAATGACCTAAATGTTCAACCAATGACACAAAATCACTTATTCGATGCACAATATTGGTTAAAAACCATAATTGGATTAGAATAAGCCTAGGGAGGACGAAAATGACCTAAATGTTCAACCAATGACACAAAATCATTTATTGGAGGCACAAGATTGGTTAATAACCCTAATTGGATTAGAATAAGACTACGGAGGACGAAAATGACCTTAATATTCAACCAATGGCACAAAATCAATTATTGGATGCACAAGATTGGTTAAAAACCCTAATTGGATTTGAATAAGCCGAAGGATGATGAAAATGACCTAAATGTTCAACCAATAACACAAAATCACTTATTGGATGCACAAGATTGATTAAAAACCCTAATTGGATAAGAATAAGCCTAGGGAGTAGGAAAATGACCTAAATGTTCAACCAATGACACAAAAGCACTTATTGGATGCACAAGATTGGTTAAAGACCCTAATTGGATTAGAATAAGCCGAAGGATCACAAAATTTACCTAAATGTTCAACCAATGACACAAAATCACTTATTGGATGCACAAGATTGGTTAAAAACCCTGATTGGATTTGAATAAGCCTAGGAAGGACGAAAATGACCTAAATGTTCAACCAATGACACAAAATCACTTATTGGATGCACAAGATTGATTAAAAACTCTAATTGGATTAGAATAAGCCTAGGGAGGATTAAAATGACCTAAATGTTCAACCAATGACACAAAATCAGTTATTGGATGCACAAGATTGGTTAAAAACCCTGATTGAATTTGAATAAGCCTAGGAAGGACGAAAATCAACTAAATGTTCAACCAATGACACAAAATCACTTATTGGATGCACAAGATTGATTAAAAACCCTAATTGGATTAGAATAAGCCTAGGGAGGACGAAAATGACCTAAATGTTCAACCAATGACACAAAATCACTTATTGGATGCACAATATTGGTTAAAAACCATAATTGGATTAGAATAATCCTAGGGAGGACGAAAATGACCTAAATGTTCAACCAATGACACAAATTGACTTATCGGAGGCATAAGATTGGTTAAAAACCCTAATTAGATTAGAATAAGACTACAGACGACGAAAATGACGTTAATGTTCAACCAATGACACAAAATCACTTATTGGATGCACAAGATTAGTTAAAGACCCAAATTAGATTAGAATAAGCCAAGAGAGGATGAAAATGACCTAAGTGTTCAACCAATGACACAAAAACACTTATTGGATGCACAAGATTGGTTAAAAATCCTAACTGGATAAGAATAAGCCTATGGAGGATGAAAATGACCTAAATGTTCAACCAATGGCACAAAATCACTTATTGGATGCACAAGATTGGTTAAAAACCCTAATTGGATTAGAATAAGCCTTGGGAGGATGAAAATGACCTAAATGTTCAACCAATGACAAAAATCACTTATTGGATGCACAAGATTGGTTAAAAACCCTAATTGGATTAGAATAAGCCGAACGATGACGAAAATTGACCTAAATGTTCAACCAATGACACAAAATCATTTATTGGAGGCACAAGATTGGTTAATAACCCTAATTGGATTAGAATAAGACTACGGAGGACGAAAATGACCT
>JBBPBQ010000004.1:22300367-22320249 GCA_037974755.1 Cicer yamashitae | reverse complement strand
GACGAAAATGACCTAAATGTTCAACCAATGACACAAAATCACTTATTGGATGCACAAGATTGGTTAAAGACCCTAATTGGATTAGAATAAGCCGAAGGATGACAAAAATTACCTAAGTGTTCAACCAATGACACAAAATCACATATTGGATACACAAGATTGGTTAAAAACCCTAATTGGATTAGAATAAGCCTAGGGAGGACGAAAAAAACCTAAATGTTCAACCAATGACACAAAATCACTTATTGGATGCACAAGATTGATTAAAAACCCTAATTGGATTAGAATAAGCCTAGGGAGGACGAAAATGACCTAAATGTTCAACCAATGACACAAAATCACTTATTGGATGCACAAGATTGATTAAAAACCCTAATTGGATTAGAATAAGCCTAGGGAGGACGAAAATGACCTAAATGTTCAACCAATGACACAAAATCACTTATTCGATGCACTAGATTGGTTAAAAACCATAATTGGATTAGAATAATCCTAGGGAGGACGAAAATGACCTAAATGTTCAACCAATGACACAAAATGACTTATTGGAGGCACAAAATTGGTTAAAAACCCTAATTAGATTAGAATAAGACTACGGAGGACGAAAATGACCTTAATGTTCAACCAATGACACAAAATCACTTATTGGATGCACAAGATTGGTTAAAGAACCTAATTGGATTAGAATAAGCCTAGAGAGGATGAAAATGACCTAAGTGTTCAACCAATGACACAAAAACACTTATTGGATGCACAAGATTGGTTAAAAACCCTAACTGGATAAGAATAAACCTTTGGAGGATGAAAATGACTTAAATGTTCAACCAATGACACAAAATCACTTATTGGATGCACAAGATTGGTTAAAAACCCTAATTGGATTAGAATAAGCCTTTGGAGGACGAAAATGACATAAATGTTCCACCAATGACAAAAATCACTTATTGGATGCACAAGATTGGTTAAAAACCCTAATTGGATTAGAATAAGCCGAAAGATGATGAAAATTGACCTAAATGTTCAACCAATGACACAAAATCATTTATTGGAGGCACAAGATTGGTTAATAACCCTAATTGGATTAGAATAAGACTACGGAGGACGAAAATGACCTTAATATTCAACCAATGGCACAAAATCAATTATTGGATGCACAAGATTGGTTAAAAACCCTAATTGGATTAGAATAAGCCGAAGGATGACGAAAATGACCTAAATGTTCAACCATGTAGGATGACAAAAATTACCTAAATTTTCAACCAATGACACAAAATCACATATTCGATGCACAAGATTGGTTAAAAACCCCAATAGGATTAGAATAAGCCTAGGGAGGACGAAAATGACCTAAATGTTCAACCAATGACAGAAAATCACATATTGGATGCACAAGATTGGTTAAAAACCCTAATTGGATTAGAATAAGCCTAGGGAGGACGAAAATGACCTAAATGTTCAACCAATGACACAAAATGACTTATTGGAGGCACAAGATTGGTTAAAAACCCTAATTGGATTAGAATAAGACTACGGAGGACGAAAATAACCTTAATGTTCAACCAATGACACAAAATCAATTATTGGATGCACAAGATTGGTTAAAAACCCTAGTTGGATTAGAATAAGCCGAAGGATGACGAAAATGACCTAAATGTTCAACCAATGACACAAAATCACTTATTGGATGCACAAGATTGGTTAAAGACCATAATTGGATTAGAATAATCCTAGGGTGGACGAAAATGACCTAAATGGTCAACCAATGACACAAAATGACTTATTGGAGGCACAAAATTGGTTAAAAACCCTAATTAGATTAGAATAAGACTACGGAGGACGAAAATGACCTTAATGTTCAACCAATGACACAAAATCACTTATTGGATGCACGAGATTGGTTAAAGACCCTAATTGGATTAGAATAAGCCTAGAGAGGATGAAAATGACCTAAGTGTTCAACCAATGACACAAAAACACTTATTGGATGCACAAGATTGGTTAAAAACCCTAACTGGATAAGAATAAACCTTTGGAGGATGAAAATGACTTAAATGTTCAACCAATGACACAAAATCACTTATTGGATGCACAAGATTGGTTAAAAACCCTAATTGGATTAGAATAAGCCTTTGGAGGACGAAAATGACATAAATGTTCAACCAATGACAAAAATCACTTATTGGATGCACAAGATTGGTTAAAAACCCTAATTGGATTAGAATAAGCCGAAAGATGATGAAAATTGACCTAAATGTTCAACCAATGACACAAAATCATTTATTGGAGGCACAAGATTGGTTAATAACCCTAATTGGATTAGAATAAGACTACGGAGGACGAAAATGACCTTAATATTCAACCAATGGCACAAAATCAATTATTGGATGCACAAGATTGGTTAAAAACCCTAATTGGATTAGAATAAGCCGAAGGATGAGGAAAATGACCTAAATGTTCAACCAATAACACAAAATCAGTTATTGGATGCACAAGATTGATTAAAAACCCTAATTGGATAAGAATAAGCCTAGGGAGTACGAAAATGACCTAGATGATCAACCAATGACACAAAATCACTTATTGGATGCACAAGATTGGTTAAAGACCCTAATTGGATTAGAATAAGCCGAAGGATGACAAAATTTACCTAAATGTTCAACCAATGACACAAAATCACTTATTGGATGCACAAGATTGGTTAAAAACCATAATTGGATTAGAATAATCCTAGGGTGGACGAAAATGACCTAAATGGTCAACCAATGACACAAAATGACTTATTGGAGGCACAAAATTGGTTAAAAACCCTAATTAGATTAGAATAAGACTACGGAGGACGAAAATGACCTTAATGTTCAACCAATGACACAAAATCACTTATTGGATGCACAAGATTGGTTAAAGACCCTAATTGGATTAGAATAAGCCTAGAGAGGATGAAAATGACCTAAGTGTTCAACCAATGACACAAAAACACTTATTGGATGCACAAGATTGGTTAAAAACCCTAACTGGATAAGAATAAACCTTTGGAGGATGAAAATGACTTAAATGTTCAACCAATGACACAAAATCACTTATTGGATGCACAAGATTGGTTAAAAACCCTAATTGGATTAGAATAAGCCTTGGGAGGATGAAAATGACCTAAGTGTTCAACCAATGACAAAAATCACTTATTGGATGCACAAGATTGGTTAAAAACCCTAATTGGATTAGAATAAGCCGAAAGATGATGAAAATTGACCTAAATGTTCAACCAATGACACAAAATCATTTATTGGAGGCACAAGATTGGTTAATAACCCTAATTGGATTAGAATAAGACTACGGAGGACGAAAATGACCTTAATATTCAACCAATGGCACAAAATCAATTATTGGATGCACAAGATTGGTTAAAAACCCTAATTGGATTAGAATAAGCCGAAGGATGACGAAAATGACCTAAATGTTCAACCAATAACACAAAATCAGTTATTGGCTGCACAAGATTGATTAAAAACCCTAATTGAATAAGAATAAGCCTAGGGAGTACGAAAATGACCTAAATGATCAACCAATGACACAAAATCACTTATTGAATGCACAAGATTGGTTAAAGACCCTAATTGGATTAGAATAAGCCGAAGGATGACAAAATTTACCTAAATGTTCAACCAATGACACAAAATCACTTATTGGATGCACAAGATTGATTAAAAACCCTAATTGGATTAGAATAAGCCTAGGGAGGACGAATATGACCTAAATGTTCAACCGATGACACAAAATCACTTATTGGATGCACAAGATTGGTTAAAAACCATAATTGGATTAGAATAAGCCTAGGGAGGACGAAAATGACCTAAATGTTCAACCAATGACACAAATTCGTTTATTGCAGGCACAAGATTGGTTAATAACCCTAATTAGATTAGAATAGGACTACGGAGGACGAAAATGACCTTAATATTAAACCAATGGCACAAAATCAATTATTGGATGCACAAGATTGGTTAAAAACCCTAATTGGATTAGAATAAGCCGAAGGATGACGAAAATGACCTAAATGTTCAACCAATGACACAAAATCACTTATTGGATGCACAAGATTGGTTAAAGACCCTAATTGGATTAGAATAAGCCGAAGGATGACAAAATATACCTAAATGTTCAACCAATGACACAAAATCACTTATTGGATGCACAAGATTGGTTAAAAACCCTGATTGGATTTGAATAAACCTAGGAAGGCAAAAATGACCTAAATGTTCAACCAATTAAAAAAAATCACTTATTGGATGCACAAGATTGATTAAAAACTCTAATTGAATTAGAATAAGCCTAGGGAGGACGAAAATGGCCTAAATGTTCAACCAATGACACAAAATCACTTATTCGATGCACAAGATTGGTTAAAAACCATAATTGGATTAGAATAAGCCTAGGGAGGACGAAAATGACCTAAATGTTAAACCAATGACACAAAATGACTTATTGGAGGCACAAGAATTGTTAAAAACCCTAATTGGATTAGAATTAGACTACGGAGGACAAAAATGACCTTAATGTTCAACCAATTACACAAAATCAATTATTGGATGCACAAGATTGGTTAAAAACCCTAATTGGATTAAAATAAGCCGAAGGATGACGAAAATGACCTAAATGTTCAACCAATGACACAAAATCACTTATTGGATGCACAAGATTTGTTAAAAACCCTGATTGGATTAGAATAAGCCTAGAAAGGACGAAAATGACCTAAGTGTTCAACCAATGACACAAAATCACTTATTGGATGCACAAGATTGGTTAAAAACCCTAATTGGGTTAGAATAAGCCTAGGGAGGATGAAAATGACCTAAATGTTCAACCAATGGCACAAAATCAATTATTGGATGCATAAGATTGGTTAAAGACCCTAATTGGATTAGAATAAGCCGAAGGATGACAAAATTTACCTAAATCTTCAACCAATGACACAAAATCACTTATTGGATGCACAGGATTGGATAAAAATCCTAATTGGATTAGAATAAGCCTTGGGAGGATGAAAATGACCTAAATGTTCAACCAATGACAAAAATCACTTATTGGATGCACAAGATTGGTTAAAAACCCTAATTGGATTAGAATAAGCCGAACGATGACGAAAATTGACCTAAATGTTCAACCAATGACACAAAATCATTTATTGGAGGCACAAGATTGGTTAATAACACTAATTGGATTAGAATAAGATTAAGGAGGACGAAAATGACCTTAATATTCAACCAATAGCACAAAATCAATTATTGGATGCACAAGATTGGTTAAAAACCATAATTGGATTAGAATAATCCTAGGGTGGACGAAAATGACCTAAATGGTCAACCAATGACACAAAATGACTTATTGGAGGCACAAAATTGGTTAAAAACCCTAATTAGATTAGAATAAGACTACGGAGGACGAAAATGACCTTAATGTTCAACCAATGACACAAAATCACTTATTGGATGCACAAGATTGGTTAAAGACCCTAATTGGATTAGAATAAGCCGAAGGATGACAAAATTTACCAAAATGTTCAACCAGTGACAAAAAATCACTTATTGGATGCACAAGATTGGTTAAAAACCCTAATTGGATTAGAATAAGCCTTGGGAGGATGAAAATGACCTAAATGTTCAACCAATGACAAAAATCACTTATTGGATGCACAAGATTGGTTAAAAACACTAATTGGATTAGAATAAGCCGAACGATGACGAAAATTGACCTAAATGTTCAACCAATGACACAAAATCATTTATTGGAGGCACAAGATTAGTTAATAACCCTAATTGGATTAGAATAAGATTACGGAGGACGAAAATGACCTTAATATTCAACCAATGGCACAAAATCAATTATTGGATGCACAAGATTGGTTAAAAACCCTAATTGGATTAGAATAAGCCGAAGGATGACGAAAATGACCTAAATGTTCAACCAATGACACAAAATCACTTATTGGATGCACAAGATTGGTTAAAGACCCTAATTGGATTAGAATAAGCCGAAGGATGACAAAAATTACCTAAGTGTTCAACCAATGACACAAAATCACATATTGGATACACAAGATTGGTTAAAAACCCTAATTGGATTAGAATAAGCCTAGGGAGGACGAAAATGACCTAAATGTTCAACCAATGACACAAAATCACTTATTGGATGCACAAGATTGGTTAAAAACCCTAATTGGATTAGAATAAGCCTAGGGAGGACGAAAATGCCCTAAATGTTAATCCAATGACACAAACGCTCTTATTGGATGCACAAGATTGGTTAAAAACCCTAATTGGATTAGAATAAGCCTAGGGAGGACGAAAATGACCTAAATGTTCAACCAATGACACAAAATCACTTATTGGATGCACAAGATTGGTTAAAAACCATAATTGGATTAGAATAAGCCTAGGGAGGACGAAAATGACCTAAATGTTCAACCAATGACACAAAATGACTTATTGGAGGCACAAGATTGGTTAAAAACCCTAATTAGATTAGAATAAGACTACGGAGGACGAAAATGACCTTAATGTTAAACCAATGACACAAAATCAATTATTGGATGCACAAGATTGGTTAAAAACCCTAATTGGATTAGAATAAGCTGAAGGATGACGAAAATGACCTAAATGTTCAACCAATAAAACAAAATCACTTATTGGATGCACAAGATTGGTTAATAACCCTAATTGGATTAGAATAAGACTACGGAGGACGAAAATGACCTTAATATTCAACCAATGGCACAAAATCAATTATTGGATGCACAAGATTGGTTAAAAACCCTAATTGGATTAGAATAAGCCGAAGGATGACGAAAATGACCTAAATGTTCAACCAATAACACAAAATCACTTATTGGATGCACAAGATTGGTTAAAAACCCTAATTGGATTAGAATAAGCCGAAGGATGACGAAAATGACCTAAATGTTCAACCAATAACACAAAATCACTTATTGGATGCACAAGATTGATTAAAAACCCTAATTGGATAAGAATAAGCCTAGGGAGTACGAAAATGACCTAAATGTTCAACTAATGACACAAAATCACTTATTGGATGCACAAGATTGGTTAAAGACCCTAATTGAATTAGAATAAGTCGAAGGATGACAAAATTTACCTAAATGGTCAACCAATGACACAAAATCACTTATTGGATGCACAAGATTGGTTAAAACCCTGATTGGATTAAAATAAGCCGAAGGATGACGAAAATGACCTAAATGTTCAACCAATGACACAAAATCACTTATTGGATGCACAAGATTGGTTAAAGACCCTAATTGGATTAGAATAAGCCGAAGGATGACAAAAATTACCTAAATGTTCAACCAATGACACAAAATCACATATTGGATGCACAAGATTGGTTAAAAACCCTAATTGGATTTGAATAAGCCTAGGGAGGACGAAAATGTCCTAAATGTTCAACCAATGATAGAAAATGACATATTGGATGCACAAGATTGGTTAAAAACCCTAATTGGATTAGAATAAGCCTAGGGAGGACGAAAATGACCTAAATGTTCAACCAATGACACAAAATGACTTATTGGAGGCACAAGATTGGTTAAAAACCCTTATTGGATTAGAATAAGACTACGGATGACGAAAATAACCTTAATGTTCAACCAATGACACAAAATCAATTATTGGATGCACAAGATTGGTTAAAAACCCTAATTGGATTAGAATAAGCCGAAGGATGACTAAAATGACCTAAACGTTCAACCAATGACACAAAATCACTTATTCGATGCACAAGATTTGTTAAAAACCCTGATTGGATTAGAATAAGCCTAGAAAGGACGAAAATGACTTAAGTGTTCAACCAATGACACAAAATCACTTATTGGATGCACAAGATTGGTTAAAAACCCTAATTGGATTAGAATAAGCCTAGGGAGGATGAAAATGACCTAAATGTTCAACCAATGACACAAAATCACATATTGGATGCACAAGATTGGTTAAAAACCCTAATTGGATTAGAATAAGCCAAGGGAGGACGAAAATGACCTAAATGTTCAACCAATGACAGAAAATCACATATTGGATGCACAAGATTGGTTAAAAACCCTAATTGGATTAGAATAAACCTTGGGAGGACGAAAATGACCTAAATGTTCAACCAATGACACAAAATGACTTATTGGAGGCACAAGATTGGTTAAAAACCCTAATTGGATTAGAATAAGACTACGGAGGACGAAAATAACCTTAATGTTCAACCAATGACACAAAATCAATTATTGGATGCACAAGATTGGTTAAAAACCCTAATTGGATTAGAATAAGCCGAAGGATGACGAAAATGACGTAAATGTTCAACCAATGACACAAAATCACTTATTGGATGCACAAGATTTGTTAAAAACCCTGATTGGATTAGAATAAGCCTAGAAAGGACGAAAATGACCTAAGTGTTCAACCAATGACACAAAATCACTTATTGGATGCACAAGATTGGTTAAAAACCCTAATTGGGTTAGAATAAGCCTAGGGAGGATGAAAATGACCTAAATGTTCAACCAATGGCACAAAATCAATTATTGGATGCATAAGATTGGTTAAAGACCCTAATTGGATTAGAATAAGCCGAAGGATGACAAAATTTACCTAAATCTTCAACCAATGACACAAAATCACTTATTGGATGCACAGGATTGGTTAAAAACCCTAATTGGATTAGAATAAGCCTTGGGAGGATGAAAATGACCTAAATGTTCAACCAATGACAAAAATCACTTATTGGATGCACAAGATTGGTTAAAAACCCTAATTGGATTAGAATAAGCCTAGAGAGGATGAAAATGACCTAAGTGTTCAACCAATGACACAAAAACACTTATTGGATGCACAAGATTGGTTAAAAACCCTAACTGGATAAGAATAAACCTTTGGAGGATGAAAATGACTTAAATGTTCAACCAATGACACAGAATCACTTATTGGATGCACAAGATTGGTTAAAGACCCTAATTGGATTTGAATAAGCCTAGGGAGGACGAAAATGACCTAAATGTTCAACCAATGACCCAAAATCACTTATTGGATGCACAAGATTGGTTAAAAACCATAATTGGATTAGAATAATCCTAGGGTGGACGAAAATGACCTAAATGGTCAACCAATGACACAAAATGACTTATTGGAGGCACAAAATTGGTTAAAAACCCTAATTAGATTAGAATAAGACTACGGAGGACGAAAATGACCTTAATGTTCAACCAATGACACAAAATCACTTATTGGATGCACAAGATTGGTTAAAGACCCTAATTGGATTAGAATAAGCCTAGAGAGGATGAAAATGACCTAAGTGTTCAACCAATGACACAAAAACACTTATTGGATGCACAAGATTGGTTAAAAACCCTAACTGGATAAGAATAAGCCTATGGAGGATGAAAATGACCTAAATGTTCAACCAATGACACAAAATCACTTATTGGATGCACAAGATTGGTTAAAAACCCTAATTGGATTAGAATAAGCCTTGGGAGGATGAAAATGACCTAAATGTTCAACCAATGACAAAAATCACTTATTGGATGCACAAGATTGGTTAAAAACTCTAATTGGATTAGAATAAGCCGAACGATGACGAAAATTGACCTAAATGTTCAACCAATGACACAAAATCATTTATTGGAGGCACAAGATTAGTTAATAACCCTAATTGGATTAGAATAAGATTACGGAGGACGAAAATGACCTTAATATTAAACCAATGGCACAAAATCAATTATTGGATGCACAAGATTGGTTAAAAACCCTAATTGGATTAGAATAAGCCGAAGGATGACGAAAATGACCTAAATGTTCAACCAATGACACAAAATCACTTATTCGATGCACAATATTGGTTAAAAACCATAATTGGATTAGAATAAGCCTAGGGAGGAAGAAAATGACCTAAATGTTCAACCAATGACACAAAATCGTTTATTGCAGGCACAAGATTGGTTAATAACCCTAATTGGATTAGAATAAGACTACGGAGGACGAAAATGACCTTAATATTCAACCAATGGCACAAAATCAATTATTGGATGCACAAGATTGGTTAAAAACCCTAATCGGATTAGAATAAGCCGAAGGATTACGAAAATGACCTAAATGTTCAACCAATAACACAAAATCACTTATTGGATGCACAAGATTGGTTAAAAACCCTGATTGGATTAGAATAAGCCGAAGGATGACGAAAATGACCTAAATGTTCAACCAATAACACAAAATCACTTATTGGATGCACAAGATTGATTAAAAACCCTAATTGGATAAGAATAAGCCTAGGGAGTACGAAAATGACCTAAATGTTCAACTAATGACACAAAATCACTTATTGGATGCACAAGATTGGTTAAAGACCCTAATTGGATTAGAATAAGTCGAAGGATGACAAAATTTACCTAAATGGTCAACCAATGACACAAAATCACTTATTGGATGCACAAGATTGGTTAAAACCCTGATTGGATTAAAATAAGCCGAAGGATGACGAAAATGACCTAAATGTTCAACCAATGACACAAAATCACTTATTGGATGCACAAGATTGGTTAAAGACCCTAATTGGATTAGAATAAGCCGAAGGATGACAAAAATTACCTAAATGTTCAACCAATGACACAAAATCACATATTGGATGCACAAGATTGGTTAAAAACCCTAATTGGATTAGAATAAGCCAAGGGAGGACGAAAATGAGCTAAATGTTCAACCAATGACAGAAAATCACATATTGGATGCACAAGATTGGTTAAAAACCCTAATTGGATTAGAATAAGGGTAGGGAGGACGAAAATGACCTAAATGTTCAACCAATGACACAAAATGACTTATTGGAGGCACAAGATTGGTTAAAAACCCTAATTGGATTAGAATAAGACTACGGAGGACGAAAATAACCTTAATGTTCAACCAATGACACAAAATCAATTATTGGATGCACAAGATTGGTTAAAAACCCTAATTGGATTAGAATAAGCCAAAGGATGACGAAAATGACCTAAATGTTCAACCAATGACACAAAATCACTTATTGGATGCACAAGATTGGTTAAAGACCCTAATTGGATTAGAATAAGCCGAAGGATGACAAAAATTACCTAAGTGTTCAACCAATGACACAAAATCACATATTGGATACACAAGATTGGTTAAAAACCCTAATTGGATTAGAATAAGCCTAGGGAGGACGAAAAAAACCTAAATGTTCAACCAATGACACAAAATCACTTATTGGATGCACAAGATTGATTAAAAACCCTAATTGGATTAGAATAAGCCTAGGGAGGACGAAAATGACCTAAATGTTCAACCAATGACACAAAATCACTTATTCGATGCACTAGATTGGTTAAAAACCATAATTGGATTAGAATAATCCTAGGGAGGACGAAAATGACCTAAATGTTCAACCAATGACACAAAATGACTTATTGGAGGCACAAAATAGGTTAAAAACCCTAATTAGATTAGAATAAGACTACGGAGGACGAAAATGACCTTAATGTTCAACCAATGACACAAAATCACTTATTGGATGCACAAGATTGGTTAAAGACCCTAATTGGATTAGAATAAGCCTAGAGAGGATGAAAATGACCTAAGTGTTCAACCAATGACACAAAAACACTTATTGGATGCACAAGATTGGTTAAAAACCCTAACTGGATAAGAATAAACCTTTGGAGGATGAAAATGACTTAAATGTTCAACCAATGACACAAAATCACTTATTGGATGCACAAGATTGGTTAAAAACCCTAATTGGATTAGAATAAGCCTTGGGAGGATGAAAATGACATAAATGTTCAACCAATGACAAAAATCACTTATTGGATGCACAAGATCGGTTAAAAACCCTAATTGGATTAGAATAAGCCTTGGGAGGATGAAAATGACATAAATGTTCAACCAATGACAAAAATCACTTATTGGATGCACAAGATTGGTGAAAGACCCTAATTGGATTAGAATAAGCCTAGGGAGGACGAAAATGACCTAAATGTTCAACCAATGACACAAAATCACTTATTGGATGCACAAGATTGGTTAAAAACCATAATTGGATTAGAATAATCCTAGGGTGGACGAAAATGACCTAAATGGTCAACCAATGACACAAAATGACTTATTGGAGGCACAAAATTGGTTAAAAACCCTAATTAGATTAGAATAAGACTACGGAGGACGAAAATGACCGTAATGTTCAACCAATGACACAAAATCACTTATTGGATGCACAAGATTGGTTAAAGACCCTAATTGGATTAGAATAAGCCTAGAGAGGATGAAAATCACCTAAGTGTTCAACCAATGACACAAAAACACTTATTGGATGCACAAGATTGGTTAAAAACCCTAACTGGATAAGAATAAACCTTTGGAGGATGAAAATGACTTAAATGTTCAACCAATGACACAAAATCACTTATTGGATGCACAAGATTGGTTAAAAACCCTAATTGGATTAGAATAAGCCTTTGGAGGACGAAAATGACATAAATGTTCAACCAATGACAAAAATCACTTATTGGATGCACAAGATTGGTTAAAAACCCTAATTGGATTAGAATAAGCCGAAAGATGATGAAAATTGACCTAAATGTTCAACCAATGACACAAAATCATTTATTGGAGGCACAAGATTGGTTAATAACCCTAATTGGATTAGAATAAGACTACGGAGGACGAAAATGACCTTAATATTCAACCAATGGCACAAAATCAATTATTGGATGCACAAGATTGGTTAAAAACCCTAATTGGATTAGAATAAGCCGAAGGATGAGGAAAATGACCTAAATGTTCAACCAATAACACAAAATCAGTTATTGGATGCACAAGATTGATTAAAAACCCTAATTGGATAAGAATAAGCCTAGGGAGTACGAAAATGACCTAGATGATCAACCAATGACACAAAATCACTTATTGGATGCACAAGATTGGTTAAAGACCCTAATTGGATTAGAATAAGCCGAAGGATGACAAAATTTACCTAAATGTTCAACCAATGACACAAAATCACTTATTGGATGCACAAGATTGATTAAAAACCCTAATTGGATTAGAATAAGCCTAGGGAGGACGAAAATGACCTAAATGTTCAACCAATGACACAAAATCACTTATTGGATGCACAAGATTGATTAAAAACCCTAATTGGATTAGAATAAGCCTAGGGAGGACGAAAATGACCTAAATGTTCAACCAATGACACAAAATCACTTATTCGATGCACTAGATTGGTTAAAAACCATAATTGGATTAGAATAATCCTAGGGAGGACGAAAATGACCTAAATGTTCAACCAATGACACAAAATGACTTATTGGAGGCACAAAATTGGTTAAAAACCCTAATTAGATTAGAATAAGACTACGGAGGACGAAAATGACCTTAATGTTCAACCAATGACACAAAATCACTTATTGGATGCACAAGATTGGTTAAAGAACCTAATTGGATTAGAATAAGCCTAGAGAGGATGAAAATGACCTAAGTGTTCAACCAATGACACAAAAACACTTATTGGATGCACAAGATTGGTTAAAAACCCTAACTGGATAAGAATAAACCTTTGGAGGATGAAAATGACTTAAATGTTCAACCAATGACACAAAATCACTTATTGGATGCACAAGATTGGTTAAAAACCCTAATTGGATTAGAATAAGCCTTGGGAGGATGAAAATGACCTAAATGTTCAACCAATGACAAAAATCACTTATTGGATGCACAAGATTGGTTAAAAACCCTAATTGGATTAGAATAAGCCGAAAGATGATGAAAATTGACCTAAATGTTCAACCAATGACACAAAATCATTTATTGGAGGCACCAGATTGGTTAATAACCCTAATTGGATTAGAATAAGACTACGGAGGACGAAAATGACCTTAATATTCAACCAATGGCACAAAATCAATTATTGGATGCACAAGATTGGTTAAAAACCCTAATTGGATTAGAATAAGCCGAAGGATGACGAAAATGACCTAAATGTTCAACCATGTAGGATGACAAAAATTACCTAAATTTTCAACCAATGACACAAAATCACATATTCGATGCACAAGATTGGTTAAAAACCCCAATAGGATTAGAATAAGCCTAGGGAGGACGAAAATGACCTAAATGTTCAACCAATGACAGAAAATCACATATTGGATGCACAAGATTGGTTAAAAACCCTAATTGGATTAGAATAAGCCTAGGGAGGACGAAAATGACCTAAATGTTCAACCAATGACACAAAATGACTTATTGGAGGCACAAGATTGGTTAAAAACCCTAATTGGATTAGAATAAGACTACGGAGGACGAAAATAACCTTAATGTTCAACCAATGACACAAAATCAATTATTGGATGCACAAGATTGGTTAAAAACCCTAATTGGATTAGAATAAGCCAAAGGATGACGAAAATGACCTAAATGTTCAACCAATGACACAAAATCACTTATTGGATGCACAAGATTGGTTAAAGACCCTAATTGGATTAGAATAAGCCGAAGGATGACAAAAATTACCTAAGTGTTCAACCAATGACACAAAATCACATATTGGATACACAAGATTGGTTAAAAACCCTAATTGGATTAGAATAAGCCTAGGGAGGACGAAAAAAACCTAAATGTTCAACCAATGACACAAAATCACTTATTGGATGCACAAGATTGATTAAAAACCCTAATTGGATTAGAATAAGCCTAGGGAGGACGAAAATGACCTAAATGTTCAACCAATGACACAAAATCACTTATTCGATGCACTATATTGGTTAAAAACCATAATTGGATTAGAATAATCCTAGGGAGGACGAAAATGACCTAAATGTTCAACCAATGACACAAAATGACTTATTGGAGGCACAAAATAGGTTAAAAACCCTAATTAGATTAGAATAAGACTACGGAGGACGAAAATGACCTTAATGTTCAACCAATGACACAAAATCACTTATTGGATGCACAAGATTGGTTAAAGACCCTAATTGGATTAGAATAAGCCTAGAGAGGATGAAAATGACCTAAGTGTTCAACCAATGACACAAAAACACTTATTGGATGCACAAGATTGGTTAAAAACCCTAACTGGATAAGAATAAACCTTTGGAGGATGAAAATGACTTAAATGTTCAACCAATGACACAGAATCACTTATTGGATGCACAAGATTGGTTAAAGACCCTAATTGGATTTGAATAAGCCTAGGGAGGACGAAAATGACCTAAATGTTCAACCAATGACCCAAAATCACTTATTGGATGCACAAGATTGGTTAAAAACCATAATTGGATTAGAATAATCCTAGGGTGGACGAAAATGACCTAAATGGTCAACCAATGACACAAAATGACTTATTGGAGGCACAAAATTGGTTAAAAACCCTAATTAGATTAGAATAAGACTACGGAGGACGAAAATGACCTTAATGTTCAACCAATGACACAAAATCACTTATTGGATGCACAAGATTGGTTAAAGAACCTAATTGGATTAGAATAAGCCTAGAGAGGATGAAAATGACCTAAGTGTTCAACCAATGACACAAAAACACTTATTGGATGCACAAGATTGGTTAAAAACCCTAACTGGATAAGAATAAACCTTTGGAGGATGAAAATGACTTAAATGTTCAACCAATGACACAAAATCACTTATTGGATGCACAAGATTGGTTAAAAACCCTAATTGGATTAGAATAAGCCTTGGGAGGATGAAAATGACCTAAATGTTCAACCAATGACAAAAATCACTTATTGGATGCACAAGATTGGTTAAAAACCCTAATTGGATTAGAATAAGCCGAAAGATGATGAAAATTGACCTAAATGTTCAACCAATGACACAAAATCATTTATTGGAGGCACCAGATTGGTTAATAACCCTAATTGGATTAGAATAAGACTACGGAGGACGAAAATGACCTTAATATTCAACCAATGGCACAAAATCAATTATTGGATGCACAAGATTGGTTAAAAACCCTAATTGGATTAGAATAAGCCGAAGGATGACGAAAATGACCTAAATGTTCAACCATGTAGGATGACAAAAATTACCTAAATTTTCAACCAATGACACAAAATCACATATTCGATGCACAAGATTGGTTAAAAACCCCAATAGGATTAGAATAAGCCTAGGGAGGACGAAAATGACCTAAATGTTCAACCAATGACAGAAAATCACATATTGGATGCACAAGATTGGTTAAAAACCCTAATTGGATTAGAATAAGCCTAGGGAGGACGAAAATGACCTAAATGTTCAACCAATGACACAAAATGACTTATTGGAGGCACAAGATTGGTTAAAAACCCTAATTGGATTAGAATAAGACTACGGAGGACGAAAATAACCTTAATGTTCAACCAATGACACAAAATCAATTATTGGATGCACAAGATTGGTTAAAAACCCTAGTTGGATTAGAATAAGCCGAAGGATGACGAAAATGACCTAAATGTTCAACCAATGACACAAAATCACTTATTGGATGCACAAGATTGGTTAAAGACCATAATTGGATTAGAATAATCCTAGGGTGGACGAAAATGACCTAAATGGTCAACCAATGACACAAAATGACTTATTGGAGGCACAAAATTGGTTAAAAACCCTAATTAGATTAGAATAAGACTACGGAGGACGAAAATGACCTTAATGTTCAACCAATGACACAAAATCACTTATTGGATGCACGAGATTGGTTAAAGACCCTAATTGGATTAGAATAAGCCTAGAGAGGATGAAAATGACCTAAGTGTTCAACCAATGACACAAAAACACTTATTGGATGCACAAGATTGGTTAAAAACCCTAACTGGATAAGAATAAACCTTTGGAGGATGAAAATGACTTAAATGTTCAACCAATGACACAAAATCACTTATTGGATGCACAAGATTGGTTAAAAACCCTAATTGGATTAGAATAAGCCTTTGGAGGACGAAAATGACATAAATGTTCAACCAATGACAAAAATCACTTATTGGATGCACAAGATTGGTTAAAAACCCTAATTGGATTAGAATAAGCCGAAAGATGATGAAAATTGACCTAAATGTTCAACCAATGACACAAAATCATTTATTGGAGGCACAAGATTGGTTAATAACCCTAATTGGATTAGAATAAGACTACGGAGGACGAAAATGACCTTAATATTCAACCAATGGCACAAAATCAATTATTGGATGCACAAGATTGGTTAAAAACCCTAATTGGATTAGAATAAGCCGAAGGATGAGGAAAATGACCTAAATGTTCAACCAATAACACAAAATCAGTTATTGGATGCACAAGATTGATTAAAAACCCTAATTGGATAAGAATAAGCCTAGGGAGTACGAAAATGACCTAGATGATCAACCAATGACACAAAATCACTTATTGGATGCACAAGATTGGTTAAAGACCCTAATTGGATTAGAATAAGCCGAAGGATGACAAAATTTACCTAAATGTTCAACCAATGACACAAAATCACTTATTGGATGCACAAGATTGGTTAAAAACCATAATTGGATTAGAATAATCCTAGGGTGGACGAAAATGACCTAAATGGTCAACCAATGACACAAAATGACTTATTGGAGGCACAAAATTGGTTAAAAACCCTAATTAGATTAGAATAAGACTACGGAGGACGAAAATGACCTTAATGTTCAACCAATGACACAAAATCACTTATTGGATGCACAAGATTGGTTAAAGACCCTAATTGGATTAGAATAAGCCTAGAGAGGATGAAAATGACCTAAGTGTTCAACCAATGACACAAAAACACTTATTGGATGCACAAGATTGGTTAAAAACCCTAACTGGATAAGAATAAACCTTTGGAGGATGAAAATGACTTAAATGTTCAAACAATGACACAAAATCACTTATTGGATGCACAAGATTGGTTAAAAACCCTAATTGGATTAGAATAAGCCTTGGGAGGATGAAAATGACCTAAATGTTCAACCAATGACAAAAATCACTTATTGGATGCACAAGATTGGTTAAAAACCCTAATTGGATTAGAATAAGCCGAAAGATGATGAAAATTGACCTAAATGTTCAACCAATGACACAAAATCATTTATTGGAGGCACCAGATTGGTTAATAACCCTAATTGGATTAGAATAAGACTACGGAGGACGAAAATGACCTTAATATTCAACCAATGGCACAAAATCAATTATTGGATGCACAAGATTGGTTAAAAACCCTAATTGGATTAGAATAAGCCGAAGGATGACGAAAATGACCTAAATGTTCAACCATGTAGGATGACAAAAATTACCTAAATTTTCAACCAATGACACAAAATCACATATTCGATGCACAAGATTGGTTAAAAACCCCAATAGGATTAGAATAAGCCTAGGGAGGACGAAAATGACCTAAATGTTCAACCAATGACAGAAAATCACATATTGGATGCACAAGATTGGTTAAAAACCCTAATTGGATTAGAATAAGCCTAGGGAGGACGAAAATGACCTAAATGTTCAACCAATGACACAAAATGACTTATTGGAGGCACAAGATTGGTTAAAAACCCTAATTGGATTAGAATAAGACTACGGAGGACGAAAATAACCTTAATGTTCAACCAATGACACAAAATCAATTATTGGATGCACAAGATTGGTTAAAAACCCTAGTTGGATTAGAATAAGCCGAAGGATGACGAAAATGACCTAAATGTTCAACCAATGACACAAAATCACTTAATGGATGCACAAGATTGGTTAAAGACCCTAATTGGATTAGAATAAGCCTAGGGAGGACGAAAATGACCTAAATGTTCAACCAATGACCCAAAATCACTTATTGGATGCACAAGATTGGTTAAAAACCATAATTGGATTAGAATAATCCTAGGGTGGACGAAAATGACTTAAATGGTCAACCAATGACACAAAATGACTTATTGGAGGCACAAAATTGGTTAAAAACCCTAATTAGATTAGAATAAGACTACGGAGGACGAAAATGACCTTAATGTTCAACCACTGACACAAAATCACTTATTGGATGCACAAGATTGGTTAAAGAACCTAATTGGATTAGAATAAGCCTAGAGAGGATGAAAATGACCTAAGTGTTCAACCAATGACACAAAAACACTTATTGGATGCACAAGATTGGTTAAAAACCCTAACTGGATAAGAATAAACCTTTGGAGGATGAAAATGACTTAAATGTTCAACCAATGACACAAAATCACTTATTGGATGCACAAGATTGGTTAAAAACCCTAATTGGATTAGAATAAGCCTTGGGAGGATGAAAATGACATAAATGTTCAACCAATGACAAAAATCACTTATTGGATGCACAAGATCGGTTAAAAACCCTAATTGGATTAGAATAAGCCTTGGGAGGATGAAAATGACATAAATGTTCAACCAATGACAAAAATCACTTATTGGATGCACAAGATTGGTGAAAGACCCTAATTGGATTAGAATAAGCCTAGGGAGGACGAAAATGACCTAAATGTTCAACCAATGACACAAAATCACTTATTGGATGCACAAGATTGGTTAAAAACCATAATTGGATTAGAATAATCCTAGGGTGGACGAAAATGACCTAAATGGTCAACCAATGACACAAAATGACTTATTGGAGGCACAAAATTGGTTAAAAACCCTAATTAGATTAGAATAAGACTACGGAGGACGAAAATGACCGTAATGTTCAACCAATGACACAAAATCACTTATTGGATGCACAAGATTGGTTAAAGACCCTAATTGGATTAGAATAAGCCTAGGGAGGACAAAAATGACCTAAATGTTCAACCAATGACACAAAATGACTTATTGGA
>JBBPBQ010000004.1:22272282-22284917 GCA_037974755.1 Cicer yamashitae | reverse complement strand
CCTAAATGTTCAACCAATGACACAAAATCATTTATTGGAGGCACAAGATTGGTTAATAACCCTAATTGGATTAGAATAAGACTACGGAGGACGAAAATGACCTTAATATTCAACCAATGGCACAAAATAATTATTGGATGCACAAGATTGGTTAAAAACCCTAATTGGATTAGAATAAACCGAAGGATGAGGAAAATGACCTAAATGTTCAACCAATAACACAAAATCAGTTATTGGATGCACAAGATTGATTAAAAACCCTAATTGGATAAGAATAAGCCTAGGGAGTACGAAAATGACCTAGATGATCAACCAATGACACAAAATCACTTATTGGATGCACAAGATTGGTTAAAGACCCCAATTGGATTAGAATAAGCCGAAGGATGACAAAATTTACCTAAATGTTCAACCAATGACACAAAATCACTTATTGGATGCACAAGATTGGTTAAAGGTCCTAATTGGATTAGAATAAGCCTAGAGAGGATGAAAATGACCTAAGTGTTCAACCAATGACACAAAAACACTTATTGGATGCACGAGATTGGTTAAAAACCCTAACTGGATAAGAATAAACCTTTGGAGGATGAAAATGACTTAAATGTTCAACCAATGACACAAAATCACTTATTGGATGCACAAGACTGGCTAAAAACCCTAATTGGATTAGAATAAGCCTTGGGAGGACGAAAATGACCTAAATGTTCAACCAATGACAAAAATCACTTATTGGATGCACAAGATTGGTTAAAAACCCTAATTGGATTAGAATAAGCCGAAAGATGATGAAAATTGACCTAAATGTTCAACCAATGACACAAAATCATTTATTGGAGGCACAAGATTGGTTAATAACCCTAATTGGATTAGAATAAGACTACGGAGGACGAAAATGACCTTAATATTCAACCAATGGCACAAAATCAATTATTGGATGCACAAGATTGGTTAAAAACCCTAATTAGATTAGAATAAGCCGAAGGATGAGGAAAATGACCTAAATGTTCAACCAATAACACAAAATCAGTTATTGGATGCACAAGATTGATTAAAAACCCTAATTGGATAAGAATAAGCCTAGGGAGTACGAAAATGACCTAGATGATCAACCAATGACACAAAATCACTTATTGGATGCACAAGATTGGTTAAAGACCCTAATTGGATTAGAATAAGCCGAAGGATGACAAAATTTACCTAAATGTTCAACCAATGACACAAAATCACTTATTGGATGCACAAGATTGATTAAAAACCCTAATTGGATTAGAATAAGCCTAGAGATGATGAAAATGACCTAAGTGTTCAACCAATGACACAAAAACACTTATTGGATGCACGAGATTGGTTAAAAACCCTAACTGGATAAGAATAAACCTTTGGAGGATGAAAATGACTTAAATGTTCAACCAATGACACAAAATCACTTATTGGATGCACAAGATTGGCTAAAAACCCTAATTGGATTAGAATAAGCCTTGGGAGGACGAAAATGACATAAATGTTCAACCAATGACAAAAATCACTTATTGGATGCACAAGATTGGTTAAAAACCCTAATTGGATTAGAATAAGCCGAAAGATGATGAAAATTGACCTAAATGTTCAACCAATGACACAAAATCATTTATTGGAGGCACAAGATTGGTTAATAACCCTAATTGGATTAGAATAAGACTACGGAGGACGAAAATGACCTTAATATTCAACCAATGGCACAAAATCAATTATTGGATGCACAAGATTGGTTAAAAACCCTAATTGGATTAGAATAAGCCGAAGGATGAGGAAAATGACCTAAATGTTCAACCAATAACACAAAATCAGTTATTGGATGCACAAGATTGATTAAAAACCCTAATTGGATAAGAATAAGCCTAGGGAGTACGAAAATGACCTAGATGATCAACCAATGACACAAAATCACTTATTGGATGCACAAGATTGGTTAAAGACCCTAATTGGAATAGAATAAGCCGAAGGATGACAAAATTTACCTAAATGTTCAACCAATGACACAAAATCACTTATTGGATGCACAAGATTGATTAAAAACCCTAATTGGATTAGAATAAGCCTAGAGAGGATGAAAATGACCTAAGTGTTCAACCAATGACACAAAAACACTTATTGGATGCACGAGATTGGTTAAAAACCCTAACTGGATAAGAATAAACCTTTGGAGGATGAAAATGACTTAAATGTTCAACCAATGACACAAAATCACTTATTGGATGCACAATATTGGCTAAAAACCCTAATTGGATTAGAATAAGCCTTGGGAGGACGAAAATGACATAAATGTTCAACCAATGACAAAAATCACTTATTGGATGCACAAGATTGGTTAAAAACCCTAATTGGATTAGAATAAGCCGAAAGATGATGAAAATTGACCTAAATGTTCAACCAATGACACAAAATCATTTATTGGAGGCACAAGATTGGTTAATAACCCTAATTGGATTAGAATAAGACTACGGAGGACGAAAATGACCTTAATATTAAACCAATGGCACAAAATCAATTATTGGATGCACAAGATTGGTTAAAAACCCTAATTGGATTAGAATAAGCCGAAGGATGAGGAAAATGACCTAAATGTTCAACCAATAACACAAAATCAGTTATTGGATGCACAAGATTGATTAAAAACCCAAATTGGATAAGAATAAGCCTAGGGAGTACGAAAATGACCTAGATGATCAACCAATGACACAAAATCACTTATTGGATGCACAAGATTGGTTAAAGACCCTAATTGGATTAGAATAAGCCGAAGGATGACAAAATTTACCTAAATGTTCAACCAATGACACAAAATCACTTATTGGATGCACAAGATTGATTAAAAACCCTAATTGGATTAAAATAAGCCTAGGGAGGACGAAAATGACCTAAATGTTCAACCAATGACACAAAATCACTTATTCGATGCACAATATTGGTTAAAAACCATAATTGGATTAGAATAAGCCTAGGGAGGACGAAAATGACCTAAATGTTCAACCAATGACACAAAATCACTTATTGGATGCACAAGATTGGTTAAAAACCATAATTGGATTAGAATAATCCTAGGGAGGACGAAAATGACCTAAATGTTCAACCAATGACACAAAATCACTTATTGGATGCACAAGATTGTTTAAAAGCCCTAATTGGATTAGAATAATCCTAGGGAGGACGAAAATGACCTAAATGTTCAACCAATGACACAAACGCACTTATTGGATGCACAAGATTGGTTAAAAACCCTATTTGGATTAGAATAAGCCTAGCGGGGACGAAAATGACCTAAATGTGCAACCAATGACACAAAATAACATATTGGATGCACTAGAGTGGTTAAAAACCCTAATTGGATTAGAATAAGCCTAGGGAGGACGAAAATGACCTAAATGTTCAACCAATGACACAAAATCACTTATTGGATGCACAAGATTGGTTAAAAACCCTAATTGGATTAGAATAAGCCGAAGGATGACGAAAATGACCTAAATGTTCAACCAATGACACAAAATCACTTATTGGATGCACAAGATTGGTTAAAGACCCTAATTGGATTAGAATAAGCCGAAGGATGACAAAAATTACCTAAGTGTTCAACCAATGACACAAAATCACATATTGGATACACAAGATTGGTTAAAAACCCTAATTGGATTAGAATAAGCCTAGGGAGGACGAAAATGACCTAAATGTTCAACCAATGACACAAAATCACTTATTGGATGCACAAGATTGGTTAAAAACCCTAATTGGATTAGAATAAGCCGAAGGAAGACGAAAAATGACCTAAATGTTCAATCAATGACACAAAATTACTTATTGGATGCACAAGATTGGTTAAAGACCCTAATTGGATTAGAATAAGCCGAAGGATGACAAAAATTACCTAAATGTTCAATCAATGACACAAAATCACATATTGGATGCACAAGATTGGTTAAAAACCCTAATTGGATTAGAATAAGCCTAGGGAGGACGAAAATGACCTAAATGTTCAACCAATGACAGAAAATCACATATTGGATGCACAAGATTGGTTAAAAACCCTAATTGGATTAGAATAAGCCTACGCAGGACGAAAATGACCTAAATGTTCAACCAATGACACAAAATCACATATTGGATGCACAAGATTGGTTAAAAACCCTAATTGGATTAGAATAAGCCTAGGGAGGACGAAAATGACCTAAATGTTCAACCAATGATACAAAATCACATATTGGATGCACAAGATTGGTAAAAAACCCTAATTGGATTAGAATAAGCCTAGCGAGGACGAAAATGACCTAATTGGATTACCAATAACACAAAATCACTTATTATATGCACAAGATTGGTTAAAAACCCTAATTGGATTAGAATAAGCATAGGGAGGACGAAAATGACCTAAATGTTCAACCAATGACACAAAATCACATATTGGATGCACAAGATTGGTTAAAAACCCTAATTGGATTAGAATAAGCCAAGGGAGGACGAAAATGACCTAAATGTTCAACCAATGACAGAAAATCACATATTGGATGCACAAGATTGGTTAAAAACCCTAATTGGATTAGAATAAGCCAAGGGAGGACGAAAATGAGCTAAATGTTCAACCAATGACAGAAAATCACATATTGGATGCACAAGATTTGTTAAAAACCCTAATTGGATTAGAATAAGCCTAGGGAGGACGAAAATGACCTAAATGTTCAACCAATGACACAAAATGATTTATTGGAGGCACAAGATTGGTTAAAAACCCTTATTGGATTAGAATAAGACTACGGAGGACGAAAATAACCTTAATGTTCAACCAATGACACAAAATCACTTATTGGATGCACTAGATTGGTTAAAAACCATAATTGGATTAGAATAATTCTAGGGAGGACAAAAATGACCTAAATGTTCAACCAATGACACAAAATGACTTATTGGAGGCACAAAATTGGTTAAAAACCCTAATTAGATTAGAATAAGACAACGGAGGACGAAAATGACCTTAATGTTCAACCAATGACACAAAATCACTTATTGGATCCACAAGATTGGTTAAAGATCCTAATTGGATTAGAATAAGCCTAGAGAGGATGAAAATGACCTAAGTGTTCAACCAATGACACAAAATCATTTATTGGAGGCACAAGATTGGTTAATAACCCTAATTGGATTAGAATAAGACTACGGAGGACGAAAATGACCTTAATATTCAACCAATGGCACAAAATCAATTATTGGATGCACAAGATTGGTTAAAAACCCTAATTGGATTAGAATAAGCCGAAGGATGACGAAAATGACCTAAATGTTCAACCAATAACACAAAATCAGTTATTGGATGCACAAGATTGATTAAAAACCCTAATTGGATAAGAATAAGCCTAGGGAGTACGAAAATGACCTAGATGATCAACCAATGACACAAAATCACTTATTGGATGCACAAGATTGGTTAAAGACCCTAATTGGATTAGAATAAGCCGAAGGATGACAAAATTTACCTAAATGTTCAACCAATGACACAAAATCACTTATTGGATGCACAAGATTGATTAAAAACCCTAATTGGATTAGAATAAGCCAAGGGAGGACGAAAATGACCTAAATGTTCAACAATTGACAGAAAATCACATATTGGATGCACAAGATTGGTTAAAAACCCTAATTGGATTAGAATAAGCCTAGGGAGGACGAAAATGACCTAAATGTTCAACCAATGACACAAAATGACTTATTGGAGGCACAAGATTGGTTAAAAACCCTTATGGGATTAGAATAAGACTACGGATGACGAAAATAACCTTAATGTTCAACCAATGACACAAAATCAATTATTGGATGCACAAGATTGGTTAAAAACCCTAATTGGATTAGAATAAGCCGAAGGATGACTAAAATGACCTAAACGTTCAACCAATGACACAAAATCACTTATTCGATGCACAAGATTTGTTAAAAACCCTGATTGGATTAGAATAAGCCTAGAAAGGACGAAAATGACTTAAGTGTTCAACCAATGACACAAAATCACTTATTGGATGCACAAGATTGGTTAAAAACCCTAATTGGATTAGAATAAGCCTAGGGAGGATGAAAATGACCTAAATGTTCAACCAATGACACAAAATCACATATTGGATGCACAAGATTGGTTAAAAACCCTAATTGGATTAGAATAAGCCAAGGGAGGACGAAAATGACCTAAATGTTCAACCAATGACAGAAAATCACATATTGGATGCACAAGATTGGTTAAAAACCCTAATTGGATAAGAATAAGCCTAGGGAGGACGAAAATGACCTAAATGTTCAACCAATGACACAAAATGACTTATTGGAGGCACAAGATTGGTTAAAACCCTAATTGGATTAGAATAAGACTACAGAGGACGAAAATAATCTTAATGTTCAACCAATGACACAAAATCAATTATTGGATGCACAAGATTGGTTAAAAACCCTAGTTGGATTAGAATAAGCCGAAGGATGACGAAAATGACCTAAATGTTCAACCAATGACACAAAATCACTTAATGGATGCACAAGATTGGGTAAAGACCCTAATAGGATTAGAATAAGCCTAGGGAGGATGAAAATGACCTAAGTGTTCAACCAATGACACAAAAACACTTATTGGATGCACAAGATTGGTTAAAAACCCTAACTGGATAAGAATAAACCTTTGGAGGATGAAAATGACTTAAATGTTCAACCAATGACACAAAATCACTTATTGGATGCACAAGATTGGTTAAAAACCCTAATTGGATTAGAATAAGCCTTGGGAGGATGAAAATGACATAAATGTTCAACCAATGACAAAAATCACTTATTGGATGCACAAGATTGGTGAAAGACCCTAATTGGATTAGAATAAGCCTAGGGAGGACGAAAATGACCTAAATGTTCAACCAATGACACAAAATCACTTATTGGATGCACAAGATTGGTTAAAAACCATAATTGGATTAGAATAATCCTAGGGTGGACGAAAATGACCTAAATGGTCAACCAATGACACAAAATGACTTATTGGAGGCACAAAATTGGTGAAAAACCCTAATTAGATTAGAATAAGACTACAGAGGACGAAAATGACCTTAATGTTCAACCAATGACACAAAATCACTTATTGGATGCACAAGATTGGTTAAAGACCCTAATTGGATTAGAATAAGCCTAGAGAGGATGAAAATGACCTAAGTGTTCAACCAATGACACAAAAACACTTATTGGATGCACAAGATTGGTTAAAAACCCTAACTGGATAAGAATAAGCCTATGGAGGATGAAAATGACCTAAATGTTCAACCAATGACACAAAATCACTTATTGGATGCACAAGATTGGTTAAAAACCCTAATTGGATTAGAATAAGCCTTGGGAGGATGAAAATGACCTAAATGTTCAACCAATGACAAAAATCACTTATTGGATGCACAAGATTGGTTAAAAACCCTAATTGGATTAGAATAAGCCGAAAGATGATGAAAATTGACCTAAATGTTCAACCAATGACACAAAATCATTTATTGGAGGCACCAGATTGGTTAATAACCCTAATTGGATTAGAATAAGACTACGGAGGACGAAAATGACCTTAATATTCAACCAATGGCACAAAATCAATTATTGGATGCACAAGATTGGTTAAAAACCCTAATTGGATTAGAATAAGCCGAAGGATGACGAAAATGACCTAAATGTTCAACCAATAACACAAAATCAGTTATTGGATGCACAAGATTGATTAAAAACCCTAATTGGATAAGAATAAGCCTAGGGAGTACGAAAATGACCTAGATGATCAACCAATGACACAAAATCACTTATTGGATGCACAAGATTGGTTAAAGACCCTAATTGGATTAGAATAAGCCGAAGGATGACAAAATTTACCTAAATGTTCAACCAATGACACAAAATCACTTATTGGATGCACAAGATTGGTTAAAAACCCTAATTGGATTAGAATAAGCCTAGGGAGGACGAAAATGACCTAAATGTTCAACCAATGACACAAAATGACTTATTGGAGGCACAAGATTGGTTAAAAACCCTAATTGGATTAGAATAAGACTACGGAGGACGAAAATAACCTTAATGATCAACCAATGACACAAAATCAATTATTGGATGCACAAGATTGGTTAAAGACCCTAATTGGATTAGAATAAGCCGAAGGATGACGAAAATGACCTAAATGTTCAACCAATGACACAAAATCACTTATTGGATGCACAAGATTGGTTAAAGACCCTAATTGGATTAGAATAAGCCGAAGGATGACAAAAATTACCTAAGTGTTCAACCAATGACACAAAATCACATATTGGATACACAAGATTGGTTAAAAACCCTAATTGGATTAGAATAAGCCTAGGGAGGACGAAAATGACCTAAATGTTCAACCAATGACACAAAGTCACTTATTGGATGCACAAGATTGGTTAAAAACCATAATTGGATTAGAATAATCCTAGGGAGGACGAAAATGACCTAAATGTTCAACCAATGACACAAAATGACTTATTGGAGGCACAAAATTGGTTAAAAACCCTAATTAGATTAGAATAAGACTACGGAGGACGAAAATGACCTTAATGTTCAACCAATGACACAAAATCACTTATTGGATGCACAAGATTGGTTAAAGAACCTAATTGGATTAGAATAAGCCTAGAGAGGATGAAAATGACCTAAGTGTTCAACCAATGACACAAAAACACTTATTGGATGCACAAGATTGGTTAAAAACCCTAACTGGATAAGAATAAACCTTTGGAGGATGAAAATGACTTAAATGTTCAACCAATGACACAAAATCACTTATTGGATGCACAAGATTGGTTAAAAACCCTAATTGGATTAGAATAAGCCTTTGGAGGACGAAAATGACATAAATGTTCCACCAATGACAAAAATCACTTATTGGATGCACAAGATTGGTTAAAAACCCTAATTGGATTAGAATAAGCCGAAAGATGATGAAAATTGACCTAAATGTTCAACCAATGACACAAAATCATTTATTGGAGGCACAAGATTGGTTAATAACCCTAATTGGATTAGAATAAGACTACGGAGGACGAAAATGACCTTAATATTCAACCAATGGCACAAAATCAATTATTGGATGCACAAGATTGGTTAAAAACCCTAATTGGATTAGAATAAGCCGAAGGATGACGAAAATGACCTAAATGTTCAACCAATAACACAAAATCAGTTATTGGATGCACAAGATTGATTAAAAACCCTAATTGGATAAGAATAAGCCTAGGGAGTACGAAAATGACCTAGATGATCAACCAATGACACAAAATCACTTATTGGATGCACAAGATTTGTTAAAGACCCTAATTGGATTAGAATAAGCCGAAGGATGACAAAATTTACCTAAATGTTCAACCAATGACACAAAATCACTTATTGGATGCACAAGATTGATTAAAAACCCTAATTGGATTAGAATAAGCCAAGGGAGGACGAAAATGACCTAAATGTTCAACCAATGACAGAAAATCACATATTGGATGCACAAGATTGGTTAAAAACCCTAATTGGATTAGAATAAGCCTAGGGAGGACGAAAATGACCTAAATGTTCAACCAATGACACAAAATGACTTATTGGAGGCACAAGATTGGTTAAAAACCCTTATTGGATTAGAATAAGACTACGGATGACGAAAATAACCTTAATGTTCAACCAATGACACAAAATCAATTATTGGATGCACAAGATTGGTTAAAAACCCTAATTGGATTAGAATAAGCCGAAGGATGACTAAAATGACCTAAACGTTCAACCAATGACACAAAATCACTTATTCGATGCACAAGATTTGTTAAAAACCCTGATTGGATTAGAATAAGCCTAGAAAGGACGAAAATGACTTAAGTGTTCAACCAATGACACAAAATCACTTATTGGATGCACAAGATTGGTTAAAAACCCTAATTGGATTAGAATAAGCCTAGGGAGGATGAAAATGACCTAAATGTTCAACCAATGACACAAAATCACATATTGGATGCACAAGATTGGTTAAAAACCCTAATTGGATTAGAATAAGCCAAGGGAGGACGAAAATGACCTAAATGTTCAACCAATGACAGAAAATCACATATTGGATGCACAAGATTGGTTAAAAACCCTAATTGATTAGAATAAACCTAGGGAGGAAGAAAATGACCTAAATGTTCAACCAATGACACAAAATGACTTATTGGAGGCACAAGATTGGTTAACAACCCTAATTGGATTAGAATAAGACTACGGAGGACGAAAATAACCTTAATGTTCAACCAATGACACAAAATCAATTATTGGATGCACAAGATTGGTTAAAAACCCTAGTTGGATTAGAATAAGCCGAAGGATGACGAAAATGACCTAAATGTTCAACCAATGACACAAAATCACTTAATGGATGCACAAGATTGGTTAAAGACCCTAATTGGATTAGAATAAGCCTAGGGAGGACGAAAATGACCTAAATGTTCAACCAATGACCCAAAATCACTTATTGGATGCACAAGATTGGTTAAAAACCATAATTGGATTAGAATAATCCTAGGGTGGACGAAAATGACTTAAATGGTCAACCAATGACACAAAATGACTTATTGGAGGCACAAAATTGGTTAAAAACCCTAATTAGATTAGAATAAGACTACGGAGGACGAAAATGACCTTAATGTTCAACCACTGACACAAAATCACTTATTGGATGCACAAGATTGGTTAAAGAACCTAATTGGATTAGAATAAGCCTAGAGAGGATGAAAATGACCTAAGTGTTCAACCAATGACACAAAAACACTTATTGGATGCACAAGATTGGTTAAAAACCCTAACTGGATAAGAATAAACCTTTGGAGGATGAAAATGACTTAAATGTTCAACCAATGACACAAAATCACTTATTGGATGCACAAGATTGGTTAAAAACCCTAATTGGATTAGAATAAGCCTTTG
This sequence comes from Cicer yamashitae, assembly GCA_037974755.1. NCBI lineage: Eukaryota > Viridiplantae > Streptophyta > Magnoliopsida > Fabales > Fabaceae > Cicer > Cicer yamashitae. Next base: position 22,273,934 of record JBBPBQ010000004.1, on the reverse strand, counting down.
GAGGACGAAAATGACATAAATGTTCCACCAATGACAAAAATCACTTATTGGATGCACAAGATTGGTTAAAAACCCTAATTGGATTAGAATAAGCCGAAAGATGATGAAAATTGACCTAAATGTTCAACCAATGACACAAAATCATTTATTGGAGGCACAAGATTGGTTAATAACCCTAATTGGATTAGAATAAGACTACGGAGGACGAAAATGACCTTAATATTCAACCAATGGCACAAAATCAATTATTGGATGCACAAGATTGGTTAAAAACCCTAATTGGATTAGAATAAGCCGAAGGATGACGAAAATGACCTAAATGTTCAACCAATAACACAAAATCAGTTATTGGATGCACAAGATTGATTAAAAACCCTAATTGGATAAGAATAAGCCTAGGGAGTACGAAAATGACCTAGATGATCAACCAATGACACAAAATCACTTATTGGATGCACAAGATTTGTTAAAGACCCTAATTGGATTAGAATAAGCCGAAGGATGACAAAATTTACCTAAATGTTCAACCAATGACACAAAATCACTTATTGGATGCACAAGATTGATTAAAAACCCTAATTGGATTAGAATAAGCCAAGGGAGGACGAAAATGACCTAAATGTTCAACCAATGACAGAAAATCACATATTGGATGCACAAGATTGGTTAAAAACCCTAATTGGATTAGAATAAGCCTAGGGAGGACGAAAATGACCTAAATGTTCAACCAATGACACAAAATGACTTATTGGAGGCACAAGATTGGTTAAAAACCCTTATTGGATTAGAATAAGACTACGGATGACGAAAATAACCTTAATGTTCAACCAATGACACAAAATCAATTATTGGATGCACAAGATTGGTTAAAAACCCTAATTGGATTAGAATAAGCCGAAGGATGACTAAAATGACCTAAACGTTCAACCAATGACACAAAATCACTTATTCGATGCACAAGATTTGTTAAAAACCCTGATTGGATTAGAATAAGCCTAGAAAGGACGAAAATGACTTAAGTGTTCAACCAATGACACAAAATCACTTATTGGATGCACAAGATTGGTTAAAAACCCTAATTGGATTAGAATAAGCCTAGGGAGGATGAAAATGACCTAAATGTTCAACCAATGACACAAAATCACATATTGGATGCACAAGATTGGTTAAAAACCCTAATTGGATTAGAATAAGCCTATGGAGGACGAAAATGACCTAAATGTTCAACCAATGACACAAAATGACAGAAAATCACATATTGGATGCACAAGATTGGTTAAAAACCCTAATTGGATTAGAATAAGCCTAGGGAGGACGAAAATGACCTAAATGTTCAACTAATGACACAAAATGACACAAAATCACATATTGGATGCACAAGATTGGTTAAAAACCCTAATTGGATTAGAATAAGCCTAAGGAGGACGAAAATGACCTAAATGTCCAACCAATAACACAAAATGACACAAAATCACATATTGGATGCTCAAGATTGGTTAAAAAGCCTAATTGGATTAGAAGAAGACTAGAGAGGACGAAAATGATCTAAATGTGCAACCAATGACACAAAATCACATATTGGAGGCACAAGATTATTTAAAAACCCTAATTGGATTAGAATAAGCCTTGGGAGGACGAAAATGACCTAAATG
>JBBPBQ010000004.1:22239902-22266415 GCA_037974755.1 Cicer yamashitae | reverse complement strand
TCAACCAATGACACAAAATGACTTATTGGAGGCACAAAATTGGTTAAAAACCCTAATTAGATTAGAATAAGACTACGGAGGACGAAAATGACCTTAATGTTCAACCAATGACACAAAATCACTTATTGGATGCACAAGATTGGTTAAAGACCCTAATTGGATTAGAATAAGCCTAGAGAGGATGAAAATGACCTAAGTGTTCAACCAATGACACAAAAACACTTATTGGATGCACAAGATTGGTTAAAAACCCTAACTGGATAAGAATAAACCTTTGGAGGATGAAAATGACTTAAATGTTCAACCAATGACACAAAATCACTTATTGGATGCACAAGATTGGTTAAAAACCCTAATTGGATTAGAATAAGCCTTGGGAGGATGAAAATGACATAAATGTTCAACCAATGACAAAAATCACTTATTGGATGCACAAGATCGGTTAAAAACCCTAATTGGATTATAATAAGCCTTGGGAGGATGAAAATGACATAAATGTTCAACCAATGACAAAAATCACTTATTGGATGCACAAGATTGGTGAAAGACCCTAATTGGATTAGAATAAGCCTAGGGAGGACGAAAATGACCTAAATGTTCAACCAATGACACAAAATCACTTATTGGATGCACAAGATTGGTTAAAAACCATAATTGGATTAGAATAATCCTAGGGTGGACGAAAATGACCTAAATGGTCAACCAATGACACAAAATGACTTATTGGAGGCACAAAATTGGTGAAAAACCCTAATTAGATTAGAATAAGACTACAGAGGACGAAAATGACCTTAATGTTCAACCAATGACACAAAATCACTTATTGGATGCACAAGATTGGTTAAAGACCCTAATTGGATTAGAATAAGCCTAGAGAGGATGAAAATGACCTAAGTGTTCAACCAATGACACAAAAACACTTATTGGATGCACAAGATTGGTTAAAAACCCTAACTGGATAAGAATAAACCTTTGGAGGATGAAAATGACTTAAATGTTCAACCAATGACACAAAATCACTTATTGGATGCACAAGATTGGTTAAAAACCCTAATTGGATTAGAATAAGCCTTTGGAGGACGAAAATGACATAAATGTTCCACCAATGACAAAAATCACTTATTGGATGCACAAGATTGGTTAAAAACCCTAATTGGATTAGAATAAGCCGAAAGATGATGAAAAATGACCTAAATGTTCAACCAATGACACAAAATCATTTATTGGAGGCACAAGATTGGTTAATAACCCTAATTGGATTAGAATAAGACTACGGAGGACGAAAATGACCTTAATATTCAACCAATGGCACAAAATCAATTATTGGATGCACAAGATTGGTTAAAAACCCTAATTGGATTAGAATAAGCCGAAGGATGACTAAAATGACCTAAATGTTCAACAAATGACACAAAATCACTTATTGGATGCACAAGATTTGTTCAAAACCCTGATTGGATTAGAATAAGCCTAGAAAGGACGAAAATGACCTAACTGTTCAACCAATGACACAAAATCACTTATTGGATGCACAAGATAGGTTAAAAACCCTAATTGGATTACAATAAGCCTAGGGAGGACGAAAATGACCTAAATGTTCAACCAATGACACAAAATCACATATTGGATGCACAAGATTGGTAAAAAACCCTAATTGAATTAGAATAAGCCTAGGGAGGACAAAAATGACCTAAATGTTCAACCAATGACACAAAATAACTTATTGGAGGCACGAGATTGGTTAAAAACCCTAATTGGATTAGAATAAGCCGAAGGATGACGAAAATGACCTAAATGTTCAACCAATAACACAAAATCACTTATTGGATGCACAAGATTGATTAAAAACCCTAATTGGATTAGAATAAGATTACGGAGGACGAAAATAACCTTAATGTTCAACCAATGACACAAAATCAATTATTGGATGCACAAGATTGATTAAAAACCCTAATTGGATAAGAATAAGCCAAGGGAGTACGAAAGTGACCTAAATGTTCAACCAATGACACAAAATCACTTATTGGATGCACAAGATTGGTTAAAGACCCTAATTGGATTAGAATAAGCCGAAGGATGACAAAATTTACCTAAATGTTCAACCAATGACACAAAATCACTTATTGGATGTACAAGATTGGTTAAAAACCATAATTGGATTAGAATAAGCATAGGGAGGACGAAAATGACCTAAATGTTCAACCAATGACACAAAATGACTTATTGGAGGCACAAGATTGGTTAAAAACCCTAATTAGATTAGAATAAGACTACGGAGGACGAAAATGACCTTAATGTTCAACCAATGACACAAAATCACTTATTGGATGCACAAGATTGGTTTAAGACCCTAATTGGATTAGAATAAGCCGAAGGATGACAAAAATTACCTAAATGTTCAACCAATGAAACAAAATCACATATTGGATGCACAAGATTGGTTAAAAACCCTAATTGGATTAGAATAAGCCTAGGGAGGACGAAAATGACCTAAATGTTCAACCAATGACAGAAAATCACATATTGGATGCACAAGATTGGTTAAAAACCCTAATTGGATTAGAATAAGCCTAGGGAGGACGAAAATGACCTAAATGTTCAACCAATGACACAAAATGACTTATTGGAGGCACAAGATTGGTTAAAAACCCTTATTGGATTAGAATAAGACTACGGATGACGAAAATAACCTTAATGTTCAACCAATGACACAAAATCAATTATTGGATGCACAAGATTGGTTAAAAACCCTAATTGGATTAGAATAAGCCGAAGGATGACTAAAATGACCTAAACGTTCAACCAATGACACAAAATCACTTATTCGATGCACAAGATTTGTTAAAAACCCTGATTGGATTAGAATAAGCCTAGAAAGGACGAAAATGACTTAAGTGTTCAACCAATGACACAAAATCACTTATTGGATGCACAAGATTGGTTAAAAACCCTAATTGGATTAGAATAAGCCTAGGGAGGATGAAAATGACCTAAATGTTCAACCAATGACACAAAATCACATATTGGATGCACAAGATTGGTTAAAAACCCTAATTGGATTAGAATAAGCCAAGGGAGGACGAAAATGACCTAAATGTTCAACCAATGACAGAAAATCACATATTGGATGCACAAGATTGGTTAAAAACCCTAATTGGATTAGAATAAACCTTGGGAGGACGAAAATGACCTAAATGTTCAACCAATGACACAAAATGACTTATTGGAGGCACAAGATTGGTTAAAAACCCTAATTGGATTAGAATAAGACTACGGAGGACGAAAATAACCTTAATGTTCAACCAATGACACAAAATCAATTATTGGATGCACAAGATTGGTTAAAAACCCTAATTGGATTAGAATAAGCCGAAGGATGACGAAAATGACGTAAATGTTCAACCAATGACACAAAATCACTTATTGGATGCACAAGATTTGTTAAAAACCCTGATTGGATTAGAATAAGCCTAGAAAGGACGAAAATGACCTAAGTGTTCAACCAATGACACAAAATCACTTATTGGATGCACAAGATTGGTTAAAAACCCTAATTGGGTTAGAATAAGCCTAGGGAGGATGAAAATGACCTAAATGTTCAACCAATGGCACAAAATCAATTATTGGATGCATAAGATTGGTTAAAGACCCTAATTGGATTAGAATAAGCCGAAGGATGACAAAATTTACCTAAATCTTCAACCAATGACACAAAATCACTTATTGGATGCACAGGATTGGTTAAAAACCCTAATTGGATTAGAATAAGATTACGGAGGACGAAAATGACCTTAATATTCAACCAATGGCACAAAATCAATTATTGGATGCACAAGATTGGTTAAAAACCCTAATTGGATTAGAATAAGCCGAAGGATGACGAAAATGACCTAAATGTTCAACCAATGACACAAAATCACTTATTGGATGCACAAGATTGGTTAAAGACCCTAATTGGATTAGAATAAGCCGAAGGATGACAAAATTTACCAAAATGTTCAACCAGTGACAAAAAATCACTTATTGGATGCACAAGATTGGTTAAAAACCCTAATTGGATTAGAAAATGCCTTGGGAGGATGAAGATGACCTAAATGTTCAACCAATGACAAAAATCACTTATTGGATGCACAAGATTGGTTAAAAACTCTAATTGGATTAGAATAAGCCGAACGATGACGAAAATTGACCTAAATGTTCAACCATTGACACAAAATCATTTATTGGAGGCACAAGATTAGTTAATAACCCTAATTGGATTAGAATAAGATTACGGAGGACGAAAATGACCTTAATATTCAACCAATGGCACAAAATCAATTATTGGATGCACAAGATTGGTTAAAAACCCTAATTGGATTAGAATAAGCCGAAGGATGACGAAAATGACCTAAATGTTCAACCAATGACACAAAATCACTTATTGGATGCACAAGATTGGTTAAAGACCCTAATTGGATTAGAATAAGCCGAAGGATGACAAAATATACCTAAATGTTCAACCAATGACACAAAATCACTTATTAGATGCACAAGATTGGTTAAAGACCCTAATTGGATTAGAATAAGCCTAGAGAGGATGAAAATGACCTAAGTGTTCAACCAATGACACAAAAACACTTATTGGATGCACAAGATTGGTTAAAAACCCTAACTGGATAAGAATAAACCTTTGGAGGATGAAAATGACTTAAATGTTCAACCAATGACACAAAATCACTTATTGGATGCACAAGATTGGTTAAAAACCCTAATTGGATTAGAATAAGCCTAGGGAGGACGAAAATGACCTAAATGTTCAACCAATGACACAAAATGACACAAAATCACATATTGGATGCACAAGATTGGTTAAAAACGCTAATTGGATTAGAATATTCCTAGGGAGGATGAAAATGACCTAAATGTTCAACCAATGACACAAAATGACACAAAATCACATATTGGATGCACATGATTGGTTAAAAACCCTAATTGGATTAGAATAAGCCTAGGGAGGACGAAAATGACCTAAATGTTCAACCAATGACACAAAATGACACAAAATCACATATTGGATGCTCAAGATTGGTTAAAAACCCTAATTGGATTAGAATAAGCCTAGGGAGGACAAAAATGACCTAAATGTTCAACCAATGACACAAAATCACACAAAATCACATATTGGATGCACAAGATTGGTTAAAAACCCTAATTGGATTAGAATAAACCTAGGGAGGACAAATATGACCTAAATGTTCAACCAATGACACAAAATCACATATTGGATGCACAAGATTGGTTAAAAACCCTAATTGGATTAGAATAAGCCTAGGGAGGACGAAAATGACCTAAATGTTCAACCAATGACACAAAATGACACAAAATCACATATTGGATGCTCAAGATTGGTTAAAAACCCTAATTGGATTAGAATAAGCCTAGGGAGGACGAAAATGACCTAAATGTTCAACCAATGAGACAAAATCACATATTGGATGCACAAGATTGGTTAAAAACCCTAATTGGATTAGAATAAGCCTAGGGAGGACGAAAATGACCTAAATGTTCAACCAATGACACAAAATGACACAAAATCACATATTGGATGCACAAGATTGGTTAAAAACCCTAATTGGCGTAGAATAAGCCTAGGGAGGACGAAAATGACCTAAATGTTCAACCAATGACACAAAATGACTTAAAATCACATATTGGATGCACAAGATTGGTTAAAAACCCTAATTGGATTAGAATAAGCCTAGGGAGGACGAAAATGACCTAAATGTTCAACCAATGACACAAAATGACACAAAATCACATATTGGATGCACAAGATTGGTTAAAACCTAATTGGATTAGAATAAGCCTAGGGAGGACGAAAATGACCTGAATGTTCAACCAATGACACAAAATGACACAAAATCACATATTGGATGCACAAGATTGGTTAAAAACCCTAATTGGATTAGAATAAGCCTAGGGAGGACGAAAATGACCTAAATGTTCAACCAATGACAGAAAATCACATATTGGATGCACAAGATTGGTTAAAAACCCTAATTGGATAAGAATAAGTCTAGGGAGGACGAAAATGACCTAAATGTTCAACCAATGACACAAAATGACTTATTGGAGGCACGAGATTGGTTAAAAACCCTAATTGGATTAGAATAAGACTACGGAGGACGAAAATAACCTTAATGTTCAACCAATGACACAAAATCAATTATTGGATGCACAAGATTGGTTAAAAACCCTAATTGGATTAGAATAAGCCGAAGGATGACTAAAATGACCTAAATGTTCAACCAATGACACAAAATCACTTATTGGATGCACAAGATTTGTTCAAAACCCTGATTGGATTAGAATAAGCCTAGAAAGGACGAAAATGACCTAACTGTTCAACCAATGACACAAAATCACTTATTGGATGCACAAGATTGGTAAAAAACCCTAATTGAATTAGAATAAGCCTAGGGAGGACAAAAATGACCTAAATGTTCAACCAATGACACAAAATAACTTATTGGAGGCACGAGATTGGTTAAAAACCCTAATTGGATTAGAATAAGCCGAAGAAAGATGAAAATGACCTAAATGTTCAACCAATAACACAAAATCACTTATTGGATGCACAAGATTGATTAAAAACCCTAATTGGATTAGAATAAGATTACGGAGGACGAAAATAACCTTAATGTTCAACCAATGACACAAAATCAATTATTGGATGCACAAGATTGATTAAAAACCCTAATTGGATAAGAATAAGCCAAGGGAGTACGAAAGTGACCTAAATGTTCAACCAATGACACAAAATCACTTATTGGATGCACAAGATTGGTTAAAGACCCTAATTGGATTAGAATAAGCCGAAGGATGACAAAATATACCTAAATGTTCAACCAATGACACAAAATCACTTATTGGATGCACAAGATTTGTTAAAAACCCTGATTGGATTTGAATAAACCTAGGAAGGCAAAAATGACCTAAATGTTCAACCAATTAAAAAAAATCACTTATTGGATGCACAAGATTGATTAAAAACTCTAATTGAATTAAAATAAGCCTAGGGAGGACGAAAATGACCTAAATGTTCAACCAATGACACAAAATCACTTATTCGATGCACAAGATTGGTTAAAAACCATAATTGGATTAGAATAAGCCTAGGGAGGACGAAAATGACCTAAATGTTAAACCAATGACACAAAATGACTTATTGGAGGCACAAGAATTGTTAAAAACCCTAATTGGATTAGAATTAGACTACGGAGGACAAAAATGACCTTAATGTTCAACCAATTACACAAAATCAATTATTGGATGCACAAGATTGGTTAAAAACCCTAATTGGATTAAAATAAGCCGAAGGATGACGAAAATGACCTAAATGTTCAACCAATGACACAAAATCACTTATTGGATGCACAAGATTTGTTAAAAACCCTGATTGGATTAGAATAAGCCTAGAAAGGACGAAAATGACCTAATTGTTCAACCAATGACACAAAATCACTTATTGGATGCACAAGATTGGTTAAAAACCCTAATTGGGTTAGAATAAGCCTAGGGAGGATGAAAATGACCTAAATGTTCAACCAATGGCACAAAATCAATTATTGGATGCATAAGATTGGTTAAAGACCCTAATTGGATTAGAATAAGCCGAAGGATGACAAAATTTACCTAAATCTTCAACCAATGACACAAAATCACTTATTGGATGCACAGGATTGGATAAAAACCCTAATTGGATTAGAATAAGCCTTGGGAGGATGAAAATGACCTAAATGTTCAACCAATGACAAAAATCACTTATTGGATGCACAAGATTGGTTAAAAACCCTAATTGGATTAGAATAAGCCGAACGATGACGAAAATTGACCTAAATGTTCAACCAATGACACAAAATCATTTATTGGAGGCACAAGATTGGTTAATAACACTAATTGGATTAGAATAAGATTAAGGAGGACGAAAATGACCTTAATATTCAACCAATGGCACAAAATCAATTATTGGATGCACAAGATTGGTTAAAAACCATAATTGGATTAGAATAATCCTAGGGTGGACGAAAATGACCTAAATGGTCAACCAATGACACAAAATGACTTATTGGAGGCACAAAATTGGTTAAAAACCCTAATTAGATTAGAATAAGACTACGGAGGACGAAAATGACCTTAATGTTCAACCAATGACACAAAATCACTTATTGGATGCACAAGATTGGTTAAAGACCCTAATTGGATTAGAATAAGCCGAAGGATGACAAAATTTACCAAAATGTTCAACCAGTGACAAAAAATCACTTATTGGATGCACAAGATTGGTTAAAAACCCTAATTGGATTAGAATAAGCCTTGGGAGGATGAAAATGACCTAAATGTTCAACCAATGACAAAAATCACTTATTGGATGCACAAGATTGGTTAAAAACACTAATTGGATTAGAATAAGCCGAACGATGACGAAAATTGACCTAAATGTTCAACCAATGACACAAAATCATTTATTGGAGGCACAAGATTAGTTAATAACCCTAATTGGATTAGAATAAGATTACGGAGGACGAAAATGACCTTAATATTCAACCAATGGCACAAAATCAATTATTGGATGCACAAGATTGGTTAAAAACCCTAATTGGATTAGAATAAGCCGAAGGATGACGAAAATGACCTAAATGTTCAACCAATGACACAAAATCACTTATTGGATGCACAAGATTGGTTAAAGACCCTAATTGGATTAGAATAAGCAGAAGGATGACAAAATATACCTAAATGTTCAACCAATGACACAAAATCACTTATTGGATGCACAAGATTGGTTAAAAACCCTGATTGGATTTGAATAAACCTAGGAAGGCAAAAATGACCTAAATGTTCAACCAATTAAAAAAAATCACTTATTGGATGCACAAGATTGATTAAAAACTCTAATTGAATTAGAATAAGCCTAGGGAGGACGAAAATGACCTAAATGTTCAACCAATGACACAAAATCACTTATTCGATGCACAAGATTGGTTAAAAACCATAATTGGATTAGAATAAGCCTAGGGAGGACGAAAATGACCTAAATGTTAAACCAATGACACAAAATGACTTATTGGAGGCACAAGAATTGTTAAAAACCCTAATTGGATTAGAATTAGACTACGGAGGACAAAAATGACCTTAATGTTCAACCAATTACACAAAATCAATTATTGGATGCACAAGATTGGTTAAAAACCCTAATTGGATTAAAATAAGCCGAAGGATGACGAAAATGACCTAAATGTTCAACCAATGACACAAAATCACTTATTGGATGCACAAGATTTGTTAAAAACCCTGATTGGATTAGAATAAGCCTAGAAAGGACGAAAATGACCTAAGTGTTCAACCAATGACACAAAATCACTTATTGGATGCACAAGATTGGTTAAAAACCCTAATTGGGTTAGAATAAGCCTAGGGAGGATGAAAATGACCTAAATGTTCAACCAATGGCACAAAATCAATTATTGGATGCATAAGATTGGTTAAAGACCCTAATTGGATTAGAATAAGCCGAAGGATGACAAAATTTACCTAAATCTTCAACCAATGACACAAAATCACTTATTGGATGCACAGGATTGGATAAAAATCCTAATTGGATTAGAATAAGCCTTGGGAGGATGAAAATGACCTAAATGTTCAACCAATGACAAAAATCACTTATTGGATGCACAAGATTGGTTAAAAACCCTAATTGGATTAGAATAAGCCGAACGATGACGAAAATTGACCTAAATGTTCAACCAATGACACAAAATCATTTATTGGAGGCACAAGATTGGTTAATAACACTAATTGGATTAGAATAAGATTAAGGAGGACGAAAATGACCTTAATATTCAACCAATAGCACAAAATCAATTATTGGATGCACAAGATTGGTTAAAAACCATAATTGGATTAGAATAATCCTAGGGTGGACGAAAATGACCTAAATGGTCAACCAATGACACAAAATGACTTATTGGAGGCACAAAATTGGTTAAAAACCCTAATTAGATTAGAATAAGACTACGGAGGACGAAAATGACCTTAATGTTCAACCAATGACACAAAATCACTTATTGGATGCACAAGATTGGTTAAAGACCCTAATTGGATTAGAATAAGCCGAAGGATGACAAAATTTACCAAAATGTTCAACCAGTGACAAAAAATCACTTATTGGATGCACAAGATTGGTTAAAAACCCTAATTGGATTAGAATAAGCCTTGGGAGGATGAAAATGACCTAAATGTTCAACCAATGACAAAAATCACTTATTGGATGCACAAGATTGGTTAAAAACTCTAATTGGATTAGAATAAGCCGAACGATGACGAAAATTGACCTAAATGTTCAACCAATGACACAAAATCACTTATTGGATGCACAAGATTTGTTAAAAACCCTGATTGGATTAGAATAAGCCTAGAAAGGACGAAAATGACCTAAGTGTTCAACCAATGACACAAAATCACTTATTGGATGCACAAGATTGGTTAAAAACCCTAATTGGGTTAGAATAAGCCTAGGGAGGATGAAAATGACCTAAATGTTCAACCAATGGCACAAAATCAATTATTGGATGCATAAGATTGGTTAAAGACCCTAATTGGATTAGAATAAGCCGAAGGATGACAAAATTTACCTAAATCTTCAACCAATGACACAAAATCACTTATTGGATGCACAGGATTGGTTAAAAACCCTAATTGGATTAGAATAAGCCTTGGGAGGATGAAAATGACCTAAATGTTCAACCAATGACAAAAATCACTTATTGGATGCACAAGATTGGTTAAAAACCCTAATTGGATTAGAATAAGCCGAACGATGACAAAAATTGACCTAAATGTTCAACCAATGACACAAAATCATTTATTGGAGGCACAAGATTGGTTAATAACACTAATTGGATTAGAATAAGATTAAGGAGGACGAAAATGACCTTAATATTCAACCAATGGCACAAAATCAATTATTGGATGCACAAGATTGGTTAAAAACCATAATTGGATTAGAATAATCCTAGGGTGGACGAAAATGACCTAAATGGTCAACCAATGACACAAAATGACTTATTGGAGGCACAAAATTGGTTAAAAACCCTAATTAGATTAGAATAAGACTACGGAGGACGAAAATGACCTTAATGTTCAACCAATGACACAAAATCACTTATTGGATGCACAAGATTGGTTAAAGACCCTAATTGGATTAGAATAAGCCGAAGGATGACAAAATTTACCAAAATGTTCAACCAGTGACAAAAAATCACTTATTGGATGCACAAGATTGGTTAAAAACCCTAATTGGATTAGAATAAGCCTTGGGAGGATGAAAATGACCTAAATGTTCAACCAATGACAAAAATCACTTATTGGATGCACAAGATTGGTTAAAAACTCTAATTGGATTAGAATAAGCCGAACGATGACGAAAATTGACCTAAATGTTCAACCAATGACACAAAATCATTTATTGGAGGCACAAGATTAGTTAATAACCCTAATTGGATTAGAATAAGATTACGGAGGACGAAAATGACCTAAATATTCAACCAATGGCACAAAATCAATTATTGGATGCACAAGATTGGTTAAAAACCCTAATTGGATTAGAATAAGCCGAAGGATGACGAAAATGACCTAAATGTTCAACCAATGACACAAAATCACTTATTGGATGCACAAGATTGGTTAAAGACCCTAAATGGATTAGAATAAGCCGAAGGATGACAAAATATACCTAAATGTTCAACCAATGACACAAAATCACTTATTGGATGCACAAGATTGGTTAAAAACCCTGATTGGATTTGAATAAACCTAGGAAGGCAAAAATGACCTAAATGTTCAACCAATTAAAAAAAATCACTTATTGGATGCACAAGATTGATTAAAAACTCTAATTGAATTAGAATAAGCCTAGGGAGGACGAAAATGGCCTAAATGTTCAACCAATGACACAAAATCACTTATTCGATGCACAAGATTGGTTAAAAACCATAATTGGATTAGAATAAGCCTAGGGAGGACGAAAATGACCTAAATGTTAAACCAATGACACAAAATGACTTATTGGAGGCACAAGAATTGTTAAAAACCCTAATTGGATTAGAATTAGACTACGGAGGACAAAAATGACCTTAATGTTCAACCAATTACACAAAATCAATTATTGGATGCACAAGATTGGTTAAAAACCCTAATTGGATTAAAATAAGCCGAAGGATGACGAAAATGACCAAAATGTTCAACCAATGACACAAAATCACTTATTGGATGCACAAGATTTGTTAAAAACCCTGATTGGATTAGAATAAGCCTAGAAAGGACGAAAATGACCTAAGTGTTCAACCAATGACACAAAATCACTTATTGGATGCACAAGATTGGTTAAAAACCCTAATTGGGTTAGAATAAGCCTAGGGAGGATGAAAATGACCTAAATGTTCAACCAATGGCACAAAATCAATTATTGGATGCATAAGATTGGTTAAAGACCCTAATTGGATTAGAATAAGCCGAAGGATGACAAAATTTACCTAAATCTTCAACCAATGACACAAAATCACTTATTGGATGCACAGGATTGGTTAAAAACCATAATTGGATTAGAATAAGCCTTGGGAGGATGAAAATGACCTAAATGTTCAACCAATGACAAAAATCACTTATTAGATGCACAAGATTGGTTAAAAACCCTAATTGGATTAGAATAAGCCGAACGATGACGAAAATTGACCTAAATGTTCAACCAATGACACAAAATCATTTATTGGAGGCACAAGATTGGTTAATAACACTAATTGGATTAGAATAATATTAAGGAGGACGAAAATGACCTTAATATTCAACCAATGGCACAAAATCAATTATTGGATGCACAAGATTGGTTAAAAACCATAATTGGATTAGAATAATCCTAGGGTGGACGAAAATGACCTAAATGGTCAACCAATGACACAAAATGACTTATTGGAGGCACAAAATTGGTTAAAAACCCTAATTAGATTAGAATAAGACTACGGAGGACGAAAATAACCTTAATGTTCAACCAATGACACAAAATCACTTATTGGATGCACAAGATTGGTTAAAGACCCTAATTGGATTAGAATAAGCCGAAGGATGACAAAATTTACCAAAATGTTCAACCAGTGACAAAAAATCACTTATTGGATGCACAAGATTGGTTAAAAACCCTAATTGGATTAGAAAATGCCTTGGGAGGATGAAGATGACCTAAATGTTCAACCAATGACAAAAATCACTTATTGGATGCACAAGATTGGTTAAAAACTCTAATTGGATTAGAATAAGCCGAACGATGACGAAAATTGACCTAAATGTTCAACCATTGACACAAAATCATTTATTGGAGGCACAAGATTAGTTAATAACCCTAATTGGATTAGAATAAGATTACGGAGGACGAAAATGACCTTAATATTCAACCAATGGCACAAAATCAATTATTGGATGCACAAGATTGGTTAAAAACCCTAATTGGATTAGAATAAGCCGAAGGATGACGAAAATGACCTAAATGTTCAACCAATGACACAAAATCACTTATTGGATGCACAAGATTGGTTAAAGACCCTAATTGGATTAGAATAAGCCGAAGGATGACAAAATATACCTAAATGTTCAACCAATGACACAAAATCACTTATTAGATGCACAAGATTGGTTAAAAACCCTGATTGGATTTGAATAAACCTAGGAAGGCAAAAATGACCTAAATGTTCAACCAATTAAAAAAAATCACTTATTGGATGCACAAGATTGATTAAAAACTCTAATTGAATTAGAATAAGCCTAGGGAGGACGAAAATGACCTAAATGTTCAACCAATGACACAAAATCACTTATTCGATGCACAAGATTGGTTAAAAACCATAATTGGATTAGAATAAGCCTAGGGAGGACGAAAATGACCTAAATGTTAAACCAATGACACAAAATGACTTATTGGAGGCACAAGAATTGTTAAAAACCCTAATTGGATTAGAATTAGACTACGGAGGACAAAAATGACCTTAATGTTCAACCAATTACACAAAATCAATTATTGGATGCACAAGATTGGTTAAAAACCCTAATTGGATTAAAATAAGCCGAAGGATGACGAAAATGACCTAAATGTTCAACCAATGACACAAAATCACTTATTGGATGCACAAGATTTGTTAAAAACCCTGATTGGATTAGAATAAGCCTAGAAAGGACGAAAATGACCTAAGTGTTCAACCAATGACACAAAATCACTTATTGGATGCACAAGATTGGTTAAAAACCCTAATTGGGTTAGAATAAGCCTAGGGAGGATGAAAATGACCTAAATGTTCAACCAATGGCACAAAATCAATTATTGGATGCATAAGATTGGTTAAAGACCCTAATTGGATTAGAATAAGCCGAAGGATGACAAAATTTACCTAAATCTTCAACCAATGACACAAAATCACTTATTGGATGCACAGGATTGGATAAAAATCCTAATTGGATTAGAATAAGCCTTGGGAGGATGAAAATGACCTAAATGTTCAACCAATGACAAAAATCACTTATTGGATGCACAAGATTGGTTAAAAACCCTAATTGGATTAGAATAAGCCGAACGATGACGAAAATTGACCTAAATGTTCAACCAATGACACAAAATCATTTATTGGAGGCACAAGATTGGTTAATAACACTAATTGGATTAGAATAAGATTAAGGAGGACGAAAATGACCTTAATATTCAACCAATAGCACAAAATCAATTATTGGATGCACAAGATTGGTTAAAAACCATAATTGGATTAGAATAATCCTAGGGTGGACGAAAATGACCTAAATGGTCAACCAATGACACAAAATGACTTATTGGAGGCACAAAATTGGTTAAAAACCCTAATTAGATTAGAATAAGACTACGGAGGACGAAAATGACCTTAATGTTCAACCAATGACACAAAATCACTTATTGGATGCACAAGATTGGTTAAAGACCCTAATTGGATTAGAATAAGCCGAAGGATGACAAAATTTACCAAAATGTTCAACCAGTGACAAAAAATCACTTATTGGATGCACAAGATTGGTTAAAAACCCTAATTGGATTAGAATAAGCCTTGGGAGGATGAAAATGACCTAAATGTTCAACCAATGACAAAAATCACTTATTGGATGCACAAGATTGGTTAAAAACTCTAATTGGATTAGAATAAGCCGAACGATGACGAAAATTGACCTAAATGTTCAACCAATGACACAAAATCATTTATTGGAGGCACAAGATTAGTTAATAACCCTAATTGGATTAGAATAAGATTACGGAGGACGAAAATGACCTTAATATTAAACCAATGGCACAAAATCAATTATTGGATGCACAAGATTGGTTAAAAACCCTAATTGGATTAGAATAAGCCGAAGGATGACGAAAATGACCTAAATGTTCAACCAATGACACAAAATCACTTATTGGATGCACAAGATTGGTTAAAGACCCTAATTGGATTAGAATAAGCCGAAGGATGACAAAATATACCTAAATGTTCAACCAATGACACAAAATCACTTATTGGATGCACAAGATTGGTTAAAAACCCTGATTGGATTTGAATAAACCTAGGAAGGCAAAAATGACCTAAATGTTCAACCAATTAAAAAAAATCACTTATTGGATGCACAAGATTGATTAAAAACTCTAATTGAATTAGAATAAGCCTAGGGAGGACGAAAATGACCTAAATGTTCAACCAATGACACAAAATCACTTATTCGATGCACAAGATTGGTTAAAAACCATAATTGGATTAGAATAAGCCTAGGGAGGACGAAAATGACCTAAATGTTAAACCAATGACACAAAATGACTTATTGGAGGCACAAGAATTGTTAAAAACCCTAATTGGATTAGAATTAGACTACGGAGGACAAAAATGACCTTAATGTTCAACCAATTACCCAAAATCAATTATTGGATGCACAAGATTGGTTAAAAACCCTAATTGGATTAAAATAAGCCGAAGGATGACAAAAATGACCTAAATGTTCAACCAATGACACAAAATCACTTATTGGATGCACAAGATTTGTTAAAAACCCTGATTGGATTAGAAAAAGCCTAGAAAGGACGAAAATGACCTAAGTGTTCAACCAATGACACAAAATCACTTATTGGATGCACAAGATTGGTTAAAAACCCTAATTGGGTTAGAATAAGCCTAGGGAGGATGAAAATGACCTAAATGTTCAACCAATGGCACAAAATCAATTATTGGATGCATAAGATTGGTTAAAGACCCTAATTGGATTAGAATAAGCCGAAGGATGACAAAATTTACCTAAATCTTCAACCAATGACACAAAATCACTTATTGGATGCACAGGTTTGGTTAAAAACCCTAATTGGATTAGAATAAGCCTTGGGAGGATGAAAATGACCTAAATGTTCAACCAATGACAAAAATCACTTATTGGATGCACAAGATTGGTTAAAAACCCTAATTGGATTAGAATAAGCCGAACGATGACGAAAATTGACCTAAATGTTCAACCAATGACACAAAATCATTTATTGGAGGCACAAGATTGGTTAATAACACTAATTGGATTAGAATAAGATTAAGGAGGACGAAAATGACCTTAATATTCAACCAATGGCACAAAATCAATTATTGGATGCACAAGATTGGTTAAAAACCATAATTGGATTAGAATAATCCTAGGGTGGACGAAAATGACCTAAATGGTCAACCAATGACACAAAATGACTTATTGGAGGCACAAAATTGGTTAAAAACCCTAATTAGATTAGAATAAGACTACGGAGGACGAAAATGACCTTAATGCTCAACCAATGACATAAAATCACTTATTGGATGCACAAGATTGGTTAAAGACCCTAATTGGATTAGAATAAGCCTAGAGAGGATGAAAATGACCTAAGTGTTCAACCAATGACACAAAAACACTTATTGGATGCACAAGATTGGTTAAAAACCCTAACTGGATAAGAATAAACCTTTGGAGGATGAAAATGACTTAAATGTTCAACCAATGACACAAAATCACTTATTGGATGCACAAGATTGGTTAAAAACCATAATTGGATTAGAATAATCCTAGGGTGGACGAAAATGACCTAAATGGTCAACCAATGACACAAAATGACTTATTGGAGGCACAAAATTGGTTAAAAACCCTAATTAGATTAGAATAAGACTACGGAGGACGAAAATGACCTTAATGTTCAACCAATGACACAAAATCACTTATTGGATGCACAAGATTGGTTAAAGACCCTAATTGGATTAGAATAAGCCGAAGGATGACAAAATTTACCAAAATGTTCAACCAGTGACAAAAAATCACTTATTGGATGCACAAGATTGGTTAAAAACCCTAATTGGATTAGAATAAGCCTTGGGAGGATGAAGATGACCTAAATGTTCAACCAATGACAAAAATCACTTATTGGATGCACAAGATTGGTTAAAAACTCTAATTGGATTAGAATAAGCCGAACGATGACGAAAATTGACCTAAATGTTCAACCATTGACACAAAATCATTTATTGGAGGCACAAGATTAGTTAATAACCCTAATTGGATTAGAATAAGATTACGGAGGACGAAAATGACCTTAATATTCAACCAATGGCACAAAATCAATTATTGGATGCACAAGATTGGTTAAAAACCCTAATTGGATTAGAATAAGCCGAAGGATGAC
The DNA here is from genome assembly GCA_037974755.1 of Cicer yamashitae. Taxonomy (NCBI): domain Eukaryota; kingdom Viridiplantae; phylum Streptophyta; class Magnoliopsida; order Fabales; family Fabaceae; genus Cicer; species Cicer yamashitae. The sequence goes on along the minus strand of JBBPBQ010000004.1, from coordinate 22,248,651 downwards.
GAAAATGACCTAAATGTTCAACCAATGACACAAAATCACTTATTGGATGCACAAGATTGGTTAAAGACCCTAATTGGATTAGAATAAGCCGAAGGATGACAAAATATACCTAAATGTTCAACCAATGACACAAAATCACTTATTAGATGCACAAGATTGGTTAAAGACCCTAATTGGATTAGAATAAGCCTAGAGAGGATGAAAATGATCTAAGTGTTCAACCAATGACACAAAAACACTTATTGGATGCACAAGATTGGTTAAAAACCCTAACTGGATAAGAATAAACCTTTGGAGGATGAAAATGACTTAAATGTTCAACCAATGACACAAAATCACTTATTGGATGCACAAGATTGGTTTAAAACCCTAATTGGATTAGAATAAGCTTTGGGAGGATGAAAATGACCTAAATGTTCAACCAATGACAAAAATCACTTATTGGATGCACAAGATTGGTTAAAAACCCTAATTGGATTAGAATAAGCCGAAAGATGATGAAAATTGACCTAAATGTTCAACCAATGACACAAAATCATTTATTGGAGGCACAAGATTGGTTAATAATCCTAATTGGATTAGAATAAGATTACGGAGGACGAAAATGACCTTAATATTCAACCAATGGCACAAAATCAATTATTGGATGCACAAGATTGGTTAAAAACCCTAATTGGATTAGAATAAGCCGAAGGATGACGAAAATGACCTAAATGTTCAACCAATAACACAAAATCACTTATTGGATGCACAAGATTGATTAAAAACCCTAATTGGATTAGAATAAGACTACGGAGGACGAAAATAACCTTAATGTTCAACCAATGACACAAAATCAATTATTGGATGCACAAGATTGATTAAAAACCCTAATTGGATAAGAAGAAGCCTAGGGAGTACGAAAATGATCTAAATGTTCAACTAATGACACAAAATCACTTATTGGATGCACAAGATTGGTTAAAGACCCTAATTGGATTAGAATAAGCCGAAGGATGACAAAATTTACCTAAATGTTCAACCAATGACACAAAATCACTTATTGGATGCACAAGATTGGTTAAAAACCATAATTGGATTAGAATAAGCCTAGGGAGGACGAAAATGACTTAAATGTTCAACCAATGACACAAAATGACTTATTGGATGCACAAGATTGGTTAAAGACCCTAATTGGATTAGAATAAGCCAAAGGATGACAAAAATTAACTAAATGTTCAACCAATTAAACAAAATCACATATTGGATGCACAAGATTGGTTAAAAACCCTAATTGGATTAGAATAAGCCTAGGGAGGACGAAAATGACCTAAATGTTCAACCAATGACAGAAAATCACATATTGGATGCACAAGATTGGTTAAAAACCCTAATTGGATTAGAATAAGCCTAGGGAGGACGAAAATGACCTAAATGTTCCAACCAATAACACAAAATGACTTATTGGAGGCACGAGATTGGTTAAAAATCCTAATTGGATTAGAATAAGTTTACGGAGGACGAAAATAACCTTAATGTTCAACCAATGACACAAAATCAATTATTGGATGCACAAGATTGATTAAAAACCCTAATTGGATAAGAATAAGCCAAGGGAGTACGAAAGTGACCTAAATGTTCAACCAATGACACAAAATAACTTATTGGATGCACAAGATTTGTTAAAGACCCTAATTGGATTAGAATAAGCCGAAGGATGACAAAATTTACAAAAATGTTCAACCAGTAACAAAAAATCACTTATTGGATGCACAAGATTGGTTAAAAACCCTAATTGGATTAGAATAAGCCTTGGGAGGATGAAAATGACCTAAATGTTCAACCAATGACAAAAATCACTTATTGGATGCACAAGATTGGTTAAAAACCCTAATTGGATTCGAATAAGCCGAACGATGACGAAAATTGACCTAAATGTTCAACCAATGACACAAAATCATTTATTGGAGGCACAAGATTAGTTAATAACCCTAATTGGATTAGAATAAGATTACGGAGGACGAAAATGACCTTAATATTCAACCAATGGCACAAAATCAATTATTGGATGCACAAGATTGGTTAAAAACCCTAATTGGATTATAATAAGCCGAAGGATGACGAAAATGACCTAAATGTTCAACCAATAACACAAAATCACTTATTGGATGCACAAGATTGGTTAAAAACCATAATTGGATTAGAATAAGCCTAGGGAGGACAAAAATGACCTAAATGTTAAACCAATGACACAAAATGACTTATTGGAGGCACAAGAATTATTAAAAACCCTAATTGGATTAGAATTTGACTACGGAGGACGAAAATGACCTTAATGTTCAACCAATGACACAAAATCACTTATTGGATGCACAAGATTTGTTAAAAACCCTGATTGGATTAGAATAAGCCTAGAAAGGACAAAAATGACCTAAGTGTTCAACCAATGACACAAAATCACTTATTGGATGCACAAGATTGGTTAATAACCCTAATTGGATTAGAATAAGACTACGGAGGACGAAAATGACCTTAATATTCAACCAATGGCACAAAATCAATTATTGGATGCACAAGATTGGTTAAAAACCCTAACTGGATTAGAATAAGACGAAGGATGACGAAAATGACCTAAATGTTCAACCAATAACACAAAATCACTTATTGGATGCACAAGATTGATTAAAAACCCTAATTGGATAAGAATAAGCCTAGGGAGTACGAAAATGACCTAAATGTTCAACTAATGACACAAAATCACTTATTGGATGCACAAGATTGGTTAAAGACCCTAATTGAATTAGAATAAGCCGAAGGATGACAAAATTTACCTAAATGTCCAACCAATGACACAAAATCACTTATTGGATGCACAGGATTGGTTAAAAACCATAATTGGATTAGAATAAGCCTAGGGAGGACGAAAATGACCTAAATGTTCAACCAATGACACAAAATGACTTATTGGATGCACAAGATTGGTTAAAGACCCTAATTGGATTAGAATAAGCCGAAGGATGACAAAAATTAACTAAATGTTCAACCAATTAAACAAAATCACATATTGGATGCACAAGATTGGTTAAAAACCCTAAATGGATTAGAATAAGCCTAGGGAGGATGAAAATGACCTAAATGTTCAACCAATGACACAAAATCACATATTGAATGCACAAGATTGTTTAAAAACCCTAATTGGATTAGAATAAGCCTAGGGAGGACGAAAATGACCTAAATGTTCAACCAATATCACAAAATGACTTATTGGAGGCACGAGATTGGTTAAAAACCCTAATTGGATTAGAATAAGACTACGGAGGACGAAAATAACCTTAATGTTCAACCAATGACACAAAATCAATTATTGAATGCACAAGATTGGTTAAAAACCCTAATTGGATTAGAATAAACCGAAGGATGACGAAAATGACCTAAATGTTCAACCAATGACACAAAATCACTTATTGGATGCACAAGATTGGTTAAAGACCCTAATTGGATTAGAATAAGCAGAAGGATGACAAAATATACCTAAATGTTCAACCAATGACACAAAATCAATTATTGGATGCACAAGATTGGTTAAAAACCCTAATTGGATTAGAATAAGCCGAAGGATGACAAAAATGACCTAAATGTTCAACCAATGACACAAAATCTTTTATTGGATGCACAAGATTGATTAAAAACCCTAATTGGATAAGGATAAGCCTAGGGAGTACGAAAATGACCTAAATGTTCAACCAATGACACAAAATCACTTATTGGATGCACAAGATTGGTTAAAGACCCTAATTGTATTAGAATAAGCCGAAGGATGAAAAAATTTACCTAAATGTTCAACCACTGACACAAAATCTCTTATTGGATGCACAAGATTGGTTAAAAACCATAATTGGATTAGAATAAGCCTAAGGAGGACGAAAATGACCTAAATGTTCAACCAATGACACAAAATGACTTATTAGAGGCACAAGATTGGTTAAAAACCCTAATTAGATTAGAATAAGACTACGGAGGACGAAAATGACCTTAATGTTTAACCAATGACACAAAATCACTTATTGGAAGCACAAGATTGGTTAAAGACCCTAATTGGATTAGAATAAGCCGAAGGATGACAAAAATGACCTAAATGTTCAACCAATAACACAAAATCACTTATTGGATGCACAAGATTGATTAAAAACCCTAATTGGATTAGAATAAGACTACGGAGGACGAAAATAACCTTAATGTTCAACCAATGACACAAAATCAATTATTGGATGCAGAAGATTAATTAAAAACCCTAATTGGATAAGAATAAGCCAAGGGAGTACGAAAGTGACCTAAATGTTCAACCCATCACACAAAATCACTTATTGGATGCACAAGATTGGTTAAAAACCCTAATTGGATTAGAATAAGCCTTGGGAGGATGAAAATGACCTAAATGTTCAACCAATGACAAAAATCACTTATTGGATGCACAAGATTGGTTAAAAACCCTAATTGGATTAGAATAAGCCGAACGATGACGAAAATGGACCTAAATGTTCAACCAATGACACAAAATCATTTATTGGAGGCACAAGATTGGTTAATAACCCTAATTGGATTAGAATAAGACTACGGAGGACGAAAATGACCTAAATGTTCAACCACTGACACAAAATCTCTTATTGGATGTACAAGATTGGTTAAAAACCATAATTGGATTAGAATAAGCCGAAGGATGACGAAAATGACCTAAATGTTCAACCAATAACACAAAATCACTTATTGGATGCACAAGATTGATTAAAAACCGTAATTGGATAAGAATAAGATTAGCGAGTACGAAAATGTCCTAAATGTTCAACCAATGACACAAAATCACTTATTGGATGCACAAGATTGGTTAAAGACCCTAATTGGATTAGAATAAGCCGAAGGATGACAAAATTTACCTAAATGTTCAACCAATGACACAAAATCACTTATTGGATGCACAAGATTGGTTAAAAACCCTGATTGGATTTGAATAAACCTAGGAAGGACGAAAATGACCTAAATGTTCAACCAATGACATAAAATCACTTATTGGATGCACAAGATTGATTAAAAACCCTAATTGGATTAGAATCAGCCTAGGGAGGACGAAAATGACCTAAATGTTAAACCAATGACACAAAATGACTTATTGGAGAAACAAAATTGGTTAAAAACCCTAATTGGATTAGAATTAGACTACGGAGGACGAAAATGACCTTAATGTTCAACCAATGACACAAAATCAATTATTGGATGCACAAGATTGGTTAAAAACCCTAATTGGATTAAAATAAGCCGAAGGATGACGAAAATGACCTAAATGTTCAACCAATGACACAAAATCACTTATTGGATGCACAAGATTGGTTAAAAACCATAATTGGATTAGAATAAGCCAAAGGATGACAAAAATTACTCAAATGTTCAACCAATGACACAAAATCACATATTGGATGCACAAGATTGGTAAAAAACCCTAATTGGATTAGAATAAGCCTAGGGAGGACAAAAATGACCTAAATGTTCAACCAACGACACAAAATGTCTTATTGGAGGCACAAGATTGGTTAAAAACCCTAACTGGATTAGAATAAGCCTAGGGAGGACGAAAATGACCTAAATGTTCAACCAATGACAGAAAATCACATATTGGATGCACAAGATTGGTTAAAAACCCTAATTGGATTAGAATAAGCCTAGGGAGGATGAAAATGACCTAAATGTTCAACCAATGATACAAAATGACTTATTGGAGGCACAAGATTGGTTAAAAACCCTAATTGGATTAGAATAAGACTACGGAGGACGAAAATAACCTTAATGTTCAACCAATGACACAAAATCAATTATTGGATGCACAAGATTGGTTAAAAACCCTAATTGGATTACAATAAGCCGAAGGATGACGAAAATGACCTAAATGTTCAACCAATGACACAAAATCAGTTATTGGATGCACAAGATTTGTTAAAAACCCTGATTGGATTAGAATAAGCCTAGAAAGGACGAAAATGACCTAAATGTTAAACCAATGACACAAAATGACTTATTGGAGAAACAAAATTGGTTAAAAACCCTAATTGGATTAGAATTAGACTACGGAGGACGAAAATGACCTTAATGTTCAACCAATGACACAAAATCAATTATTGGATGCACAAGATTGGTTAAAAACCCTAATTGGATTAAAATAAGCCGAAGGATGACGAAAATGACCTAAATGTTCAACCAATAACACAAAATCACTTATTGGATGCACAAGATTGGTTAAAAACCATAATTGGATTAGAATAAGCCAAAGGATGACAAAAATTACCTAAATGTTCAACCAATGACACAAAATCACATATTGGATGCACAAGTTGGTAAAAAACCCTAATTGGATTAAAATAAACCTAGGGAGGACAAAAATGACCTAAATGTTCAACCAACGACACAAAATGACTTATTGGAGGCACAAGATTGGTTAAAAACCCTAATTGGATTAGAATAAGCCGAAGGATGACAAAATTTACCTAAATGTTCAACCAATGACACAAAATCACTTATTGGATGCACAAGATTGGTTAAAAACCATAATTGGAGTAGAATAAGCCTAGGGAGGACAAAAATGACCTAAATGTTCAACCAATGACACAAAATGACTTATTGGATGCACAAGATTGGTTAAAGACCCTAATTGGATTAGAATAAACCAAAGGATGACAAAAATTAACTAAATGTTCAACCAATTAAACAAAATCACATATTGGATGCACAAGATTGGTTAAAAACCCTAATTGGATTAGAATAAGCCTAGGGAGGACGAAAATGACCTAAATGATCAACCAATGACAGAAAATCACATATTGGATGCACAAGATTGGTTAAAAACCATAATTGGATTAGAATAAGCCTAGGGAGGACGAAAATGACCTTAATGTTCAACCAATAACACAAAATGACTTATTGGAGGCACGAGATTGGTTAAAAATCCTAATTGGATTAGAATAAGACTATGGAGGACGAAAATAACCTTAATGTTCAACCAATGACACAAAATCAATTATTGGATGCACAAGATTGGTTAAAAACCCTAATTGGATTAGAATAAGCCGAAGGGTGACGAAAATGACCTAAATGTTCAACCAATGACACAAAATCACTTATTGGATGCACAAGATTTGTTAAAAACCCTGATAGGATTAGAATAAGCCTAGAAAGGACGAAAATGACCTAAATGTTCAACCAATGAAACAAAATCACATATTGGATGCAAAGGATTGGTTAAAAACCCTAAATGGATTAGAATAAGCCTAGGGAGGATGAAAATGACCTAAATGTTCAACCAATGACAGAAAATCACATATTGAATGCACAAGATTGGTTAAAAACCCTAATTGGATTAGAATAAGCCTAGGGAGGACGAAAATGACCTAAATGTTCAACCAATATCACAAAATGACTTATTGGAGGCACGAGATTGGTTAAAAACCCTAACTGGATTAGAATAAGACTACGGAGGATGAAAATAACCTTAATGTTCAAACAATGACACAAAATCAATTATTGGATGCACAAGATTGGTTAAAAACCCTAATAGGATTAGAATAAGCCTAGGGAGGATGAAAATGACCTAAATGTTCAACCAATGGCACAAAATAAATTATTGGATGCACAAGATTGGTTAAAAACCCTAATTGGATTAGAATAAGCCGAAGGATGACAAAAATGACCTAAATGTTCAACCAATGACACAAAATCTTTTATTGGATGCACAAGATTGATTAAAAACCCTAATTGGATAAGAATAAGCCTAGGGAGTACGAAAATGACCTAAATGTTCAACCAATGACACAAAATCACTTATTGGATGCACAAGATTGGTTAAAGACCCTAATTGGATTAGAATAAGCCGAAGGATGACAAAATTTACCTAAATGTTCAACCAATGACACAAAATCACTTATTGGATGCACAAGATTGGTTAAAAACCCTAATTGGATTAGAATAAGCCTAGGGAGGACGAAAATGACCTAAATGTTCAACCAATGACACAAAATCACTTATCGGATGCACAAGATTGGTTAAAAACCCTAATTGGATTAGAATAAGCCTAGGGAGGACGAAAGTGACCTAAATGTGCAACCAATGACACAAAATAACTTATTGGATGCACAAGATTGGTTAAAAACCCTAATTGGATTAGAATAAGCCTAGGGAGGACGAAAATGACCTAAATGTTCAACCAATGACACAAAATCACTTATTGGATGCACAAGATTGGTTAAAAACCATAATTGGATTAGAATAATCCTAGGGTGGACGAAAATGACCTAAATGGTCAACCAATGACACAAAATGACTTATTGGAGGCACAAAATTGGTTAAAAACCCTAATTAGATTAGAATAAGACTACGGAGGACGAAAATGACCGTAATGTTCAACCAATGACACAAAATCACTTATTGGATGCACAAGATTGGTTAAAGACCCTAATTGGATTAGAATAAGCCTAGGGAGGACAAAAATGACCTAAATGTTCAACCAATGACACAAAATGACTTATTGGATGCACAAGATTGGTTAAAGACCCTAATTGGATTAGAATAAACCAAAGGATGACAAAAATTAACTAAATGTTCAACCAATTAAACAAAATCACATATTGGATGCACAAGATTGGTTAAAAACCCTAATTGGATTAGAATAAGCCTAGGGAGGACGAAAATGACCTAAATGATCAACCAATGACAGAAAATCACATATTGGATG
>JBBPBQ010000004.1:22196093-22222815 GCA_037974755.1 Cicer yamashitae | reverse complement strand
TGACCTAAATGTTCAACCAATGACACAAAATCACTTATTGGATGCACAAGATTGGTTAAAGACCCTAATTGTATTAAGCCGAAGGATGAAAAAATTTACCTAAATGTTCAACCAATGACACAAAATCTCTTATTGGATGCACAAGATAGGTTAAAAACCATAATTGGATTAGAATAAGCCTAGGGAGGACGAAAATGACCTAAATGTTCAACCAATGACACAAAATGACTTATTGGAGGCACAAGATTGGTTAAAAACCCTAATTAGATTAGAATAAGACTACGGAGGACGAAAATGACCTTAATGTTCAACTAATGACACAAAATCACTTATTGGAAGCACAAGATTGATTAAAAACCCTAATTGGATTAGAATAAGACTACGGAGGACGAAAATAACCTTAATGTTCAACCAATGACACAAAATCAATTATTGGATGCAGAAGATTATTTAAAAACCCTAATTGGATAAGAATAAGCCAAGGGAGTACGAAAGTGACCTAAATGTTCAACCCATCACACAAAATCACTTATTGGATGCACAAGATTGGTTAAAAACCCTAATTGGATTAGAATAAGCTTTGGGAGGATGAAAATGACCTAAATGTTCAACCAATGACAAAAATCACTTATTGGATGCACAAGATTGGTTAAAAACCCTAATTGGATTAGAATAAGCCGAACGATGACGAAAATTGACCTAAATGTTCAACCAATGACACAAAATCATATATTGGAGGCACAAGATTGGTTAATAACCCTAATTGATTAGAATAAGACTACGGAGGACGAAAATGACCTTAATATTCAACCAATGGCACAAAATCAATTATTGGATGCACAAGATTGGTTAAAAACCCTAATTGGATTAGAATAAGCCGAAGGATGACGAAAATGACCTAAATGTTCAACCAATAACACAAAATCACTTATTGGGTGCACAAGATTGATTAAAAACCGTAATTGGATAAGAATAAGATTAGCGAGTACGAAAATGACCTAAATGTTCAACCAATGACACAAAATCACTTACTGGATGCACAAGATTGGTTAAAGACCCTAATTGGATTAGAATAAGCCGAAGTATGACAAAATTTTCCTAAATGTTCAACCAATGACACAAAATCACTTATTGGATGCACAAGATTGGTTAAAAACCCTGATTGGATTTGAATAACCCTAGGAAGGACGAAAATGACCTAAATGTTCAACCAATGACATAAAATCACTTATTGGATGCACAAGATTGATTAAAAACCCTAATTGGATTAGAATAAGCCTAGGGAGGACGAAAATGACCTAAATTTTAAACCAATGACACAAAATGACTAATTGGAGAAACAAAATTGGTTAAAAACCCTAATTGGATTAGAATTAGACTACGGAGGACGAAAATGACCTTAATGTTCAACCAATGACACAAAATCAATTATTGGATGCACAAGATTGGTTAAAAACCCTAATTGGATTAAAATAAGCCGAAGGATGACGAAAATGACCTAAATGTTCAACCAATGACACAAAATCACTTATTGGATGCACAAGATTTGTTAAAAACCCTGATTGGATTAGAATAAGCCTAGAAAGGACGAAAATGACCTAAGTGTTCAACCAATGACACAAAATCACTTATTGGATGCACAAGATTGATTAAAAACCCTAATTGGATTAGAATAAGCTGAAGGATGACGAAAATGACCTAAATGTTCAACCAATAAAACAAAATCACTTATTGGATGCACAAGATTGGTTAATAACCCTAATTGGATTAGAATAAGACTACGGAGGACGAAAATGACCTTAATATTCAACCAATGGCACAAAATCAATTATTGGATGCACAAGATTGGTTAAAAACCCTAATTGGATTAGAATAAGCCGAAGGATGACGAAAATGACCTAAATGTTCAACCAATAACACAAAATCACTTATTGGATGCACAAGATTGATTAAAAACCGTAATTGGATAAGAATAAGATTAGCGAGTACGAAAATGACCTAAATGTTCAACCAATGACACAAAATCACTTACTGGATGCACAAGATTGGTTAAAGACCCTAATTGGATTAGAATAAGCCGAAGTATGACAAAATTTTCCTAAATGTTCAACCAATGACACAAAATCACTTATTGGATGCACAAGATTGGTTAAAAACCCTGATTCGATTTGAATAACCCTAGGAAGGACGAAAATGACCTAAATGTTCAACCAATGACATAAAATCACTTATTGGATGCACAAGATTGATTAAAAACCCTAATTGGATTAGAATAATCCTAGGGAGGACGAAAATGACCTAAATTTTAAACCAATGACACAAAATGACTAATTGGAGAAACAAAATTGGTTAAAAACCCTAATTGGATTAGAATTAGACTACGGAGGACGAAAATGACCTTAATGTTCAACCAATGACACAAAATCAATTATTGGATGCACAAGATTGGTTAAAAACCCTAATTGGATTAAAATAAGCCGAAGGATGACGAAAATGACCTAAATGTTCAACCAATGACACAAAATCACTTATTGGATGCACAAGATTTGTTAAAAACCCTGATTGGATTAGAATAAGCCTAGAAAGGACGAAAATGACCTAAGTGTTCAACCAATGACACAAAATCACTTATTGGATGCACAAGATTGGTTAAAAACCCTAATTGGGTTAGAATAAGCCTAGGGAGGATGAAAATGACCTAAATGTTCAACCAATGGCACAAAATCAATTATTGGATGCACAAGATTGGTTAAAAACCCTAATTGGATTAGAATAAGCCGAAGGATGACAAAAATGACCTAAATGTTCAACCAATGACACAAAATCTTTTATTGGATGCACAAGATTGATTAAAAACCCTAATTGGATAAGGATAAGCCTAGGGAGTACGAAAATGACCTAAATGTTCAACCAATGACACAAAATCACTTATTGGATGCACAAGATTGGTTAAAGACCCTAATTGTATTAGAATAAGCCGAAGGATGAAAAAATTTACCTAAATGTTCAACCACTGACACAAAATCTCTTATTGGATGCACAAGATTGGTTAAAAACCATAATTGGATTAGAATAAGCCTAAGGAGGACGAAAATGACCTAAATGTTCAACCAATGACACAAAATGACTTATTAGAGGCACAAGATTGGTTAAAAACCCTAATTAGATTAGAATAAGACTACGGAGGACGAAAATGACCTTAATGTTTAACCAATGACACAAAATCACTTATTGGAAGCACAAGATTGGTTAAAGACCCTAATTGGATTAGAATAAGCCGAAGGATGACAAAAATGACCTAAATGTTCAACCAATAACACAAAATCACTTATTGGATGCACAAGATTGATTAAAAACCCTAATTGGATTAGAATAAGACTACGGAGGACGAAAATAACCTTAATGTTCAACCAATGACACAAAATCAATTATTGGATGCAGAAGATTAATTAAAAACCCTAATTGGATAAGAATAAGCCAAGGGAGTACGAAAGTGACCTAAATGTTCAACCCATCACACAAAATCACTTATTGGATGCACAAGATTGGTTAAAAACCCTAATTGGATTAGAATAAGCCTTGGGAGGATGAAAATGACCTAAATGTTCAACCAATGACAAAAATCACTTATTGGATGCACAAGATTGGTTAAAAACCCTAATTGGATTAGAATAAGCCGAACGATGACGAAAATTGACCTAAATGTTCAACCAATGACACAAAATCATTTATTGGAGGCACAAGATTGGTTAATAACCCTAATTGGATTAGAATAAGACTACGGAGGACGAAAATGACCTTAATATTCAACCAATGGCACAAAATCAATTATTGGATGCACAAGATTGGTTAAAAACCCTAATTGGATTAGAATAAGCCGAAGGATGACGAAAATGACCTAAATGTTCAACCAATAACACAAAATCACTTATTGGATGCACAAGATTGATTAAAAACCGTAATTGGATAAGAATAAGATTAGCGAGTACGAAAATGACCTAAATGTTCAACCAATGACACAAAATCACTTACTGGATGCACAAGATTGGTTAAAGACCCTAATTGGATTAGAATAAGCCGAAGTATGACAAAATTTTCCTAAATGTTCAACCAATGACACAAAATCACTTATTGGATGCACAAGATTGGTTAAAAACCCTGATTGGATTTGAATAACCCTAGGAATGACGAAAATGACCTAAATGTTCAACCAATGACATAAAATCACTTATTGGATGCACAAGATTGATTAAAAACCCTAATTGGATTAGAATAAGCCTAGGTAGGACGAAAATGACCTAAATTTTAAACCAATGACACAAAATGACTAATTGGAGAAACAAAATTGGTTAAAAACCCTAATTGGATTAGAATTAGACTACGGAGCACGAAAATGACCTTAATGTTCAACCAATGACACAAAATCAATTATTGGATGCACAAGATTGGTTAAAAACCCTAATTGGATTAAAATAAGCCGAAGGATGACGAAAATGACCTAAATGTTCAACCAATGACACAAAATCACTTATTGGATGCACAAGATTGGTTCAAAACCACAATTGGATTAGAATAAGCCAAAGGATGACAAAAATTACCTAAATGTTCAACCAATGACACAAAATCACATATTGGATGCACAAGATTGGTGAAAAACCCTAATTGGATTAGAATAAGCCTAGGGAGGACAAAAATGACCTAAATGTTCAACCAACGACACTATGACTTATTGGAGGCACAAGATTGGTTAAAAACCCTAATTGGATTAGAATAAGCCTAGGGAGGACGAAAATGACCTAAATGATCAACCAATGACAGAAAATCACATATTGGATGCACAAGATTGGTTAAAAACCCTAATTGGATTAGAATAAGCCTAGGGAGGATGAAAATGACCTAAATGTTCAACCAATGACACAAAATGACTTATTGGAGGCACAAGATTGGTTAAAAACCCTAATTGGATTAGAATAAGACTACGGAGGACGAAAATAACCTTAATGTTCAACCAATGACACAAAATCAATTATTGGATGCACAAGATTGGTTAAAAACCCTAATTGGATTACAATAAGCCGAAGGATGACGAAAATGACCTAAATGTTCAACCAATGACAGTAAATCACTTATTGGATGCACAAGATTTGTTAAAAACCCTTATTGGATTAGAATAAGCCTAGAAAGGACGAAAATGACTTAAGTGTTCAAACAATGACTCAAAATCACTTATTGGATGCACAAGATTGGTTAAAAACCCTAATTGGATTAGAATAAGACTACGGAGGACGAAAATAACCTTAATGTTCAACCAAAGGACACAAAATCAATTATTGGATGCACAAGATTGGTTAAAAACCCCAATTGGATTACAATAAGCCGAAGGATGACGAAAATGACCTAAATGTTCAATCAATGACACAAAATCACTTATTGGATGCACAAGATTGGTTAAAAACCCTAATTGGATTAGAATAAGCTTAGGGAGGACGAAAATGACCTAAATGTTCAACCAATGACAGAAAATCACATATTGGATGCACAAGATTGGTTAAAAACCCTAATTGGATTAGAATAAGCCTAGGGAGGACGAAAATGACCTAAATGTTCAACCGATGACACAAAATCACATATTGGATGCACAAGATTGGTTAAAAACCCTAATTGGATTAGAATAAGCCTAGGGAGGACGAAAATGACCTAAATTTTCAATGAATGACACAAAATGACACAAAATCACATATTGGATGCACAAGATTGGTTAAAAATCCTAATTGGATTAGAATAAGCCTAGGGAGGACGAAAATGACCTAAATGTTCAACCAATTACACAAAATCACATATTGGATGCACAAGATTGGTTAAAAACCCTAATTGGATTAGAATAAGCCTAGGGAGGACGAAAATGACCTAAATGTTCAACCAATGACACAAAATCACTTATTGGATGCACAAGATTGGTTAAAAACCCTAATTGGATTAGAATAAGCCGAAGGATGACGAAAATGACCTAAATGTTCAACCAATGACACAAAATCACTTATTGGATGCACAAGATTGGTTAAAGACCCTAATTGGATTAGAATAAGCCGAAGGATGACAAAAATTACCTAAATGTTCAACCAATGACACAAAATCACATATTGGATGCACAAGATTGGTTAAAAACCCTAATTGGATTAGAATAAGCCTAGGGAGGACGAAAATGACCTAAATGTTCAACCAACGACACAAAATCACTTATTGGATGCACAAGATTGGTTAAAAACCCTAATTGGATTAGAATAAGCCGAAGGATGACAAATATTACCTAAATGTTCAATCAATGACATAAAATCACATATTGGATGCACAAGATTGGTTAAATACCCTAATTGGATTAGAATAAGCCTAGGGAGGACGAAAATGACCTAAATGTTCAACCAATGACAGAAAATCACATATTGGATGCACAAGATTGGTTAAAAACTCTAATTGGATTAGAATAAGCCTAGGGAGGACGAAAATGACCTAAATGTTCAACCAATGACACAAAATGACTTATTGGAGGCACAAGATTGGTTAAAAACCCTAATTGGATTAGAATAAGACTACGGAGGACGAAAATAACCTTAATGTTCAACCAATGACACAAAATCAATTATTGGATGCACAAGATTGGTTAAAAACCCTAATTGGATTACAATAAGCCGAAGGATGACGAAAATGACCTAAATGTTCAACCAATGACAGTAAATCACTTATTGGATGCACAAGATTTGTTAAAAACCCTTATTGGATTAGAATAAGCCTAGAAAGGACGAAAATGACTTAAGTGTTCAAACAATGACTCAAAATCACTTATTGGATGCACAAGATTGGTTAAAAACCCTAATTGGATTAGAATAAGACTACGGAGGACGAAAATAACCTTAATGTTCAACCAAAGGACACAAAATCAATTATTGGATGCACAAGATTGGTTAAAAACCCCAATTGGATTACAATAAGCCGAAGGATGACGAAAATGACCTAAATGTTCAATCAATGACACAAAATCACTTATTGCATGCACAAGATTGGTTAAAAACCCTAATTGGATTAGAATAAGCTTAGGGAGGACGAAAATGACCTAAATGTTCAACCAATGACAGAAAATCACATATTGGATGCACAAGATTGGTTAAAAACCCTAATTGGATTAGAATAAGCCTAGGAAGGATGAAAATCACCTAAAAGTTCAACCAATGACACAAAATGACTTATTGGAGGCACAAGATTGGTTAAAAACCCTAATTGGATTAGAATAAGACTACGGAGGACGAAAATAACCTTAATGTTCAACCAATGACACAAAATCAATTATTGGATGCACAAGATTGGTTAAAAACCCTAATTGGATTACAAAAAGCCGAAGGATGACGAAAATGACCTAAATGTTCAACCAATGACACAGAATCACTTATTGGATGCACAAGATTTGTTAAAAACCCTGATTGGATTAGAATAAGCCTAGAAAGGACGAAAATGACTTAAGTGTTCAACCAATGACTCAAAATCACTTATTGGATGCACAAGATTGGTTAAAAACCCTAATTGGATTAGAATAAGCATAGGGAGGATGAAAATGACCTGAATGTTCAACCAATGGCACAAAATCAATTATTGGATGCACAAGATGGGTTAAAAACCGTAATTGGATTAGAATAAGCCTAGGGAGGACGAAAATGACCTAAATTTTCAACCAATGACACAAAATCACTTATTCGATGCACAAGATTGGTTAAAAACCATAATTGGATTAGAATAAGCCTAGGGAGGAAAAAAATGACCTAAATGTTAAACCAATGACGCAAAATGATTTATTGGAGGCACAAGATTGGTTAAAAACCCTAATTGGATTAGAATTAGACTACGTAGGACGAAAATGACCTTAATGTTCAACCAATGACGCAAAATGACTTATTGGAGGCACAAGATTTGTTAAAAACCCTAATTGGATTAGAATTAGACTACGGAGGACGAAAATGACCTTAATGTTCAACCAATGACACAAAATCAATTATTGGATGCACAAGATTGGTTAAAAACCATAATTAGATTAAAATAAGCCGAAGGATGACGAAAATGACCTAAATGTTCAACCAATGACACAAAATCACTTATTGGATGCACAAGATTGGTTAAAGACCATAATTGGATTAGAATAAGCCGAAGGATGACAAAAATTACCTAAATATTCAACCAATGACACAAAATATTGGATGCACAAGATTGGTTAAAAACCCTAATTGGATTAGAATAAGTCTAGGGAGGACGAAAATAACCTAAATGTTCAACCAATGACAGAAAATCACATATTGGATGCACAAGATTGGTAAAAAACCCTAATTGGATTAGAATAAGCCTAGGGAGGACGAAAATGACCTAAATGTTCAACCAATGACACAAAATGACTTATTGGAGGCAAAAGATTTGTTAAAAACCCTAATTGGATTAGAATAAGACTACGGAGGACGAAAATAACCTTAATGTTCAACCAATGACACAAAATCAATTATTGGATGCACAAGATGGGTTAAAAACCCTAATTGGATTAGAATAAGCCTAGGGAGGATTAAAATGACCTAAATGTTCAACCAATGACACAAAATCAGTTATTGGATGCACAAGATTGGTTAAAAACACTGATTGAATTTGAATAAGCCTAGGAAGTACGAAAATCAACTAAATGTTCAACCAATGACACAAAATCACTTATTGGATGCGCAAGATTGATTAAAAACCCTAATTGGATTAGAATAAGCGTAGGGAGGACGAAAATGACCTAAATGTTCAACCAATGACACAAAATCACTTATTGGATGCACAAGATTGGTTAAAAACACTAATTGGATTAGAATAAGCCTTGGGAGGATGAAAATGACCTAAATGTTCAACCAATGACAAAAATCACATATTGGTACACAAGATTCGTTAAAAACCCTAATAGGATTAGAATAAGCCTAGTGAGGATGAAAATGACCTAAAAGTTCAACCAATAAAACAAACCCACTTATTGGATGCACAAGATTGGTTAAAAACCGTAATTGCATTAGAATAAGCCTACGGAGGATGAAAATGACCTATATGTTCAATCAATGACACAAAATCACTTATTGGATGCACAAGATTGGTTAAAAACCCTAATTGGATTAGAATAAGCCAAACGATGACGTAAATTGACCTAAATGTTCAATCAATGACACAAAATCTTTTATTGGAAGCACAAGATTGATTAAAAACCCTAATTGGATTAGAATAAGCCTAGGGAGTACGAAAGTGACCTAAATGTTCAACCAATGACACAAAATCACTTATTGGATGCACAAGATTGGTTAAAGACCCTAATTGGATTAGAACAAGCCGAAGGATGACAAAATATCCCTAAATGTTCAACCAATGACACAAAATCAGTTATTTAATGCACAAGATTGGTTAAAAACCCTGATTGGATTTGAATAAGCCTAGGAAGGACGAAAATGACCTAAATGTTCAACCAATGACACAAAATCTCTTATTGGATGCACAAGATTGATTAAAACCCCAAATTAGATTAGAATAAGCCTAGGGAGGACGAAAATGACCTAAATGTTCAACCAATGACACAAAATCACTTATTGGATGCACAAGATTGGTTAAAAACCATAATTGGATTAGAATAAGCCTAGGGAGGACGAAAATGACCTAAATGTTTAACCAATGACACAAACGCATTTATTGAATGTACAAGAATAGTTAAAAACCCTAATTGGATTAGAATAAGCCTATGGAGGACGAAAATGACCTAAATGTTCAACCAATGACACAAAATCACTTATTGGATGCACAAGATTGGTTAAAAACCCTAATTGGATTAGAATAAGCCTAGGGAGGACGAAAATGACATAAATGTTCAACCAATGACACAAAATCACTTATTGGATGCACAAGATTGGTTAAAAACCCTAATTGGATTAGAATAAGCCTATGGAGGACGAAAATGACCTAAATGTTCAACCAATGACACAAAATCACTTATTGGATGCACAAGATTGGTTAAAAACCATAATTGGATTAGAATAAGCCTAGGGAGGATGAAAATGACCTAAATGTTCAACCAATGACCCAAAATGACTTATTGGAGGCACAAGATTGGTTAAAAACCCTAATTAGATTAGAATAAGACTACGAACGACAAAAATGACCTTAATGTTCAACCAATGACACAAAATCAATTATTGGATGCACAAGATTGGTTAAAAACCCTAATTGGATTAGAATAAGCTGAAGGATGACGAAAATGACCTAAATGTTCAACCAATAAAACAAAATCACTTATTGGATGCACAAGATTGGTTAATAACCCTAATTGGATTAGAATAAGACTACGAAGGACGAAAATGACCTTAATATTCAACCAATGGCACAAAATCAATTATTGGATGCACAAGATTGGTTAAAAACCCTAATTGGATTAGAATAAGCCGAAGGATGACGAAAATGACCTAAATGTTCAACCAATAACACAAAATCACTTATTGGATGCACAAGATTGGTTAAAAACCCTGATTGGATTACAATAAGCCTAGGGAGGACGAAAATGACCTAAATGTTAAACGAATGACACAAAAACACTTATTGGATGCACAAGATTGGTTTAAAATCGTAATAGGATTAGAATAAGTCTAGGGAGGATGAAAATGACCTAAATGTTCAACCAATGACACAAAATTACTTATTGGATGCACAAGATTGGTTAAAAACCCTAATTGGATTAGAATAAGCTGAAGGAAGACGAAAAATGACCTAAATGTTCAATCAATGACACATAAACTTATTGGATGCACAAGATTGGTTAAAGACCCTAATTGGTTTAGAATAAGCCGAAGGATGACAAAAATTACCTAAATGTTCAACCAATGACACAAAATCACATATTGGATGCACAAGATTGGTTAAAAACCCTAATTGGATTAGAATAAGCCTAGGGAGGACGAAAATGACCTAAATGTTCAACCAACGACACAAAATCACTTATTGGATGCACAAGATTGGTTAAAAACCCTAATTGGATTAGAATAAGCCGAAGGATGACAAATATTACCTAAATGTTCAATCAATGACACAAAATCACATATTGGATGCACAAGATTGGTTAAATACCCTAATTGGATTAGAATAAGCCTAGGGAGGACGAAAATGACCTAAATGTTCAACCAATGACAGAAAATCACATATTGGATGCACAAGATTGGTTAAAAACCCTAATTGGATTAGAATAAGCCTAGGGAGGACGAAAATGACCTAAATGTTCAACCAATGACACAAAATGACTTATTGGAGGCACAAGATTGGTTAAAAACCCTAATTGGATTAGAATAAGACTACGGAGGACGAAAATAACCTTAATGTTCAACCAATGACACAAAATCAATTATTGGATGCACAAGATTGGTTAAAAACCCTAATTGGATTAGAATAAGCCGAAGGATGACGAAAATGACCTAAATGTTCAACCAATGACACAAAATCACTTATTGGATGCACAAGATATGTTAAAAACCCTGATTGGATTAGAATAAGCCTAGAAAGGACGAAAATGACCTAAGTGTTCAACCAATGACACAATATAACTTATTGGATGCACAAGATTGGTTAAAAACCCTAATTGGATTAGAATAAGCCTAGGGAGGATGAAAATGACCTAAATGTTCAACCAATGACACAAAATCACTTATTGGATGCACAAGATTGGTTAAAAACCCTAATTGGATTAGAATAAGCCTAGGGAGGACGAAAATGACCTAAATGTGCAACCAATGACACAAAATCACATATTGGATGCACAAGATTGGCTAAAAACCCTAATTGGATTAGAATAAGCCTAGGGAGGACGAAAATGACCTAAATGTGCAACCAATGACACAAAATCACATATTGGATGCACAAGATTGGTTAAAAACCCTAATTGGATTAGAATAAGCATAGGGAGGACCAAAATGACCTAAATGTGCAACCAGTGACACAAAATCACATATTGGATGCACATGATTGGTTAAAAACCCTAATTGGATTAGAATAAGTTTAGCGAGGACGAAAATGACCTAATCGGATTACAAATGACACAAAATCACTTATTATATGCACAAGATTGGTTAAAAACCCTAATTGGATTAGAATAAGCCTAGGGAGGACGAAAATGACCTAAATGTTCAACCAATGACACAAAATCACATATTGGATGCACAAGATTGGTTAAAAACTCTAATTGGATTAGAATAAGCCTAGGGAGGACGAAAATGACCTAAATGTTCAACCAATGACACAAAATGACTTATTGGAGGCACAAGATTGGTTAAAAACCCTAATTGGATTAGAATAAGACTACGGAGGACGAAAGTAACCTTAATGTTCAACCAATGACACAAAATCAATTATTGGATGCACAAGATTGGTTAAAAACCCTAATTGGATTAGAATAAGCCGAAGGATGACAAATATTACCTAAATGTTCAATCAATGACACAAAATCACATATTGGATGCACAAGATTGGTTAAATACCCTAATTGGATTAGAATAAGCCTAGGGAGGACGAAAATGACCTAAATGTTCAACCAATGACAGAAAATCACATATTGGATGCACAAGATTGGTTAAAAACTCTAATTGGATTAGAATAAGCCTAGGGAGGACGAAAATGACCTAAATGTTCAACCAATGACACAAAATGACTTATTGGAGGCACAAGATTGGTTAAAAACCCTAATTGGATTAGAATAAGACTACGGAGGACGAAAGTAACCTAAATGTTCAACCAATGACACAAAATCAATTATTGGATGCACAAGATTGGTTAAAAACCCTAATTGGATTAGAATAAGCCGAAGGATGACGAAAATGACCTAAATGTTCAACCAATGACACAAAATCACTTATTGGATGCACAAGATTGGTTAAAGACCCTAATTGGATTAGAATAAGCCGAAGGATGACAAAAATTACCTAAATGTTCAACCAATGACACAAAATCACATATTGGATGCACAAGATTGGTTAAAAACCCTAATTGGATTTGAATAAGCCTAGGGAGGACGAAAATGTCCTAAATGTTCAACCAATGATAGAAAATGACATATTGGATGCACAAGATTGGTTAAAAACCCTAATTGGATTAGAATAAGCCTAGGGAGGACGAAAATGACCTAAATGTTCAACCAATGACACAAAATGACTTATTGGAGGCACAAGATTGGTTAAAAACACTAATTGGATTAGAATAAGACTACGGAGGAAGAAAATAACCTTAATGTTCAACCAATGACACAAAATCAATTATTGGATGCACAAGATTGGTTAAAAACCCTAATTGGATTAGAATAAGCCGAAGGATGACGAAAATGACCTAAATGTTCAACCAATGACACAAAATCACTTATTGGATGCACAAGATTTGTTAAAAACCCTGATTGGATTAGAATAAGCCTAGAAAGGACGAAAATGACCTAAGTGTTCAACCAATGACACAAAATCACTTATTGGATGCACAAGATTGATTAAAAACCCTAATTGGATTAGAATAAGCTGAAGGATGACGAAAATGACCTAAATGTTCAACCAATAAAACAAAATCACTTATTGGATGCACAAGATTGGTTAATAACCCTAATTGGATTAGAATAAGACTACGGAGGACGAAAATGACCTTAATATTCAACCAATGGCACAAAATCAATTATTGGATGCACAAGATTGGTTAAAAACCCTAATTGGATTAGAATAAGCCGAAGGATGACGAAAATGACCTAAATGTTCAACCAATAACACAAAATCACTTATTGGATGCACAAGATTGGTTAAAAACCCTGATTGGATTACAATAAGCCTAGGGAGGACGAAAATGACCTAAATGTTAAACGAATGACACAAAAACACTTATTGGATGCACAAGATTGGTTTAAAATCGTAATAGGATTAGAATAAGTCTAGGGAGGATGAAAATGACCTAAATGTTCAACCAATGACACAAAATCACTTATTGGATGTACAAGATTGGTTAAAAACCCTAATTGGATTAGAATAAGCCGAAGGAAGACGAAAAATGACCTAAATGTTCAATCAATGACACATAAACTTATTGGATGCACAAGATTGGTTAAAGACCCTAATTGGTTTAGAATAAGCCGAAGGATGACAAAAATTACCTAAATGTTCAACCAATGACACAAAATCACATATTGGATGCACAAGATTGGTTAAAAACCCTAATTGGATTAGAATAAGCCTAGGGAGGACGAAAATGACCTAAATGTTCAACCAACGACACAAAATCACTTATTGGATGCACAAGATTGGTTAAAAACCCTAATTGGATTAGAATAAGCCGAAGGATGACAAATATTACCTAAATGTTCAATCAATGACATAAAATCACATATTGGATGCACAAGATTGGTTAAATACCCTAATTGGATTAGAATAAGCCTAGGGAGGACGAAAATGACCTAAATGTTCAACCAATGACAGAAAATCACATATTGGATGCACAAGATTGGTTAAAAACTCTAATTGGATTAGAATAAGCCTAGGGAGGACGAAAATGACCTAAATGTTCAACCAATGACACAAAATGACTTATTGGAGGCACAAGATTGGTTAAAAACCCTAATTGGATTAGAATAAGACTACGGAGGACGAAAGTAACCTTAATGTTCAACCAATGACACAAAATCACATATTGGATGCACAAGATTGGTTAAAAACCCTAATTGGATTAGAATAAGCCTAGGGAGGACGAAAATGACCTAAATGTTCAACCAATGACACAAAATCACTTATTGGATGCACATGATTGGTTAAAAACCCTAATTGGAATAGAATAAGCCTAGGGAGGACGAAAATGACTTAAATGTTAATCCAATGACAAAAAATCACTTATTGGATGCACAAGATTGGTTAAAAACCCTAATTGGATTAGAATAAGTCGAAGGATGACGAAAATGACCTAAATGTTCAACCAATGACACAAAATCACATATTGGATGCACAAGATTGGTTAAAAACCCTAATTGGATTAGAATAAGCCTAGGGAGGACGAAAATGACCTAAATGTTCAACCAACGACACAAAATCACTTATTGGATGCACAAGATTGGTTAAAAACCCTAATTGGATTAGAATAAGCCGAAGGATGACAAATATTACCTAAATGTTCAATCAATGACACAAAATCACATATTGGATGCACAAGATTGGTTAAATACCCTAATTGGATTAGAATAAGCCTAGGGAGGACGAAAATGACCTAAATGTTCAACCAATGACAGAAAATCACATATTGGATGCACAAGATTGGTTAAAAACTCTAATTGGATTAGAATAAGCCTAGGGAGGACGAAAATGACCTAAATGTTTAACCAATGACACAAAATGACTTATTGGAGGCACAAGATTGGTTAAAAACCCTAATTGGATTAGAATAAGACTACGGAGGACGAAAGTAACCTTAATGTTCAACCAATGACACAAAATCAATTATTGGATGCACAAGATTGGTTAAAAACCCTAATTGGATTAGAATAAGCCGAAGGATGACGAAAATGACCTAAATGTTCAACCAATGACACAAAATCACTTATTGGATGCACAAGATATGTTAAAAACCCTGATTGGATTAGAATAAGCCTAGAAAGGACGAAAATGACCTAAGTGTTCAACCAATGACACAATATAACTTATTGGATGCACAAGATTGGTTAAAAACCCTAATTGGATTAGAATAAGCCTAGGGAGGATGAAAATGACCTAAATGTTCAACCAATGACACAAAATCAATTATTGGATGCACAAGATTGGTTAAAAACCCTAATTGGATTAGAATAAGCCGAAGGATGACGAAAATGACCTAAATGTTCAACCAATGACACAAAATCACTTATTGGATGCACAAGATTTGTTAAAAACCCTGATTGGATTAGAATAAGCCTAGAAAGGACGAAAATGACCTAAGTGTTCAACCAATGACACAAAATCACTTATTGGATGCACAAGATTGGTTAAAAACCCTAATTGGATTAGAATAAGCCTAGGGAGGACGAAAATGACCTAAATGTTCAACCAATGACACAAAATCACTTATTATATGCACAAGATTGGTTAAAAACCCTAATTGGATTAGAATAAGCCTAGGGAGGACGAAAATGACCTAAATGTTCAACCAATGACACAAAATCACATATTGGATGCACAAGATTGATTAAAAACCCTAATTGGATTAGAATAAGCCTAGGGAGGACGAAAATGACCTAAATGTTCAACAAATGACACAAAATGACACAAAATCACATATTGGATGCACAAGATTGGTTAAAAACCCTAATTGGATTAGAATAAGCCTAGGGAGGACGAAAATGACCTAATTGGATTACCAATGACACAAAATCACTTATTATATGCACAAGATTGGTTAAAAACCCTAATTGGATTAGAATAAGCCTAGGGAGGACGAAAATGACCTAAATGTTCAACCAATGACACAAAATCACATATTGGATGCACAAGATTGGTAAAAAACCCTAATTGGATTAGAATAAACCTAAGGAGGACGAAAATAACCTAAATGTTTAACCAATGACACAAAATCACATATTGGATGCACAAGATTGGTTAAAAACCCTAATTGGATTAGAATAAGCCTAGGGAGGACGAAAATGACCTAAATGTTCAACCAATGACACAAAATCACTTATTGGATGCACAAGATTGGTTAAAAACCATAATTGGATTAGAATAAGCCTAGGGAGGACGAAAATGACCTAACTGTTAAACCAATGACACAAAATGACTTATTGGAGGCACAAGATTGATTAAAAACCCTAATTCGATTAGAATTAGACTACGGAGGACGAAAATGACCTTAATGTTCAACCAATGACACAAAATCAATTATTGGATGCACAAGATTGGTTAAAAACCCTAATTGGATTAAAATAAACCGAAGGATGACGAAAATGACCTAAATGTTCAACCAATGACACAAAATCACTTATTGGATGCACAAGATTGGTTAAAGACCCTAATTGGATTAGAATAAGCCGAAGGATGACAAAAATTACCTAAATGTTCAACCAATGACACAAAATCACATATTGGATGCACAAGATTGGTTAAAAACCCTAATTGGATTTGAATAAGCCTAGGGAGGACGAAAATGTCCTAAATGTTCAACCAATGATAGAAAATGACATATTGGATGCACAAGATTGGTTAAAAACCCTAATTGGATTAGAATAAGCCTAGGGAGGACGAAAATGACCTAAATGTTCAACCAATGACACAAAATGACTTATTGGAGGCACAAGATTGGTTAAAAACCCTAATTGGATTAGAATAAGACTACGGAGGAAGAAAATAACCTTAATGTTCAACCAATGACACAAAATCAAATATTGGATGCACAAGATTGGTTAAAAACCCTAATTGGATTAGAATAAGCCGAAGGATGACGAAAATGACCTAAATGTTCAACCAATGACACAAAATCACTTATTGGATGCACAAGATTTGTTAAAAACCCTGATTGGATTAGAATAAGCCTAGAAAGGACGAAAATGACCTAAGTGTTCAACCAATGACACAAAATCACTTATTGGATGCACAAGATTGATTAAAAACCCTAATTGGATTAGAATAAGCTGAAGGATGACGAAAATGACCTAAATGTTCAACCAATAAAACAAAATCACTTATTGGACGCACAAGATTGGTTAATAACCCTAATTGGATTAGAATAAGGCTACGGAGGACGAAAATGACCTTAATATTCAACCAATGGCACAAAATCAATTATTGGATGCACAAGATTGGTTAAAAACCCTAATTGGATTAGAATAAGCCTAGCGAGGACGAAAATGACCTAATTGGATTACCAATGACACAAAATCACTTATTATATGCACAAGATTGGTTAAAAACCCTAATTGGATTAGAATAAGCCTAGGGAGGACGAAAATGACCTAAATGTTCAACCAATGACACAAAATCACATATTGGATGCACAAGATTGGTTAAAAACCCTAATTGGATTAGAATAAGCCGAAGGAAGACGAAAAATGACCTAAATGTTCAATCAATGACACATAAACTTATTGGATGCACAAGATTGGTTAAAGACCCTAATTGGTTTAGAATAAGCCGAAGGATGACAAAAATTACCTAAATGTTCAACCAATGACACAAAATCACATATTGGATGCACAAGATTGGTTAAAAACCCTAATTGGATTAGAATAAGCCTAGGGAGGACGAAAATGACCTAAATGTTCAACCAACGACACAAAATCACTTATTGGATGCACAAGATTGGTTAAAAACCCTAATTGGATTAGAATAAGCCGAAGGATGACAAATATTACCTAAATGTTCAATCAATGACACAAAATCACATATTGGATGCACAAGATTGGTTAAATACCCTAATTGGATTAGAATAAGCCTAGGGAGGACGAAAATGACCTAAATGTTCAACCAATGACAGAAAATCACATATTGGATGCACAAGATTGGTTAAAAACCCTAATTGGATTAGAATAAGCCTAGGGAGGACGAAAATGACCTAAATGTTCAACCAATGACACAAAATGACTTATTGGAGGCACAAGATTGGTTAAAAACCCTAATTGGATTAGAATAAGACTACGGAGGACGAAAATAACCTTAATGTTCAACCAATGACACAAAATCAATTATTGGATGCACAAGATTGGTTAAAAACCCTAGTTGGATTAGAATAAGCCGAAGGATGACGAAAATGACCTAAATGTTCAACCAATGACACAAAATCACTTAATGGATGCACAAGATTGGTTAAAGACCCTAATTGGATTAGAATAAGCCTAGGGAGGACGAAAATGACCTAAATGTTCAACCAATGACCCAAAATCACTTATTGGATGCACAAGATTGGTTAAAAACCATAATTGGATTAGAATAATCCTAGGGTGGACGAAAATGACTTAAATGGTCAACCAATGACACAAAATGACTTATTGGAGGCACAAAATTGGTTAAAAACCCTAATTAGATTAGAATAAGACTACGGAGGACGAAAATGACCTTAATGTTCAACCAATGACACAAAATCACTTATTGGATGCACAAGATTGGTTAAAGAACCTAATTGGATTAGAATAAGCCTAGAGAGGATGAAAATGACCTAAGTGTTCAACCAATGACACAAAAACACTTATTGGATGCACAAGATTGGTTAAAAACCCTAACTGGATAAGAATAAACCTTTGGAGGATGAAAATGACTTAAATGTTCAACCAATGACACAAAATCACTTATTGGATGCACAAGATTGGTTAAAAACCCTAATTGGATTAGAATAAGCCTTGGGAGGATGAAAATGACCTAAATGTTCAACCAATGACAAAAATCACTTATTGGATGCACAAGATTGGTTAAAAACCCTAATTGGATTAGAATAAGCCGAAAGATGATGAAAATTGACCTAAATGTTCAACCAATGACACAAAATCATTTATTGGAGGCACCAGATTGGTTAATAACCCTAATTGGATTAGAATAAGACTACGGAGGACGAAAATGACCTTAATATTCAACCAATGGCACAAAATCAATTATTGGATGCACAAGATTGGTTAAAAACCCTAATTGGATTAGAATAAGCCGAAGGATGACGAAAATGACCTAAATGTTCAACCAATAACACAAAATCACTTATTGGATGCACAAGATTGGTTAAAAACCCTGATTGGATTACAATAAGCCTAGGGAGGACGAAAATGACCTAAATGTTAAACGAATGACACAAAAACACTTATTGGATGCACAAGATTGGTTTAAAATCGTAATAGGATTAGAATAAGTCTAGGGAGGATGAAAATGACCTAAATGTTCAACCAATGACACAAAATTACTTATTGGATGCACAAGATTGGTTAAAAACCCTAATTGGATTAGAATAAGCTGAAGGAAGACGAAAAATGACCTAAATGTTCAATCAATGACACATAAACTTATTGGATGCACAAGATTGGTTAAAGACCCTAATTGGTTTAGAATAAGCCGAAGGATGACAAAAATTACCTAAATGTTCAACCAATGACACAAAATCACATATTGGATGCACAAGATTGGTTAAAAACCCTAATTGGATTAGAATAAGCCTAGGGAGGACGAAAATGACCTAAATGTTCAACCAATGACACAAAATCACATATTGGATGCACAAGATTGGTTAAAAACCCTAATTGGATTAGAATAAGCCTAGGGAGGACGAATATGACCTAAATGTTTAACCAATGACACAAAATGACACAAAATCACATATTGGATGCACAAGATTGGTTAAAAACCCTAATTGGATTAGAATAAGCCTAGGGAGGACGAAAATGACCTAAATGTTCAACCAATGACACAAAATCACATATTGGATGCACAAGATTGGTTAAAAACCCTAATTGGATTAGGATAAGCCTAGAGAGGACGAAAATGATCTAAATGTTCAACCAATGACACAAAATGACACAAAATCACATATTGGATGCACAAGATTTGTTAAAAACCCTAATTGGATTAGAATAAGCCTAGGGAGGACGAAAATGACCTAAATGTTCAACCAATAACACAAAATCACATATTGGATGCACAAGATTGGTTAAAAACCCTAATTGGATTAGAATAAGCCTAGGGAGGACGAAAATGACCTAAATGTTCAACCGATGACACAAAATGACAGAAAATCACATATTGGATGCACAAGATTGGTTAAAAACCCTAATTGGATTAGAATAAGCCTAGGGATGACGAAAATGATCTAAATGTTCAACAAATGACACAAAATGACACAAAATCACATATTGGATGCACAAGATTGGTTAAAAACCCTAATTGGATTAGAATAAGCCTAGGGAGGACGAAAATGACCTAAATGTTCAACCAATGACACAAAATCACATATTGGATGCACAAGATTGGTTAAAAACCCTAATTGGATTAGAATAAGCCTAAGGGGGACGAAAATGACCTAAATGTTCAACCAATGACACAAAATGACACCAAATCACATATTGGATGCACAAGATTGGTTAAAAACCCTAAGTGCATTAGAATAAGCCTAGGGAGGACGAAAATGACCTAAATGTTCAACCAATGACACAAAATCACATATTGGATGCACAAGATTGGTTAAAAACCCTAATTGGATTAGAATAAGCCTAGGGAGGACGAAAATGACCTAAATGTTCAACCAATGACACAAAATCACATATTGGATGCACAAGATTGGTTAAAAACCCTAATTGGATTAGAATAAGCCTAGGGTGGACAAAAATGACCTAAATGTTCAACCAATGACACAAAATCACATATTGGATGCACAAGATTGGTTAAAAACCCTAATTGGATTAGAATAAGCCTAGGGAGGACAAAAATGACCTAAATGTTCAACCAATGACACAAAATCACATATTGGATGCACAAGATTGGTTAAAAACCCTAATTGGATTAGAATAAGCCTAGGGAGGACGAAAATGACCTAAATGTACAACCAATGACACTAAATCACATATTGGATGCACACGATTGGTTAAAAACCCTAATTGGATTAGAATAAGCCTAGGGAGGACGAAAATGACCTAAATGTTCAACCAATGACACAAAATCACATATTGGATGCACAAGATTGGTTAAAAACCCTAATTGGATTAGAATAAGCCTAGGGATGACGAAAATGACCTAAATGTTCAACCAATGACAAAAAATGACACAAAATCACATATTGGATGCACAAGATTGGTTAAAAACCCTAATTGGATTAGAATAAGCCTAGCGAGGACGAAAATGACCTAATTGGATTACCAATGACACAAAATCACTTATTATATGCACAAGATTGGTTAAAAACCCTAATTGGATTAGAATAAGCCTAGGGAGGACGAAAATGACCTAAATGTGCAACCGATGACACAGAATCACATATTGGATGCACAAGATTGGTTAAAAACCCTAATTGGATTAGAATAAGCCTAGGGAGGACGAAAATGACCTAAATGTGCAACCAATGACACAAAATCACATATTGGATGCACAAGATTGGTTAAAAACCCTAATTGGATTACAATAAGCCTAGCGAGGACGAATATGACATAATTGGATCACCAATGACACAAAATGACACAAAATCACATATTGGATGCATAAGATTGGTCAAAAACCCTAATTGGATTAGAATAAGCCTAGCGAGGACGAAAATGACCTAATTGGATTACCAATGACACAAAATCACTTATTATATGCACAAGATTGGTTAAAAACCCTAATTGGATTAGAATAAGCCTAGGGAGGACGAAAATGAACTAAATGTTCAACCAATGACACAAAATGACACAAAATCACATATTGGATGCACAAGATTGGTTAAAAACCCTAATTGGATTAGAATAAGCCTAGCGAGGACGAAAAGACCTAATTGGATTACCAATGACACAAAATCACTTATTATATGCACAAGATTGGTTAAAAACCCTAATTGGATTAGAATAAGCCTAGGGAGGACGAAAATGACCTAAATGTTCAACCAATGACACAAAATCACATATTGGATGCACAAGATTGGTTAAAAACCCTAATTGGATTAGAATAATCCTTGGGAGGACAAAAATGACCTAAATGTTCAACCAATGACACAAAATCACATATAGGATGCACAAGATTGGTTAAAAACCCTAATTGGATTAGAATAAGCCTAGGCAGGACGAAAATGACCTAAATGTTCAACCAATGACACAAAATGACACAAAATCACATATTGGATGCACAAGATTGGTTAAAAACCCTAATTGGATTAGAATAAGCCTAGCGAGGACGAAAATGACCTAATTGGATTACCAATGATACAAAATCACTTATTATATGCACAAGATTGGTTAAAAACCCTAATTGGATTAGAATAAGCCTAGGGAGGACGAAAATGACCTAAATGTTCAACCAATGACACAAAATCACATATTGGATGCACAAGATTGGTTAAAAACCCTAATTGGATTAGAATTAGCCTAGGGAGGACGAAAATGACCTAAATGTTCAACCAATGACACCAAATCACATATTGGATGCACAAGATTGGTTAAAAACCCTAATTGGATTAGAATAAGCCTAGGGAGGACGAAAATGACCTAAATGTTCAACCAATGACACAAAATCACATATTGGATGCACAAGATTGGTTAAAAACCCTAATTGGATTAGAATAAGCCTAGGGAGGACGAAAATGACCTAAATGTTCAACCAATGACACAAAATGACACAAAATCACATATTGGATGCACAAGATTGGTTAAAAACCCTAATTGGATTAGAATAAGCCTAGGGAGGACGAAAATGACCTAAATGTTCAACCAATGACACAATATCACATTTTGGATGCACAAGATTGGTTAAAAACCCTAATTGGATTAGAATAAGCCTAGCGAGGACGAAAATGACCTAATTGGATTACCAATGACACAAAATCACTTATTATATGCACAAGATTGGTTAAAAACCCTAATTGGATTAGAATAAGCCTAGGGAGGACGAAAATGACCTAAATGTTCAACCAATGACACAAAATCACATATTGGATGCACAAGATTGGTTAAAAACTCTAATTGGATTAGAATAAGCCTAGGGAGGACGAAAATGACCTAAATGTTCAACCAATGACACAAAATGACTTATTGGAGGCACAAGATTGGTTAAAAACCCTAATTGGATTAGAATAAGACTACGGAGGACGAAAGTAACCTTAATGTTCAACCAATGACACAAAATCAATTATTGGATGCACAAGATTGGTTAAAAACCCTAATTGGATTAGAATAAGCCGAAGGATGACAAATATTACCTAAATGTTCAATCAATGACACAAAATCACATATTGGATGCACAAGATTGGTTAAATACCCTAATTGGATTAGAATAAGCCTAGGGAGGACGAAAATGACCTAAATGTTCAACCAATGACAGAAAATCACATATTGGATGCACAAGATTGGTTAAAAACTCTAATTGGATTAGAATAAGCCTAGGGAGGACGAAAATGACCTAAATGTTCAACCAATGACACAAAATGACTTATTGGAGGCACAAGATTGGTTAAAAACCCTAATTGGATTAGAATAAGACTACGGAGGACGAAAGTAACCTAAATGTTCAACCAATGACACAAAATCAATTATTGGATGCACAAGATTGGTTAAAAACCCTAATTGGATTAGAATAAGCCGAAGGATGACGAAAATGACCTAAATGTTCAACCAATGACACAAAATCACTTATTGGATGCACAAGATTGGTTAAAGACCCTAATTGGATTAGAATAAGCCGAAGGATGACAAAAATTACCTAAATGTTCAACCAATGACACAAAATCACATATTGGATGCACAAGATTGGTTAAAAACCCTAATTGGATTTGAATAAGCCTAGGGAGGACGAAAATGTCCTAAATGTTCAACCAATGATAGAAAATGACATATTGGATGCACAAGATTGGTTAAAAACCCTAATTGGATTAGAATAAGCCTAGGAAGGATGAAAATCACCTAAAAGATCAACCAATGACACAAAATGACTTATTGGAGGCACAAGATTGGTTAAAAACCCTAATTGGATTAGAATAAGACTACGGAGGACGAAAATAACCTTAATGTTCAACCAATGACACAAAATCAATTATTGGATGCACAAGATTGGTTAAAAACCCTAATTGGATTACAAAAAGCCGAAGGATGACGAAAATGACCTAAATGTTCAACCAATGACACAGAATCACTTATTGGATGCACAAGATTTGTTAAAAACCCTGATTGGATTAGAATAAGCCTAGAAAGGACGAAAATGACTTAAGTGTTCAACCAATGACTCAAAATCACTTATTGGATGCACAAGATTGGTTAAAAACCCTAATTGGATTAGAATAAGCATAGGGAGGATGAAAATGACCTGAATGTTCAACCAATGGCACAAAATCAATTATTGGATGCACAAGATGGGTTAAAAACCGTAATTGGATTAGAATAAGCCTAGGGAGGACGAAAATGACCTAAATTTTCAACCAATGACACAAAATCACTTATTCGATGCACAAGATTGGTTAAAAACCATAATTGGATTAGAATAAGCCTAGGGAGGAAAAAAATGACCTAAATGTTAAACCAATGACGCAAAATGATTTATTGGAGGCACAAGATTGGTTAAAAACCCTAATTGGATTAGAATTAGACTACGGAGGACGAAAATGACCTTAATGTTCAACCAATGACGCAAAATGACTTATTGGAGGCACAAGATTTGTTAAAAACCCTAATTGGATTAGAATTAGACTACGGAGGACGAAAATGACCTTAATGTTCAACCAATGACACAAAATCAATTATTGGATGCACAAGATTGGTTAAAAACCATAATTAGATTAAAATAAGCCGAAGGATGACGAAAATGACCTAAATGTTCAACCAATGACACAAAATCACTTATTGGATGCACAAGATTGGTTAAAGACCATAATTGGATTAGAATAAGCCGAAGGATGACAAAAATTACCTAAATATTCAACCAATGACACAAAATATTGGATGCACAAGATTGGTTAAAAACCCTAATTGGATTAGAATAAGTCTAGGGAGGACGAAAATAACCTAAATGTTCAACCAATGACAGAAAATCACATATTGGATGCACAAGATTGGTAAAAAACCCTAATTGGATTAGAATAAGCCTAGGGAGGACGAAAATGACCTAAATGTTCAACCAATGACACAAAATGACTTATTAGAGGCAAAAGATTTGTTAAAAACCCTAATTGGATTAGAATAAGACTACGGAGGACGAAAATAACCTTAATGTTCAACCAATGACACAAAATCAATTATTGGATGCACAAGATGGGTTAAAAACCCTAATTGGATTAGAATAAGCCTAGGGAGGATTAAAATGACCTAAATGTTCAACCAATGACACAAAATCAGTTATTGGATGCACAAGATTGGTTAAAAACACTGATTGAATTTGAATAAGCCTAGGAAGTACGAAAATCAACTAAATGTTCAACCAATGACACAAAATCACTTATTGGATGCGCAAGATTGATTAAAAACCCTAATTGGATTAGAATAAGCGTAGGGAGGACGAAAATGACCTAAATGTTCAACCAATGACACAAAATCACTTATTGGATGCACAAGATTGGTTAAAAACACTAATTGGATTAGAATAAGCCTTGGGAGGATGAAAATGACCTAAATGTTCAACCAATGACAAAAATCACTTATTGGTACACAAGATTCGTTAAAAACCCTAATAGGATTAGAATAAGCCTAGTGAGGATGAAAATGACCTAAAAGTTCAACCAATAAAACAAACCCACTTATTGGATGCACAAGATTGGTTAAAAACCGTAATTGCATTAGAATAAGCCTACGGAGGATGAAAATGACCTATATGTTCAATCAATGACACAAAATCACTTATTGGATGCACAAGATTGGTTAAAAACCCTAATTGGATTAGAATAAGCCAAACGATGACGTAAATTGACCTAAATGTTCAATCAATGACACAAAATCTTTTATTGGAAGCACAAGATTGATTAAAAACCCTAATTGGATTAGAATAAGCCTAGGGAGTACGAAAGTGACCTAAATGTTCAACCAATGACA
>JBBPBQ010000004.1:22180140-22190748 GCA_037974755.1 Cicer yamashitae | reverse complement strand
ATCTTGTGCATCCAATAAGTGATTTTTGTCATTGGTTGAACATTTATATCATTTTCATCCTCCCAAGGCTTATTCTAATCCAATTAGGGTTTTTAACCAATCTTGTGCATCCAATAAGTGATTTTGTGTCATTGGTTGAACATTTAAGTCATTTTCATCCTCCAAAGGTTTATTCTTATCCAGTTAGGGTTTTTAACCAATCTTGTGCATCCAATAAGTGTTTTTGTGTCATTGGTTGAACACTTAGGTCATTTTCATCCTCTCTAGGCTTATTCTAATCCAATTAGGTTCTTTAACCAATCTTGTGCATCCAATAAGGGATTTTGTGTCATTGGTTGAACATTAAGGTCATTTTCGTCCTCCGTAGTCTTATTCTAATCTAATTAGGGTTTTTAACCAATTTTGTGCCTCCAATAAGTCATTTTGTGTCATTGGTTGACCATTTAGGTCATTTTCGTCCACCCTAGGATTATTCTAATCCAATTATGGTTTTTAACCAATCTTGTGCATCCAATAAGTGATTTTGGGTCATTGGTTGAACATTTAGGTCATTTTCGTCCTCCCTAGGCTTATTCTAATCCAATTAGGGTCTTTAACCAATCTTGTGCATCCATTAAGTGATTTTGTGTCATTGGTTGAACATTTAGGTCATTTTCGTCATCCTTCGGCTTATTCTAATCCAACTAGGGTTTTTAACCAATCTTGTGCATCCAATAATTGATTTTGTGTCATTGGTTGAACATTAAGGTTATTTTCGTCCT
Organism: Cicer yamashitae; assembly: GCA_037974755.1. Classification (NCBI taxonomy): domain Eukaryota; kingdom Viridiplantae; phylum Streptophyta; class Magnoliopsida; order Fabales; family Fabaceae; genus Cicer; species Cicer yamashitae. The sequence continues at coordinate 22,189,987 of JBBPBQ010000004.1, read as the reverse complement.
CCGTAGTCTTATTCTAATCCAATTAGGGTTTTTAACCAATCTTGTGCCTCCAATAAGTCATTTTGTGTCATTGGTTGAACATTTAGGTCATTTTCGTCCTCCCTAGGTTTATTCTAATCAATTAGGGTTTTTAACCAATCTTGTGCATCCAATATGTGATTTTCTGTCATTGGTTGAACATTTAGGTCATTTTCGTCCTCCCTTGGCTTATTCTAATCCAATTAGGGTTTTTAACCAATCTTGTGCATCCAATAAGTGATTTTGTGTCATTGGTTGAACATTTAGGTCATTTTCGTCATCCTTCGGCTTATTCTAATCCAACTAGGGTTTTTAACCAATCTTGTGCATCCAATAATTGATTTTGTGTCATTGGTTGAACATTAAGGTTATTTTCGTCCTCCGTAGTCTTATTCTAATCCAATTAGGGTTTTTAACCAATCTTGTGCATCGAATAAGTGATTTTGTGTCATTGGTTGAACGTTTAGGTCATTTTAGTCATCCTTCGGCTTATTCTAATCCAATTAGGGTTTTTAACCAATCTTGTGCATCCAATAATTGATTTTCTGTCATTGGTTGAACATTAAGGTTATTTTCGTCCTCCCTTGGCTTATTCTAATCCAATAAGGGTTTTTAACCAATCTTGTGCCTCCAATAAGTCATTTTGTGTCATTGGTTGAACATTTAGGTCATTTTCGTCCTCCCTAGGCTTATTCTAATCCAATTAGGGTTTTTAACCAATCTTGTGCATCCAATATGTGATTTTCTGTCATTGGTTGAACATTTAGGTCATTTTCGTCCTCCCTTGGCTTATTCTAATCCAATTAGGGTTTTTAATCAATCTTGTGCATCCAATAAGTGATTTTGTGTCATTGGTTGAACATTTAGGTAAATTTTGTCATCCTTCGGCTTATTCTAATCCAATTAGGGTCTTTAACCAATCTTGTGCATCCAATAAGTGATTTTGTGTCATTGGTTGATCATCTAGGTCATTTTCGTACTCCCTAGGCTTATTCTTATCCAATTAGGGTTTTTAATCAATCTTGTGCATCCAATAACTGATTTTGTGTTATTGGTTGAACATTTAGGTCATTTTCCTCATCCTTCGGCTTATTCTAATCCAATTAGGGTTTTTAACCAATCTTGTGCATCCAATAATTGATTTTGTGCCATTGGTTGAATATTAAGGTCATTTTCGTCCTCCGTAGTCTTATTCTAATCCAATTAGGGTTATTAACCAATCTTGTGCCTCCAATAAATGATTTTGTGTCATTGGTTGAACATTTAGGTCAATTTTCATCATCTTTCGGCTTATTCTAATCCAATTAGGGTTTTTAACCAATCTTGTGCATCCAATAAGTGATTTTTGTCATTGGTTGAACATTTATGTCATTTTCGTCCTCCAAAGGCTTATTCTAATCCAATTAGGGTTTTTAACCAATCTTGTGCATCCAATAAGTGATTTTGTGTCATTGGTTGAACATTTAAGTCATTTTCATCCTCCAAAGGTTTATTCTTATCCAGTTAGGGTTTTTAACCAATCTTGTGCATCCAATAAGTGTTTTTGTGTCATTGGTTGAACACTTAGGTCATTTTCATCCTCTCTAGGCTTATTCTAATCCAATTAGGGTCTTTAACCAATCTCGTGCATCCAATAAGTGATTTTGTGTCATTGGTTGAACATTAAGGTCATTTTCGTCCTCCGTAGTCTTATTCTAATCTAATTAGGGTTTTTAACCAATTTTGTGCCTCCAATAAGTCATTTTGTGTCATTGGTTGACCATTTAGGTCATTTTCGTCCACCCTAGGATTATTCTAATCCAATTATGGTCTTTAACCAATCTTGTGCATCCAATAAGTGATTTTGTGTCATTGGTTGAACATTTAGGTCATTTTCGTCATCCTTCGGCTTATTCTAATCCAACTAGGGTTTTTAACCAATCTTGTGCATCCAATAATTGATTTTGTGTCATTGGTTGAACATTAAGGTTATTTTCGTCCTCCGTAGTCTTATTCTAATCCAATTAGGGTTTTTAACCAATCTTGTGCCTCCAATAAGTCATTTTGTGTCATTGGTTGAACATTTAGGTCATTTTCGTCCTCCCTAGGCTTATTCTAATCCAATTAGAGTTTTTAACCAATCTTGTGCATCCAATATGTGATTTTCTGTCATTGGTTGAACATTTAGGTCATTTTCGTCCTCCCTAGGCTTATTCTAATCCAATTAGGGTATTTAACCAATCTTGTGCATCCAATATGTGATTTTGTGTCATTGATTGAACATTTAGGTAATATTTGTCATCCTTCGGCTTATTCTAATCCAATTAGGGTTTTTAACCAATCTTGTGCATCCAATAAGTGATTTTGTGTCATTGGTTGAACATTTAGGTCATTTTCGTCATCCTTCGGCTTATTCTAATCCAATTAGGGTTTTTAACCAATCTTGTGCATCCAATAAGTGATTTTGTGTCATTGGTTGAACATTTATGTCATTTTCGTCCTCCCTAGGCTTATTCTAATCCAATTAGGGTTTTTAACCAATCTTGTGCATCCAATATGTGATTTTGTGTCATTGGTTGAACATTTAGGTCATTTTCGTCCTCCCTAGGCTTATTCTTATCCAATTAGGGTTTTTAACCAATCTTGTGCAACCAATATGTGATTTTGTGTCATTGGTTGAACATTTAGGTCATTTTCGTCCTCCCTAGGCTTATTCTAATCCAATTAGGGTTTTTAACCAATCTTGTGCATCCAATATGTGATTTTGTGTCATTGGTTGAACATTTAGGTCATATTCGTCCTCCCTAGGCTTATTCTAATCCAATTAGGGTTTTAACCAATCTTGAGCATCCAATATGTGATTTTGTGTCATTTTGTGTCATTGGTTGAACATCTATGTCATTTTCGTCCTCCCTAGGCTTATTCTAATCCAATTAGGGTTTTTAACCAATCTTGTGCATCCAATATGTGATTTTGTGTCATTGGTTGAACATTTAGGTCATTTTCGTCCTCCCTAGGCTTATTCTAATCCAATTAGGGTTTTTAACCAATCTTGTGCTTCCAATAAGTGATTTTGTGTCATCGATTGAACATTTAGGTCATTTTCGTCCTCCCTAGGCTTATTCTAATCCAATTAGGGTTTTTAACCAATCTTGTGCATCCAATATGTGATTTTGTGTCATTGGTTGAACATTTAGGTCATTTTCGTCCTCCCTAGGCTTATTCTAATCCAATTAGGGTTTTTAAGCAATCTTGTGCATCCAATATGGGATTTTGTGTCATTTTGTGTCATTGGTTGAACTTTTAGGTCATTTTCGTCCTCCCTAGGCTTATTCTAATCCAATTAGGGTTTTTAACCAATCTTGTGCATCCAATATGTGATTTTGTGTCATTTTGTGTCATTGGTTGAACATTTAGGTCATTTTCGTCCTCCCTAGGCTTATTCTAATCCAATTAGGGGTTTTAACCAATCTTGTGCATCCTATATGTGATTTTGTGTCATTGGTTGAACATTTACGTCATTTTTGTCCTCCCTAGGCTTATTCTAATCCAATTAGGGTTTTTAACCAATATTGTGCATCCAATATGTGATTTTGTGTCATTGGTTGAACATTTAGGTCATTTTCATCCTCCCTAGGCTTATTCTAATCCAATTAGGGTTTTTAACCAATCTTGTGCATCCAATATGTGATTTTGTGTCATTGGTTGAACATTTAGGTCATTTTCGTCCTCCCTAGGCTTATTCTAATCCAATTAGGGTTTTTAACCAATCTTGTGCATCCAATATGTCATTTTGTGTCATTGGTTGAACATTTAGTTCATTTTCGTCCTCCCTAGGCTTATTCTAATCCAATTAGGGTTTTTAACTAATCTTGTGCATATAATAAGTGATTTTGTGTCATTGGTAATCCAATAAGGTCATTTTCGTCCTTGCCAGGCTTATTCTAATCCAATTAGGGTTTTTAACCAATCTTGTGCATCCAATATGTGATTTTGTGTCATTGGTTGAACATTTAGGTCATTTTCGTCCTCCCTTGGCTTATTCTAATCCAATTAGGGTTTTTAACCAATCTTGTGCATCCAATATGTGATTTTGTGTCATTGGTTGAACATTTAGGTCATTTTCGTCCTCCCTTGGCTTATTCTAATCCAATTAGGGTTTTTAACCAATCTTGTGCATCCAATATGTGATTTTGTGTCATTGGTTGAACATTTAGGTCATTTTCATCCTCCCTAGGCTTATTCTAATCCAATTAGGGTTTTTAACCAATCTTGTGCATCCAATAAGTGATTTTGTGTCATTGGTTGAACACTTAAGTCATTTTCGTCCTTTCTAGGCTTATTCTAATCCAATCAGGGTTTTTAACAAATCTTGTGCATCCAATAATTGATTTTGTGTCATTGGTTGAACATTAAGGTTATTTTCGTCATCCGTAGTCTTATTCTAATCCAATAAGGGTTTTTAACCAATCTTGTGCCTCCAATAAGTCATTTTGTGTCATTGGTTGAACATTTAGGTCATTTTCGTCCTCCCTAGGCTTATTCTAATCCAATTAGGGTTTTTAACCAATCTTGTGCATCCAATATGTGATTTTCTGTCATTGGTTGAACATTTAGGTCATTTTCGTCCTCCCTTGGCTTATTCTAATCCAATTAGGGTTTTTAACCAATCTTGTGCATCCAATATGTGATTTTGTGTCATTGGTTGAACATTTAGGTCATTTTCATCCTCCCTAGGCTTATTCTAATCCAATTAGGGTTTTTAACCAATCTTGTGCATCCAATAAGTGATTTTGTGTCATTGGTTAAACACTTAAGTCATTTTCGTCCTTTCTAGGCTTATTCTAATCCAATCAGGGTTTTTAACAAATCTTGTGCATCGAATAAGTGATTTTGTGTCATTGGTTGAACGTTTAGGTCATTTTAGTCATCCTTCGGCTTATTCTAATCCAATTAGGGTTTTTAACCAATCTTGTGCATCCAATATTTGATTTTGTGTCATTGGTTGAACATTAAGGTTATTTTCGTCATCCGTAGTCTTATTCTAATCCAATAAGGGTTTTTAACCAATCTTGTGCCTCCAATAAGTCATTTTGTGTCATTGGTTGAACATTTAGGTCATTTTCGTCCTCCCTAGGCTTATTCTAATCCAATTAGGGTTTTTAACCAATCTTGTGCATCCAATATGTGATTTTCTGTCATTGGTTGAACATTTAGGTCATTTTCGTCCTCCCTTGGCTTATTCTAATCCAATTAGGGTTTTTAATCAATCTTGTGCATCCAATAAGTGATTTTGTGTCATTGGTTGAACATTTAGGTAAATTTTGTCATCCTTCGGCTTATTCTAATCCAATTAGGGTCTTTAACCAATCTTGTGCATCCAATAAGTAATTTTGTGTCATTGGTTGATCATCTAGGTCATTTTCGTACTCCCTAGGCTTATTCTTATCCAATTAGGGTTTTTAATCAATCTTGTGCATCCAATAACTGATTTTGTGTTATTGGTTGAACATTTAGGTCATTTTCGTCATCCTTCGGCTTATTCTAATCCAATTAGGGTTTTTAACCAATCTTGTGCATCCAATAATTGATTTTGTGCCATTGGTTGAATATTAAGGTCATTTTCATCCTCCTTAGTCTTATTCTAATCCAATTAGGGTTATTAACCAATCTTGTGCCTCCAATAAATGATTTTGTGTCATTGGTTGAACATTTAGGTCAATTTTCATCATCTTTCGGCTTATTCTAATCCAATTAGGGTTTTTAACCAATCTTGTGCATCCAATAAGTAATTTTGTGTCATTGGTTGATCATCTAGGTCATTTTCGTACTCCCTAGGCTTATTCTTATCCAATTAGGGTTTTTAACCAATCTTGTGCATCCAATAAGTGATTTTTGTCATTGGTTGAACATTTATGTCATTTTCTTCCTCCCAAGGCTTATTCTAATCCAATTAGGGTTTTTAACCAATCTTGTGCATCCAATAAGTGATTTTGTGTCATTGGTTGAACATTTAAGTCATTTTCATCCTCCAAAGGTTTATTCTTATCCAGTTAGGGTTTTTAACCAATCTTGTGCATCCAATAAGTGTTTTTGTGTCATTGGTTGAACACTTAGGTCATTTTCATCCTCTCTAGGCTTATTCTAATCCAATTAGGGTCTTTAACCAATCTTGTGCATCCAATAAGTGATTTTGTGTCATTGGTTGAACATTAAGGTCATTTTCGTCCTCCGTAGTCTTATTCTAATCTAATTAGGGTTTTTAATCAATTTTGTGCCTCCAATAAGTCATTTTGTGCCATTGGTTGACCATTTAGGTCATTTTCGTCCACCCAAGGATTATTCTAATCCAATTATGGTTTTTAACGAATCTTGTGCATCCAATAAGTGATTTTGTGTCATTGGTTGAACATTTAGGTCATTTTCGTCCTCCCTAGGCTTATTCTAATCCAATTAGGGTCTTTCACCAATCTTGTGCATCCAATAAGTGATTTTTGTCATTGGTTGAACATTTATGTCATTTTCATCCTCCCAAGGCTTATTCTAATCCAATTAGGGTTTTTAACCAATCTTGTGCATCCAATAAGTGATTTTTGTCATTGGTTGAACATTTATGTCATTTTCCTCCTCCCAAGGCTTATTCTAATCCTATTAGGGTTTTTAACCAATCTTGTGCATCCAATAAGTGATTTTGTGTCATTGGTTGAACATTTAAGTCATTTTCATCCTCCAAAGGTTTATTCTTATCCAGTTAGGGTTTTTAACCAATCTTGTGCATCCAATAAGTGTTTTTGTGTCATTGGTTGAACACTTAGGTCATTTTCATCCTCTCTAGGCTTATTCTAATCCAATTAGGTTCTTTAACCAATCTTGTGCATCCAATAAGTGATTTTGTGTCATTGGTTGAACATTAAGGTCATTTTCGTCCTCCGTAGTCTTATTCTAATCTAATTAGGGTTTTTAACCAATTTTGTGCCTCCAATAAGTCATTTTGGGTCATTGGTTGACCATTTAGGTCATTTTCGTCCACCCTAGGATTATTCTAATCCAATTATGGTTTTTAACCAATCTTGTGCATCCAATAAGTAATTTTGGGTCATTGGTTGAACATTTAGGTCATTTTCTTCCTCCCTAGGCTTATTCTAATTCTATTAGGGTCTTTAACCAATCTTGTGCATCCATTAAGTGATTTTGTGTCATTGGTTGAACATTTAGGTCATTTTCGTCATCCTTCGGCTTATTCTAATCCAACTAGGGTTTTTAACCAATCTTGTGCATCCAATAATTGATTTTGTGTCATTGGTTAAACATTAAGGTTATTTTCGTCCTCTGTAGTCTTATTCTAATCCAATTAGGGTTTTAACCAATCTTGTGCCTCCAATAAGTCATTTTGTGTCATTGGTTGAACATTTAGGTCATTTTCGTCCTCCCTAGGCTTATTCTTATCCAATTAGGGTTTTTAACCAATCTTGTGCATCCAATATGTGATTTTCTGTCATTGGTTGAACATTTAGGTCATTTTCGTCCTCCCTTGGCTTATTCTAATCCAATTAGGGTTTTTAACCAATCTTGTGCATCCAATATGTGATTTTGTGTCATTGGTTGAACATTTAGGTCATTTTCATCCTCCCAAGGCTTATTCTAATCCAATTAGGGTTTTTAACCAATCTTGTGCATCCAATAAGTGATTTTGTGTCATTGGTTGAACACTTAAGTCATTTTCGTCCTTTCTAGGCTTATTCTAATCCAATCAGGGTTTTTAACAAATCTTGTGCATCGAATAAGTGATTTTGTGTCATTGGTTGAACGTTTAGGTCATTTTAGTCATCCTTCGGCTTATTCTAATCCAATTAGGGTTTTTAACCAATCTTGTGCATCCAATAATTGATTTTGTGTCATTGGTTGAACATTAAGGTTATTTTCGTCATCCGTAGTCTTATTCTAATCCAATAAGGGTTTTTAACCAATCTTGTGCCTCCAATAAGTCATTTTGTGTCATTGGTTGAACATTTAGGTCATTTTTGTCCTCCCTAGGCTTATTCTAATCCAATTAGGGTCTTTAACCAATCTTGTGCATCCAATAAGTGATTTTGTGTCATTGGTTGAACATTTAGGTCATTTTCGTACTCGCTAATCTTATTCTTATCCAATTACGGTTTTTAATCAATCTTGTGCACCCAATAAGTGATTTTGTGTTATTGGTTGAACATTTAGGTCATTTTCGTCATCCTTCGGCTTATTCTCATCCAATTAGGGTTTTTAACCAATCTTGTGCATCCAATAATTGATTTTGTGCCATTGGTTGAATATTAAGGTCATTTTCGTCCTCCGTAGTCTAATTCTAATCCAATTAGGGTTTTTAACAAATCTTGTGCCTCCAATAAGTCATTTTGCGTCATTGGTTGAACATTAAGGTCATTTTCGTCCTACGTAGTCTAATTCTAATCCAATTAGGGTTTTTAACCAATCTTGTGCCTCCAATAAATCATTTTGCGTCATTGGTTTAACATTTAGGTCATTTTTTTCCTCCCTAGGCTTATTCTAATCCAATTATGGTTTTTAACCAATCTTGTGCATCGAATAAGTGATTTTGTGTCATTGGTTGAAAATTTAGGTCATTTTCGTCCTCCCTAGGCTTATTCTAATCCAATTACGGTTTTTAACCCATCTTGTGCATCCAATAATTGATTTTGTGCCATTGGTTGAACATTCAGGTCATTTTCATCCTCCCTATGCTTATTCTAATCCAATTAGGGTTTTTAACCAATCTTGTGCATCCAATAAGTGATTTTGAGTCATTGGTTGAACACTTAAGTCATTTTCGTCCTTTCTAGGCTTATTCTAATCCAATCAGGGTTTTTAACAAATCTTGTGCATCCAATAAGTGATTCTGTGTCATTGGTTGAACATTTAGGTCATTTTCGTCATCCTTCGGCTTTTTGTAATCCAATTAGGGTTTTTAACCAATCTTGTGCATCCAATAATTGATTTTGTGTCATTGGTTGAACATTAAGGTTATTTTCGTCCTCCGTAGTCTTATTCTAATCCAATTAGGGTTTTTAACCAATCTTGTGCCTCCAATAAGTCATTTTGTGTCATTGGTTGAACATTTAGGTCATTTTCGTCCTCCCTAGGTTTATTCTAATCCAATTAGGGTTTTTAACCAATCTTGTGCATCCAATATGTGATTTTCTGTCATTGGTTGAACATTTAGGTCATTTTCGTCCTCCCTTGGCTTATTCTAATCCAATTAGGGTTTTTAACCAATCTTGTGCATCCAATATGTGATTTTGTGTCATTGGTTGAACATTTAGGTCATTTTCATCCTCCCTAGGCTTATTCTAATCCAATTAGGGTTTTTAACCAATCTTGTGCATCCAATAAGTGATTTTGTGTCATTGGTTGAACACTTAAGCAATTTTCGTCCTTTCTAGGCTTATTCTAATCCAATCAGGGTTTTTAACAAATCTTGTGCATCGAATAAGTGATTTTGTGTCATTGGTTGAACGTTTAGGTCATTTTAGTCATCCTTCGGCTTATTCTAATCCAATTAGGGTTTTTAACCAATCTTGTGCATCCAATAATTGATTTTGTGTCATTGGTTGAACATTAAGGTTATTTTCGTCCTCCGTAGTCTTATTCTAATCCAATAAGGGTTTTTAACCAATCTTGTGCCTCCAATAAGTCATTTTGTGTCATTGGTTGAACATTTAGGTCATTTTCGTCCTCCCTAGGCTTATTCTAATCCAATTAGGGTCTTTAACCAATCTTGTGCATCCAATAAGTGATTTTGTGTCATTGGTTGAACATTACGGTCATTTTCGTCCTCCGTAGTCTTATTCTAATCTAA
>JBBPBQ010000004.1:22143378-22167001 GCA_037974755.1 Cicer yamashitae | reverse complement strand
TGACACAAAATCACATATTGGATACACAAGATTGGTTAAAAACCCTAATTGGATTAGAATTAGCCTAGGTAGGACGAAAATGACCTAAATGTTCAACCAATGACACAAAATGACACAAACTCACATATTGGATGCACAAGATTGGTTAAAAACCCTAATTGGATTAGAATAAGCCTAGGGAGGACGAAAATGACCAAAATGTTCAACCAAGGACACAAAATCACATATTGGATGCACAAGATTGGTTAAAAACCCTAATTGGATTAGAATAAGCCTAGGGAGGACGAAAATGACCTAAATGTTCATCCAATGACACAAAGTGACACAAAATCACATATTGGATACACAAGATTGGTTAAAAACCCTAATTGGATTAGAATAAGCCTAGGGAGGACGAAAATGACCTAAATGTTCAACCAATGACACAAAATGACACAAAATCACATATTGGATGCACAAGATTGGTTAAAAACCCTAATTGGATTAGAATAAGCCTAGGGAGGACGAAAGTGACCTAAATGTTCAACCAATAACACAAAGTGACACAAAATCACATATTAGATACACAAGATTGGTTAAAAACCCTAATTGGATTAGAATTAGCCTAGGTAGGACGAAAATGACCTAAATGTTCAACCAATGACACAAAATGACACAAAATCACATATGGGACGCAAGAGATTGGTTAAAAACCCTAATTGGATTAGAATAAGCCATGGGAGGACGAAAATGACCTAAATGTTCAACCAATGACACAAAATGACACAGAATCACATATTGGATGCACGAGATTGGTTAAAAACCCTAATTGGATTAGAATAAGCCTAGGGAGGATGAAAATGACCTAAATGTTCAACCAATGACAAAAAAATGACACAAAATCACATATTGGATGCACAAGATTGCTTAAAAACCCTAATTGGATTAGAATAAGCCTAGGGAGGACGAAAATGACCTAAATGTTCAACCAATAACACAAAGTGACACAAAATCACATATTAGATACACAAGATTGGTTAAAAACCCTAATTGGATTAGAATTAGCCTAGGTAGGACGAAAATGACCTAAATGTTCAACCAATGACACAAAATGACACAAAATCACATATTGGAGGCACAAGATTGGTTAAAAACCCTAATTGGATTAGAATAAGCCTAGGGAGGACGAAAATGACCTAAATGTTCAACCAATGACAGAAACTCACATATTGGATGCACAAGATTGGTTAAAAACCCTAATTGGATTAGAATAAGCCTAGGGAGGACGAAAATGACCTAAATGTTCAACCAATGACACAAAATCACATATTGGATGCACAAGATTGGTTAAAAACCCTAATTGGATTAGAATAAGCCTAGGGAGGACGAAAATGACCTAAATGTTCAACCAATGACACAAAATCACATATTGGATGCACAAGATTGGTTAAAAACCCTAATTGGATTAGAATAAGCCTAGGGAGGACAAAAATGACCTAAATATTCAACCGATGACACAAAATCACATATTGGATGCACAAGATTGGTTAAAAACCCTAATTGGATTAGAATAAGCCTAGGGAGGACGAAAATGACCTAAATGTTCAACCAATGACACAAAATCACATATTGGATGCACAAGATTGGTTAAAAACCCTAATTGGATTAGAATAAGCCTAGGGAGGACGAAAATGACCTAAATGTTCAACCAATGACACAAAATCACATATTGGATGCACAAGATTGGTTAAAAACCCTAATTGGATTAGAATAAGCCTAGGGAGGACAAAAATGACCTAAATGTTCAACCAATGACACAAAATCACATGTTGGATGCACAAGATTGGTTAAAAACCCTAATTGGATTAGAATAAGCCTAGGGAGGACGAAAATGACCTAAATGTTCAACCAATGACACAAAATCACATATTGGATGCACAAGATTGGTTAAAAACCCTAATTGGATTAGAATATGCCTAGGGAAGAGGAAAATGACATAAATGTTCAACCCATGACACAAAATCACATATTGGATGCACAAGATTGGTTAAAAACACTAATTGGATTAGAATAAGCCTAGGGAGGACGAAAATGACCTAAATGTTCAACCAATTACACAAAATCACATATTGGATTCACAAGATTGGTTAAAAACCCAAATTGGATTAGAATATGCCTAGGGAAGAGGAAAATGACCTAAATGTACAACCCATGACACAAAATGACACAAAATCACATATTGGATGCACAAGATTGGTTAAAAACCCTAATTGGATTAGAATATGCCTAGGGAAGAGGAAAATGACCTAAATGTTCAACCCATGACACAAAATGACACAAAATCACATATTGGATGCACAAGATTGGTTAAAAACCCTAATTGGATTAGAATAAGCCTAGGGAGGACGAAAATGACCTAAATGTTCAACCAATGACACAAAATCACATATTGGATGCACAAGATTGGTTAATATCACTAATTGGATTAGAATAAGCCTAGGGAGGACGAAAATGACCTAAATGTTCAACCAATGACACAAAATGACACCAAATCACATATTGGATGCACAAGAATTGTTAAGAACCCTAATAGGATTTGAATAAGCCTAGGGAGGACGAAAATGACCTAAATGTTCAACCAATGACACAAAATCACATATTGGATGCACAAGATTGGTTAAAATCACTAATTGGATTAGAATAAGCCTAGGGAGGACGAAAATGACCTAAATGTTCAACCAATGACACAAAATGACACAAAATCACATATTGGATGCACAAGATTGGTTAAAAACCCTAATTGGATTAGAATAAGCCTAGGGAGGACGAAAATGACCAAAATGTTCAACTGATGACACAAAATCACATATTGGATGCACAAGATTGGTTAAAAACCCTAATTGGATTAGAATAAGCCTAGGGAGGACGAAAATGACCTAAATGTTCAACCAATGACACAAAATGACACAAAATCACATATTGGATGCACAAGATTGGTTAAAAACCCTAATTGGATTAGAATAAGCCTAGGGAGGACGAAAATGACCTAAATGTTCAACCAATGACACAAAATTACACAAAATCACATATTGGATGCTCAAGATTGGTTAAAAACCCTAATTGGATTAGAATAAGCCTAGGGAGGACGAAAATGACCTAAATGTTCAACCAATGACACAAAATCACATATTGGATGCACAAGATTGGTTAAAAACCCTAATTGGATTAGAATAAGCCTAGGGAGGACGAAAATGACCTAAATGTTCAACCAATGACACAAAATCACATATTGGATGCACAAGATTGGTTAAAAACCCTAATTGGCTTAGAATAAGCCTAGGGAGGACGAAAATGACCTAAATGTTCAACCAATGACACAAAATCACATATTGGATGCACAAGATTGGTTAAAAACCCTAATTGGATTAGAATAAGCCTAGGGAGGACGAAAATGACCTAAATGTTCAACTAATGACACAAAATTACATATTGGATGCACAAGATTGATTAAAAACCCTAATTGGATTAGAATAAGCCTAGGGAGGACGAAACTGACCTAAATGTTCAACCAATGACACAAAATGACACAAAATCACATATTAGATGCACAAGATTGGTTAAAAACCCTAATTGGATCAGAATAAGCCTAGGGAGGACGAAAATGACCTAAATGTTCAACTAATGACACAAAATCACATATTGGTTGCACAAGATTGGTTAAAAACCCTAATTAGATTAGAATAAGCCTAGGGAGGACGAAAATGACCTAAATGTTCAACCAATGACACAAAATCACATATTGGATGCACAAGATTGGTTAAAAACCCTAATTGGATTAGAATAAGCCTAGGGAGGACGAAAATGACCTAAATGTTCAACCAATGACACAAAATCACACAAAATTACATATTGGATGCACAAGATTGGTTTAAAACCCTAATTGGATTAGAATAAGCCTAGGGAGGACGAAAATGACCTAAATGTTCAACCAATGACACAAAATCACATATTGGATGCACAAGATTGGTTAAAAACCCTAATTGGATTAGAATAAGCCTAGGGAGGACGAAAATGACCTAAATGTTCAACCAATGACACAAAATCACATATTGGATGCACAAGATTGGTTAAAAACCCTAATTGGATTAGAATAAGCCTAGGGAGGACGAAAATGACCTAAATGTTCAACCAATGACACAAAATCACATATTGGATGCACAAGATTGATTAAAAACCCTATTTGGATTAGAATAAGCCTAGGGAGGACGAAAATGACCTAAATGTTCAATCAATGACACAAAATCACATACTGGATGCACAAGATTGGTTAAAAACCCTAATTGGATTAGAATAAGCCTAGGGAGGACGAAAATGACCTAAATGTTCAACCAATGACACAAAATGACACAAAATCACATATTGGATGCACAAGATTGGTTAAAAACCCTATATGGATTAGAATAAACCTAGGGAGGACGGAAATGATCTAAATGTTCAATCAATGACACAAAATGACACAAAATCACATATTGGATGCACAAAATTGGTTAAAAACCCTAATTGGATTAGAATAAGCCTAGGGAGGATGAAAATGACCTAAATGTTAAGCCAATGACACAAAATCACATATTGGATGCACAAGATTGGTTAAAAACCCTAATTGGATTAGAATAAGCCTAGGGAGGACGAAAATGACCTAAATGTTCAACCAATGACACAAAATCACATATTGGATGCACAAGATTGGTTAAAAACCCTAATTGGATTAGAATAAGCCTAGGGAGGACGAAAATGACCTAAATGTTCAACCATTGACACAAAATCACATATTGGATGCACAAGATTGGTTAAAAACCCTAATTGGATTAGAATAAGCCTATGGAGGACGAAAATGACCTAAATGTTCAACCAATGACATAAAATTACACAAAATCACATATTGGATATATAAGATTGGTTAAAAACCTTAATTGGATTAGAATAAGCCTAGGGAGGACGAAAATGACCTAAATGTTCAACCAATGACACAAAATCACATATTGGATGCACAAGATTGGTTAAAAACCCTAATTGGATTAGAATAAGCCTAGGGAGGACGAAAATGACCTAAATGTTCAACCAATGACACAAAATGACACAAAATCACATATTGGATGCACAAGATTGGTTAAAGACCCTAATTGGATTAGAATAAGTCTAGGGAGGACGAAAATGACATAAATGTTCAACCAATGACACAAAATGACACAAAATCACATATTGGATGCACAAGATTGGTTAAAAACCCTAATTGGATTAGAATAAGCCTAGGGAGGACGAAAATGACCAAAATGTTCAACCAATGACACAAACTCACATATTGGATGCACAAGATTGGTTAAAAACCCTAATTGGATTAGAATAAGCCTAGGGAGGATGAAAATGACCAAAATGTTCAACCAATGACACAAAATCACATATTGGATGCACAAGATTGGTTAAAAACCCTAATTGGATTAGAACAAGCTTAGGGAGGACGAATATCACCTATATGTTCAACCAAAGACACAAAATGACACAAAATCACATAATGGATGCACAAGATTGGTTAAAAACCCTAATTAGATTAGAATAAGCCTAGGGAGGACGAAAATGACCTAAATGTTCAACCAATGATACAAAATCACATATTGGATGCACAAGATTGGTTAAAAACCCTAATTTGATTAGAGTAACCCTGGGGAGGACGAAAATGACATAAATGTTCAACCAATGACACAAAATCACATATTGGATGCACAAGATTGGTTAAAAACCCTAATTGGATTAGAATAAGCCTAGGGAGGACGAAAATGACCTAAATGTTCAACCAATGACACAAAATCACATATTGGATGCACAAGATTGGTTAAAAACCCTAATTGGATTAGAATAAGCCTAGGGAGGACGAAAATGACCTAAATGTTCAACCAATCACACAAAATCAAATATTGGATGCACAAGATTGGTTAAAAACCCTAATTGGATTAGAATAAGCCTAGGAAGGACGAAAATGATCTAAATGTTCAACCAATGACACAAAATCACATATTGGATGCACAAGATTGGTTAAAAACCTTAATTGGATTAGAATAAGCCTAGGGAGGACAAAAATGACATAAATGTTCAACCAATGACACAAAATCACATATTGGATGCACAAGATTGGTTAAAAACCCTAATTGGATTAGAATAAGCCTAGGGAGGACGAAAATGACCTAAATGTTCAACCAATGACACAAAATCACATATTGGATGCACAAGATTGGTTAAAAACCCTAATTGGATTAGAATAAGCCTAGGGAGGACGAAAATGACCTATATGTTAAACCAATGACCCAAAATGACACAAAATCACATATTGGATGCACAAGATTGGTTAAAAACCATAATTGGATTAGAATAAGGCTAGGGAGGACGAAAATGACCTAAATGTTCAACCAATGGTACAAAATCACATATTGGATGCACAAGATTGGTTAAAAACCCTAATTGGATTAGAATAAGCCTAGGGAGGACGAAAATGACCTAAATGTTCAACCAATGACACAAAATCACATATTGGATGCACAAGATTGGTTAAAAACCCTAATTGGATTAGAATAAGCCTAGGGAGGACGAAAATGACCTAAATGTTCAACCAATGACACAAAATCACATATTGGATGCACAAGATTGGTTAAAAACCCTAATTGGATTAGAATAAGCCTAGGGAGGACAAAAATGACCTAAATATTCAACCAATGACAAAAAATCACATATTGGATGCACAAGATTGGTTAAAAACCCTAATTGGATTAGAATAAGCCTAGGGAGGACGAAAATGACCTAAATGTTCAACCAATGACACAAAATCACATATTGGATGCACAAGATTGGTTAAAAACCCTAGTTGGATTAGAATAAGCCTAGGGATCACGAAAATGACCTAAATGTTCAACCAATGACACTAAATCACATATTGGATGCACAAGATTGGTTAAAAACCCAAATTGGATTAGAATAAGCCAAGGTAGGACGAAAATGACCTAAATGTTCAACCAATGACACAAAATCACATATTGGATGCACAAGATTGGTTAAAAACCCTAATTGGATTAGAATAAGCCTAGGGAGGACGAAAATGACCTAAATGTTCAACCAATGACACAAAATGACACAAAATCACATATTGGATGCACAAGATTGGTTAAAAACCCTAATTGGATTAGAATAGGCCTAAGGAGGAATAAAATGACCTAAATGTTCAACCAATGACACAAAATGACACAAAATCACATATTGGATGCACAAGATTGGTTAAAAACCCTAATTGGATTAGAATAAGCCTAGGGAGGACGAAAATGACCTAAATGTTCAACCAATGACACAAAATCACATATTGGATGCACAAGATTGGTTAAAAACCCTAATTGGATTAGAATAAGCCTAGGGAGGACGAAAATGACCTAAATGTTGAACCATTGACACAAAATGACACAAAATTACATATTGAATGCACAAGATTGGTTAAAAACCCTAATTGGATTAGAATAAGCCTAGGGAGGACGAAAATTACCTAAATGTTCAACCAATGACACAAAATCACATGTTGGATGCACAAGATTGGTTAAAAACCCTAATTGGATTAGAATAAGCCTAGGGAGGACGAAAATGACCTAAATGTTCAACCAATGACACAAAATGACACAAAATCACATATTGGATGCACAAGATTGGTTAAAAACACTAATTGGATTAGAATAAGCCTAGGGAGGACGAAAATGACCTAAATGTTCAACCAATAACACAAAATGACACAAAATCACATATTGAATGCACAAGATTGGTTAAAAACCCTAATTGGATTAGAATCAGCCTAGGGAGGACGAAAATGACCTAAATGTTCAACCAATGACCCAAAAAGACACAAAATCACATATTGGATGCAAAGATTGGTTGAAAACCCTAATTGGATTAGAATAAGCCTAGGGGGGACGAAAATGACCTAAATGTTCAACCAATGACACAATCACATATTGGATGCACAAGATTGGTTAAAAACGCTAATTGGATTAGAATAAGCCTAGGGAGGACGAAAATGACCTAAATGTTCAACCAATGACACAAAATGACACAAAATCACATATTGGATGCAAAGATTGGTTAAAAACCCTAATTGGATTAGAATAAGCCTAGGGAGGACGAAAATGACCTAAATGTTCAACCAATGACACAAAATCACATATTGGATGCACAAGATTGGTTAAAAACCCTAATTGGATTAGAATAAGCCTAGGGAGGACGAAAATGACCTAAATGTTCAACCAATGACACAAAATCACATATTGGATGCACAAGATTGGTTAAAAACCCTAATTGGATTAGAATAAGCCTAGGGAGGATGAAAATGACCTAAATGTTCAACGAATGACACAAAATCACATATTGGATGCACAAGATTGGTTAGAAACCCTAATTGGATTAGAATAAGCCTAGGGAGGACGAAAATGACCTAAATGTTCAACCAATGACACATAATCTCATATTGGATGCACAAGATTGGTTAAAAACCCTAATTGGATTAGAATAAGCCTAGGGAGGACGAAAATGACCTAAATGTTCAACCAATGACACAAAATGACACAAAATCACATATTGGATGCACAAGATTGGTTAAAAACCCTAATTGGATTAGAATAAGCCTAGGGAGGACGAAAATGACCTAAATGTTCAACCAATGACACAAAATCACATATTGGATGCCAAAGATTGGTTTAAAACCATAATTGGATTAGAATAAGCCTAGGGAGGACGAAAATGACCTAAATGTTCAACCAATGACACAAAAGGACACAAAATCACATTGGATGCACAAGATTGGTTAAAAACCCTAATTGGATTAGAATAAGCCTGGGGAGGACGAAAATGACCTAAATGTTCAACCAATGACACAAAAGGACACAAAATCACATATTGGATGCACAAGATTGGTTAAAAACCCTAATTGGATTAGAATAAGCCTAGGGAGGACGAAAATGACCTAAATGTTCAACCAATGACAAAAAATCACATATTGGATGCACAAGATTGGTTAAAAACCCTAATTGCTTAGGATAAGCCTAGGGAGGACGAAAATGACTTAAATGTTCAACCAATGACACAATGACACAAAATCACATATTGGATGCACAAGATTGGTTAAAAACCCTAATTGGATTAGAATAAGCCTAGGGAGGACGAAAATGACCTAAATGTTCAACCAATGACACAAAATCACATATTGGATGCACAAGATTGGTTAAAAACCCTAATTGGATTAGAATAAGCCTAGGGAGGACCAAAATGACCTAAATGTTGAACCAATGACACAAAATGACATATTGGATGCACAAGATTGGTTAAAAACCCTAATTGGATTAGAATAAGCCTAGGGAGGACGAAAATGACCTAAATGTTCAACCAATGACACAAAATGACACAAAATCACATATTGGATGCACAAGATTTGTTAAAAACCCTAATTGGTTTAGAATAAGCCTAGGGAGGACGAAAATGACCTAAATGTTCAACCAATGACACAAAATCACATATTGGATGCACAAGATTGGTTAAAAACCCTAATTGGATTAGAATAAGCCTAGGGAGGACGAAAATGACCTAAATGTTCAACCAATGACACAAAATCATATATTGGATGCAGAAGATTGGTTAAAAACCCTAATTGGATTAGAATAAGCCTAGGGAGGACGAAAATGACCTAAATGTTAAACCAATGACACAAAATCACATATTGGATGCACAAGATTGAATAAAAACCCTAATCGGATTAGAATAAGCCTAGGGAAGACGAAAACGACCTAAATGTTCAACTGATGACACAAAATGACACAAAATCACATATTGGATGCACAAGATTGGTTAAAAACCCTAATTGGATTAAAATAAGCCTAGGGAGGACGAAAATGACCTAAATGTTCAACCAATGACACAAAATGACACAAAATCACATATTGGATGCACAAGATTGGTTAAAAACCCTAATTGGATTAGAATAAGCCTAGGGAGGACGAAAACGACCTAAATGTTCAACCAATGACACAAATTCATATATTGGATGCACAATATTGGTTAAAAACCCTAATTGGATTAGAATAAGCCTAGGGAGGACGAAAATGACCTAAATGTTCAACCAATGACACAAAATCACATATTGGATGCACAAGATTGGTTAAAAACCCTAATTGGATTAGAATAAGCCTAGGGAGGACGAAAATGACCTAAATGTTCAACCAATGACACAAAATCACATATTGGATGCAGAAGATTTGTTAAAAACCCTAATTGGATTAGAATAAGCCTAGGGAGGACGAAAATGACCTAAATGTTCAACCAATGACACAAAATCACATATTGGATGCACAAGATTGGTTAAAAACCCTAATTGGATTAGAATAAGCCTAGGGAGGACGAAAATGACCTAAATGTTCAACCAATGACACAAAATGACACAAAATCACATATTGGATGAACAAGATCGGTTAAAAACCCTAATTGGATTAGAATAAGCCTAGGGAGGACGAAAATGACCTAAATGTTCAACCAATGAAACAAAATGACACAAAATCACATATTGGATGCACAAGATTGGTTAAAAACCCTAATTGGATTAGAATAAGCCTAGGGAGGATGAAAATGACCTCAATGTTCAACTAGTGACACAAAATCACATATTGGATACACAAGATTGGTTAAAAACGCTAATTGGATTAGAATAAGCCTAGGGAGGACGAAAATGACCTAAATGTTCAACCAATGACACAAAATGACACAAAATCACATATTGGATGCACAAGATTGGTTAAAAACCCTAATTGGATTAGAATAAGCCTAGGGAGGACGAAAATGACCTAAATGTTCAACCAATGACACAAAATGACACAAAATCACATATTGGATGCACAAGATTGGTTAAAAATCCAAATTGGTTTAAATTAAACCTAGGGAGGACGAAAATGACCTAAATGTTCAACCAATGACACAAAATGACACAAAATCACATATTGGATGCATAAGATTGGTCAAAAACCCTAATTGGATTAGAATAAGCCTAGCGAGGACGAAAATGACCTAAATGTTCAACCAATGACACAAAATGACACAAAATCACATATTGGATGCACAAGATTGGTTAAAAACCCAAATTGGGTGAGAATAAGCCTAGGGAGGACGAAAATGACCTAAATGTTCAACCAATGACACAAAATGACACAAAATCACATAATGGATGCATAAGATAGGTTAAAAACCCTAATTGGATTAGAATAAGCCTAGCGAGGACGAAAATGACCTAATTGGATTACCAATGACATAAAATCACTTATTATATGCACAAGATTGGTTAAAAACCCTAATTGGATTACAATAAGCATAGGGAGGACCAAAATGACCCAAATGTTCAACCAATGACACAAAATCACATATTGGATGCACATGATTGGTTAAAAACCCTAATTGTATTAGAATAAGTTTAGCGAGGACGAAAATGACCTAATTGGATTACAAATGACACAAGATCACTTATTATATGAACAAGATTGGTTAAAAACCCTAATTGGATTAGAATAAGCCTAGGGAGGACGAAAATGACCTAAATGTTCAACCAATGACACAAAATCACATATTGGATGCACAAGATTGGTTAAAAACCCTAATTGGATTAGAATAAGCCTAGGGAGGACGAAAATGACCTAAATGTTCAACCAATGACACAAAATCACATATTGGATGTAGAAGATTGGTTAAAAACCCTAATTGGATTAGAATAAGCCTGGGGAGGACGAAAATGACCTAAATGTTCAACCAATGACACAAAATGACCCAAATTCACATATTGCATGCACAAGATTGGTTAAAAACCCTAATTTGATTAGTATAAGCCTAGGGAGGACGAAAATCACCTAAATGTTCAACCAATGGAACAAAATGACACAAAATCACATATTGGATGCACAAGATTGGTTAGAAACCCTAATTGGATTAGAATAAGCTAGGGAGGACGAAAATGACCAAAATGTTCAACCAATGACACAAAATCACATATTGGATGCACAAGATTGGTTAAAAACCCTAATTGGATTAGAATAAGCCTAGGGAGGACGAAAATGACCTAAATGTTCAACCAATGACACAAAATCACATATTGGATGTAGAAGATTGGTTAAGAACCCTAATTGGATTAGAATAAGCCTGGGGAGGACGAAAATGACCTAAATGTTCAACCAATGACACAAAATGACACAAAATCACATATTGGATGCACAAGAGTGGTTAAAAACCCTAATTGGATTAGTATAAGCCTAGGGAGGACGAAAATCACCTAAATGTTGAACCAATGACACAAAATGACACAAAATCACATATTGGATGCACAAGATTGGTTAGAAACCCTAATTGGATTAGAATAAGCCTAGGGAGGACGAAAATGACCAAAATGTTCAACCAATGACACAAAATCACATATTGGATGCACAAGATTGGTTAAAAACCCTAATTGGATTAGAATAAGCCTAGGGAGGACGAAAATGACCTAAATGTTCAACCAATGACCCAAAATGACACAAAATGACATATTGGATTCACAAGATTGGTTAAAATCCCTTATTGGATTAGAATAAGCCTAGGGAGGACGAAAATGACCAAAATGTTCAACCAATGACACAAAATCACATATTGGATGCACAAGATTGGTTAAAAACCCTAATTGGATTAGAATAAGCCTAGGGAGGACGAAAATGACCTAAATGTTCATCCAATGACACAAAGTGACACAAAATCACATATTGGATACACAAGATTGGTTAAAAACCCTAATTGGATTAGAATAAGCCTAGGGAGGACGAAAATCACCTATATGTTCAACCAAAGACACAAAATGACACAAAATCACATATTAGATGCACAAGATTGGTTAAAAACCCTATTTAGATTAGAATAAGTCTAGGGAGGACGAAAATGACCTAAATGTTCAACCAATGACACAAAATGACACAAAATCTCATATTGGATGCACAAGATTGGTTAAAAACCCTAATTGGATTAGAATAAGCCTGGGGAGGACGAAAATGACCTAAATGTTCAACCAATGACACAAAATCACATATTGGATGCACAAGATTGGTTAAAATCCATAATTGGATTAGAATAAGCCTAGGGAGGACGAAAATAACCTAAATGTTCAACCAATGACACAAAATCACTTATTGGATGCACAAGATTAGTTAAAATCCCTATTTGGATTAGAATAAGCCTAGGGAGGACGAAAATGACCTAAATGTTCAACCAATGAAAAAAAATCACTTATTGGATGCACAAGATTAGTTAAAAACCCTAATTGGATTAGAATAAGCCTAGGGAGGACCAAAATAACGTAAATGTTCAACTAATGACACAAAATCACTTATTGGATGCCAAAGACTGGTTAAAAACCCTATTTAAATTTGAATAAGTCATAGGATGAGGAAAATGACCTAAATGTTGAACCAATGACACAACCGCACTTATTGGATGCACAAGAATGGTTAAAAATCCTAATTGGATTAGAACAAGCCTAGGGAGGACGAAAATGACATAAATGTTCGACCAATAACAAAAAATCACTTATTGGATGCATAAGATTTGTTAAAAACCCTAATTGGATTAGAATAAGCCTAGGGAAGACAAAAAATGACCTAAATGTTCAACCAATGACACAAAGTCACTTATTGGATCCACCAGATTGGTTAGAAACCCTAATTGAATTTGAATAAGCCGAGGGAGGACGAAAATGACCTAAATGTTAATCCAGTGACACAAACGCACTTATTGGATGCACAAGATTGGTTAAAAACCCTAATTGGAATAGAATAAACATAGGGAGGACGAAAATAACATAAATGTTAAACCAATGACACAAATGCACATTTTGGATGCACAAGATTGGTTCAAAACGCTAATTGGATTAGAATACGCCAAGCGAGGACGAAAATGACCTAAATGTTCAACCAATGACACAAAAGCACCTATTGGATGCACAAGATTTGTTAAAAACCCTAATTGGATAAGAATAAGCCTAGGGAGGACGAAAATGACCTAAATGTTCAACCAATGACACAAAATCACTTATTGGATGCACAAGATTGGTTAAAATCCCTAATTGGATGAGAATAAGCCTAGGGAGGACGAAAATGACCTAAATCTTCAACCAATGACACCAAATCACTTATTGGATGCACAAGATTGGTTAAAAACCCTATTTGGATTAGAATAAGTCAAATGATGATGAAAATGACCTAAATGTTGAACCAATGACACATCTGCACTTATTGGTTGCACAAGATTGGTTAAAAACCCTAATTGCATCACAGTAAGCCTAGGGAGGACGAAAATGACCCAAATGTTCAACAAATGACACAAAATCACTTATTGGATGCACAAGATTGGTTAAAAACCCTAATTGGATTAGAATAAGCCTAGAGAGGACGAAAATGACCTAAATGTTCAACCAATGACACAAAATCACTTATTGGATGCAGAAGATTGGTTAAAAACCCTAATTGGATTAGAATAAGCCTAGGGACGACGAAAATGACCTAAATGTTCAAACAATGACACCATGTCACTTATTGGATGCACAAGATTGGTTCAAAACCCTAATTGGATTAGAATAAGCCTAGGGACGACGAAAATGACCTACATGTCCAAACAATGACACAATGTCACTTATTGAATGCACAAGATTGGCTAAAAACCCTAATTGGATTAGAATGAGCCAAGGGAGGACGAAAATGACCTAAATGTTCAACCAATGAAAAAAAATCACTTATTGGATGCACAAGATTAGTTAAAAACCCTAATTGGATTAGAATAAGCCTAGGGACGACGAAAATGACCAAACTGTTCCACCAATGACAAAAAATCACTTATTGAATGCACAAGATTGGTTAAAATCCCTAATTGGATTAGAAAAAGCCTAGAGAGGACGAAAATGACCTAAATGTTAAACCAATGACATAAAATCACTTATTGGATGCAGAAGATTGGTTAAAAACCCTAACTGGATTAGAATAAGCCTAGGGACGACGAAAAGAGCCTAAATGTTCAGACAATGATACAATGTCACTTATTGGATGCACAAGATTGGTTCAAAACCCTAATTGGATTAGAATAAGCCTAGGGACGACGAAAATCTCCTACATGTTCAAACAATGACACAATGTCACTTATTGAATGCAGAAGATTGGCTAAAAACCCTAATTGGATTAGAATGAGCCAAGGGAGGACGAAAATGACCTAAATGTTCAACCAATGACACAAAATCACATATTGGATGCACAAGATTGGTTAAAAACCCTAATTGGATTAGAATAAGCCTAGGGAGGACGAAAATGACCTAAATGTTCAACCAATGACACAAAATGACACAAAATCACATATTGGATGCACAAGATTGGTTAAAAACCCTAATTGGATTAGAATAAGCCTTGGGAGAACGAAAATGACAAAAATTTTCAACGAATGACACAAAATCACATATTGGATGCACAAGATTGGTTAAAAATCCTAATTGGATTAGAATAAGCCTAGGGAGGACGAAAATGACCTAAATGTTCAACCAATGACACAAAATGACAAAAAATCAGATATTGGATGCACAAGATTGTTTAAAAATCCTAATTGGATTAGAATAAGCCTAGGGAGGACGAAAATGACCTAAATGTTAAGCCAATGACACAAAATCACATATTGGATGCACAAGATTGGTTAAAAACCCTAATTGGATTAGAATAAGCCTAGGGAGGACGAAAATGACCTAAATGTTCAACCAATGACACAAAATGACACAAAATCACATATTGGATGCACAAGATTGGTTAAAAACCCTAATTGGATTAGAATAAGCCTTGGGAGAACGAAAATGACAAAAATTTTCAACGAATGACACAAAATCACATATTGGATGCACAAGATTGGTTAAAAATCCTAATTGGATTAGAATAAGCCTTGGGAGGACGAAAATGACCTAAATGTTCAACCAATGACACAAAATGACAAAAAAATCACATATTGGATGCACAAGATTGGTTAAAAACCCTAATTGGATTAGAATAAGCCTAGGGAGGACGAAAATGACCTAAATGTTCAACCAATGACACAAAATGACACAAAATCACATATTGGATGCACAAGATTGGTTAAAAACCCTAATTGGATTAGAATAAGCCTATGGAAGACGAAAATGACCCAAATGTTCAACCAATGACACAAAATGACATATTCGATGCACAAGATTGGTTAAAAACCCTAATTGGATTAGAATAACCTTAGGGAGGACGAAAATGACCTAAATGTTCAACCAATGACACAAAATCACATATTGGATGCACAAGATTGGTTAAAAATCCTAATTGGATTAGAATAAGCCTAGGGAGGACGAAAATGACCTAAATTTTCAACCAATGACACAAAATGACACAAAATCACATATTGGATGCACAAGATTGGTTAAAAACCCTAATTGGATTAGAATAAGCCTAGCGAGGACGAAAATGACCTAATTGGATTACCAATGACACAAAATAACTTATTATATGCACAAGATTGGTTAAAATACCTAATTGGATTAGAATAAGCCTAGGGAGGACGAAAATGACCTAAATGTTCAACCAATGACACAAAATCACATATTGGATGCACAAGATTGGTTAAAAACCCTAATTGGATTAGAATAAGCCTAGGGAGGACGAAAATGACCTAAATGTTCAACCAATGACACAAAATCACATATTGGATGCACAAGATTGATTAAAAACCCTATTTGGATTAGAATAAGCCTAGGGAGGACGAAAATGACCTAAATGTTCAATCAATGACACAAAATCACATACTGGATGCACAAGATTGGTTAAAAACCCTAATTGGATTAGAATAAGCCTAGGGAGGACGAAAATGACCTAAATGTTCAACCAATGACACAAAATGACACAAAATCACATATTGGATGCACAAGATTGGTTAAAAACCCTAATTGGATTAGAATAAGCCTAGGGAGGACGAAAATGACCTAAATGTTCAACCAATGACACAAAATGACACAAAATTATATATTGCATGCACAAGATTGGTTAAAAACCCTAATTGGATTAGAATAGGCCTAGGGAAAACGAAAATGACCTAAATGTTATACCAATGACACAAAATGACACAAAATCACATATTGGATGCACATGATCGGTTAAAAACCCTAATTGGATTAGAATAAGCCTAGGGAGGACCAAAATGACCTAAATGTTCAACCAATGACACAAAATGACACAAAATCACATATTGGATGCACAAGATTGGTTAAAAACCCTAATTGGATTAGAATAAGCCTAGGGAGGACGAAAATGACCTAAATGTTCAACCAATGACACAAAATGACACAAAATCACATATTGGATGCACAAGATTGGTTAAAAACCCTAATTGGATTAGAATAAGCCTAGGGAGGACGAAGAAGACCTAAATGTTCAACCAATGACACAAAATCACATATTAGATGCACAAGATTGGTTACAAACCCTAATTGGATTAGAATATGCCTAGGGAGGACGAAAATGACCTAAATGTTCAACCAATGACACAAAATGACACAAAATCACATATTGGATGCACAAGATTGGTTAAAAACCCTAATTGGATTAGAATTAGCCTAGGGAGGACGAAAATGACCTAAATGTTCAACCGATGACAAAAAATGACTCAAAATCACATATTGGATGCACAAGATTGGTTAAAAACCCTAATATGATTAGAATAAGCCTAGGGAGGACGAAAATGACCTAAATGTTCAACCAATGACACAAAATGACACAAAATCACATATTGGATGCACAAGATTGGTTAAAAACCCTAATTGGATTAGAATAAGCCTAGGGAGGACGAAAATGACCTAAATGTTCAACCAATGACACAAAATGACACAAAATCACATATTGGATGCACAAGATTGGTTAAAAATCCTAATTGGATTAGAATAAGCCTAGGGAGGACGAAAATGACATAAATGTTCAACCAATGACACAAAATCACATATTGGATGCACAAGATTGGTTAAAAACCCTAATTGGATTAGAATAAGCCTAGGGAGGACGAAAATGACCTAAATGTTCAACCAATGACACAAAATCACATATTGGATGCACAAGATTGATTAAAAACCCTTATTGGATTAGAATAAGCCTAGGGAGGACGAAAATGACCTAAATGTTCAACCAATGACAAAAAATGATACGAAATCACATACTGGATGCACAAGATTGGTTGAAAACCCTAATTGGATTAGAATAAGCCTAGGGAGGACGAAAATGACCTAAATGTTCAACCAATCACAAAATCACATATTGGATGCACAAGATTGGTTAAAAACCCTGATTGGATTAGAATAATCCTAGGGAGGACGAAAATGACATAAATGTTCAACCAATGACACAAAATGACACAAAATCACATAATGGATGCACAAGATTGGTTAAAAACCCTAATTGGATTAGAATAAGCCTAGGGAGGACGAAAATGACCTAAATGTTCAACCAATGACACAAAATCACATATTGGTTGCACAAGATTGGTTAAAAACCCTAATTGGATTAGAATAAGCCTAGGGAGGACGAAAATGAACTAAATGTTCAACCAATGACACAAAATGACACAAAATCACATATTGGATGCACAAGATTGGTTAAAAACCCTAATTGGATTAGAATAAGCCTAGGGAGGACGAAAATGACCTAAATGTTCAACCAATGACACAAAATGACACAAAATCACATATTGCATGCACAAGATTGGTTAAAACCTTATTGGATTAGAATAAGCCTAGGGAGGACGAAAATGACCTAAATGTTCAACCAATGACACAAAATGACACAAAATCACATATTGGATGCACAAGATTGGTTAAAAACCCTAATTGGATTAGAATAAGCCTAGGGAGGACGAAAATGACCTAAATGTTGAACCAATGACACAAAATTACACAAAATCACATACTGGATGCACAAGATTGGTTAAAAACCCTAATTGGATTAGAATTAGCCTAGGGAGGACGAAAATGACCTAAATGTTCAATCAATGACACAAAATCACATATTGGATGCACAAGATTGGTTAAAAACCCTAATTGGATTAGAATAAGCCTAGGGAGGACGAAAATGACCTAAATGTTCAACCAATGACACAAAATGACACAAAATCACATATTGGATGCACAAGATTGGTTAAAAACCCTAATTGGATTAGAATAAGCCTAGGGAGGACGAAAATGACCTAAATGTTCAACCAATGACACAAAACAACACATAATCACATATTGGATGCACAAGATTGGTTAAAAACCCTAATTGGATTAGAATAAGCCTGTGGAGGACGAAAATGACCTAAATGTTCAACCAATGACACAAAATCACATATTGGACGCACAAGATTGGTTAAAAACGCTAATTGGATTAGAATAAGCCTAGGGAGGACGAAAATGACCTAAATTTTCAACCAATGACACCAAATCACATATTGGATGCACAAGATTGGTTAAAAACCCTAATTGGATTAGAATAAGCCTAGGGAGGACGAAAATGACCTAAATGTTCAACCAATGACACAAAATGACACAAAATCACATATTGGATGCACAAGATTGGTTAAAAACCCTAATTGGATTAGAATAAGCCTAGGGAGGACGAAAATGACCTAAACGTTCAACCAATGACACAAAATCACATATTGGATGCACAAGATTGGATAAAAACCCTAATTAAATTAGAATAAGCCTAGGGAGGACGAAAATGACCTAAATGTTCAACCAATGACACAAAATGACTTATTGGATGCACAACATTGTTTAAAACCCCTAATTGGATTAGAATAAGCCTAGGGAGGACGAAAATGACCTAAATGTTCAACCAATGACACAAAATGACACAAAATCACATATTGGATGCACAAGATTGGTTAAAAACCCTAATTGGATTAGAATAAGCCTAGGGAGGACGAAAATGACCTAAATGTTCAACCAATGACACAAAATGACACAAAATCACATATTGGATGCACAAGATTGGTTAAAAACCCTAATTGGATTAGAATAAGCGTAGGGAGGACGAAAATGACCAAAATGTTCAACCAATGACACAAAATCACATATTGGATGCACAAGATTGGTTAAAAACCCTAATTGGATTCGAATAAGCCTAGGGAGGACGAAAATGACCTAAATGTTCATCCAATGACACAAAGTGACACAAAATCACATATTGCATACACAAGATTGGTTAAAAACCCTAATTGGATTAGAATAAGCCTAGGGAGGACGAAAATCACCTATATGTTCAACCAAAGAGACAAAATGACACAAAATCACATATTGGATGCACAAGATTGGTTAAAAACCCTAATTAGATTAGAATAAGCCTAGGGAGGACGAAAATGACCTAAATGTTCAATCAATGACACAAAATCACATATTGGATGCACAAGATTGGTTAAAAACCATAATTTGATTAGAGTAAGCCTGGGGAGGACGAAAATGACATAAATGTTCAACCAATGACACAAAATGACTCAACATCACATATTGGATGCACAAAATTTGTTAAAAACCCTAATTGGATTAGGATAAGCCTAGGGAGGACGAAAATGACCTAAATGTTCAACCAATGACACAAAATCTCATATTGGATGCACAAGATTGGTTAAAAACCCTAATTGGATTAGAATAAGCCTAGGGAGGACGAAAATGACCTAAATGTTCAACCAATGACACAAAATCACATATTGGATGCACAAGATTGGTTAAAATCCCTAATTGGATTAGAATAAGCCTAGGGAGGACGAAAATAACCTAAATGTTCAACCAATGACACAAAATCATTTATTGGATGCACAAGATTAGTTAAAATCCCTATTTGGATTAGAATAAGCCAAGGGAGGACGAAAATGACCTAAATGTTCAACCAATGAAAAAAAATCACTTATTGGATGCACAAGATTAGTTAAAAACCCTAATTGGATTAGAATAAGCCTAGGGAGGACCAAAATAACGTAAATGTTCAACTAATGACACAAAATCACTTATTGGATGCCCAAGACTGGTTAAAAACCCTATTTAAATTTGAATAAGTCATAAGATGAGGAAAATGACCTAAATGTTGAACCAATGACACAACCGCACTTATTGGATGCACAAGAATGGTTAAAAATCCTAATTGGATTAGAACAAGCCTAGGGAGGACGAAAATGACATAAATGTTCAACCAATAACACAAAATCACTTATTGGATGCACAAGATTGGTTAAAAACCCTAATAGGATTAGAATAAGCCTCGGGAAGACAAAAAATGACCTAAATGTTCAACCAATGACACAAAGTCACTTATTGGATCCACCAGATTGGTTAGAAACCCTAATTGAATTTGAATAAGCCTAGGGAGGACGAAAATGACCTAAATGTTAATCCAGTGACACAAACGCACTTATTGGATGCACAAGATTGGTTAAAAACCCTAATTGGAATAGAATAAACCTAGGGTGGACGAAAATAACCTAAATGTTAAACCAATGACACAAACGCACATTTTGGATGCACAAGATTGGTTAAAAACGCTAATTGGATTAGAATACGCCAAGCGAGGACGAAAATGACCTAAATGTTCAACCAATGACACAAAAGCACCTATTGGATGCACAAGATTTGTTAAAAACCCTAATTGGATAAGAATAAGTCTAGGCAGGACGAAAATGACCTAAATGTTCAACCAATGACACAAAATCACTTATTGGATGCACAAGATTGGTTAAAATCCGTAATTGAATGAGAATAAGCCTAGGGAGGACGAAAATGACCTAAATCTTCAACCAATGACACCAAATCACTTATTGGATGCACAAGATTGGTTAAAAACCCTATTTGGAGTAGAATAAGTCAAATGATGATGAAAATGACCTAAATGTTGAACCAATGACACATCCGCACATATTGGTTGCACAAGATTGGTTAAAAACCCTAATTGCATCACAGTAAGCCTAGGGAGGACGAAAATGACCCAAATGTTCAACAAATGACACAAAATCACTTATTGGATGCAGAAGATTGGTTAAAAACCCTAATTGGATTAGAATAAGCCTAGAGAGGACGAAAATGACCTAAATGTTCAACCAATGACACAAAATCACTTATTGGATGCAGAAGATTGGTTAAAAACCCTAATTGGATTAAAATAAGCCTAGGGACGACGAAAATGACCTAAATGTTCAAACAATGACACAATGTCACTTATTGGATGTACAAGATTGGTTCAAAACCCTAATTGGATTAGAATGAGCCAAGGGAGGACGAAAATGACCTACATGTTCAAAGAATGACACAATGTCACTTATTGAATGCACAAGATTGGCTAAAAACCCTAATTGGATTAGAATGAGCCAAGGGAGGACGAAAATAACCTAAATATTAATTCAGTGACACAAACGCACTTATTGGATGCACAAGATTGGTTAAAAACCCTAATTGGAATAGAATAAACCTATGGAGGACGAAAATAACCTAGATGTTAAACCAATGACACAAACGCACATTTTGGATGCACAAGATTGGTTAAAAAGGCTAATTGGATTAGAATACGCCAAGCAAGGACGAAAATGACCTAAATGTTCAACCAATGACACAAAAGCACCTATTGGATGCACAAGATTTGTTAAAAACCCTAATTGGATAAGAATAAGCCTAGGGAGGACGAAAATGACCTAAATGTTCAACAAATGACACCAAATCACTTATTGGATGCACAAGATGTGTTAAAAACCCTATTTGGATTAGAATAAGTCAAATGATGATGAAAATGACCTAAATGTTGAACCAATGACACATCTGCACTTATTGGTTGCACAAGATTGGTTAAAAACCCTAATTGCATTACAGTAAGCCTAGGAAGGACGAAAATGACCCAAATGTTCAACCAATGACACAAAATCACTTATTGGATGCACAAGATTGGTTAAAAACCCTAATTGGATTAGAATAAGCCTAGAGAGGACGAAAATGACCTAAATGTTCAACCAATGACACAAAATCACGTATTAGATGCACAAGATTGGTTAAAAACCCTAATTGGATTAGAATAAGCCTAGGGATGACGAAAATGACCTAAATGTTCAAACAATGACACAATGTCACTTATTGGATGTACAAGATTGGTTCAAAACCCTAATTGGATTAGAATAAGCCTACGGACGACGAAAATGACCTAAATGTTCAAACAATGACACAATGTCACTTATTGGATGCACAAGATTGGTTAAAAACCCAAATTGGATTAGAATGAGCCAAGGGAGGAAGAAAATGACCTAAATGTTCAACCAATGACACAAAATCACTTATTGGATGCACAAGATTGGGTTAAAACCCTAATTGGATTAGAATAAGCCTAGGGAGGACGAATATGACCAAAATGTTCAACCAATGACACAAAATCACTTATTGGATGCACAAGATTGGTTAAAATCCCTAATTGGATGAGAATAAGCCTAGGGAGGACCAAAATAACGTAAATGTTCAACCAATGACACAAAATCA
>JBBPBQ010000004.1:22124314-22140520 GCA_037974755.1 Cicer yamashitae | reverse complement strand
AGAATAAGCCTAGGGAAGACAAAAAATGACCTAAATGTTCAACCAATGACACAAAGTCACTTATTGGATCCACCAGATTGGTTAAAAACCCTAATTGAATTAGAATAAGCCTAGGGAGGACGAAAATAACCTAAATGTTAAACCAATGACACAAACGTACTTATTGGATGCACAAGATTGGTTAAAAACGCTAATTGGATTAGAATAAGCCATGGGAGGACGAAAATGACCTAAATGTTCAACCACTGACAAAAAATCATTTATTGGATGCACAAGATTGGTTAAAAACCCTAATTGGATAAGAATAAGCCTAGGCATGACGAAAATGACCTAAATGTTCAACCAATGACACAAAATCAATTATTGGATGCACAAGATTGGTTAAAATCCCTAATTGGATGAGAATAAGCCTAGGGAGGACGAAAATGACCTAAATGTTCAACCAATGACACCAAATCACTTATTGGATGCAAGGGATTGGTTAAAAACCCTATTTGGATTAGAATAAGTCAAATGATGATGAAAATGAGCTAAATGTTGAACCAATGACACAGCCGCACTTATTGGATGCACAAGATTGGTTAAAAACCCTAATTGGATTACAGTAAGCCTAGGGAGGACGAAAATGACCCAAATGTTCAACCAATGACACAAAGTCATTTATTAGATCCACAAGATTGGTTAAAAACCCTATTTGAATTAGAATAAGCCTAGGGAGGACGAAAATGACCTAAATATTCAAACAATGACACAATGTCACTTATTGGATGTACAAGATTGGTTAAAAACCCTAATTGGATTAGAATGAGCCAAGGGAGGACGAAAATGACCTAAATGTTCATCCAATGCCACAAAATCACTTATTGGATGCAGAAGACTGGTTAAAAACCCTAATTGGATCAGAATAAGCCTAGGGAGGACGAAAATGACCAAAATGTTCAACCAATGACACAAAATCAGTTATTGGATGCACAAGTATGGTTAAAAACCCTAATTGGATTAGAATAAGCCTAGGGAGTACGAAAATGACACAAAATCACTTATTGGATGCACAAGAATGGTTAAAAACCCTAATTGGATTAGAATAAGCCTAGAGAGGACGAAAATGACCTAAATTTTCAACCAATGACACAAAGTCACTTATTAGATCCAGAAGATTGGTTAAAAACCCTATTTGAATTAGAATAAGCCAAGGGAGAATCAAAATGACCTAAATGTTAATCCAGTGACACAAACCCACTTATTGGATGCACAATATTGGGCAAAACCCCTAATTGGAATATAATAAGCCTAGGGAGGACGAAAATAACCTAAATGTTAAACCAATGACACAAACGCACATTTTGGATGCACAAGATTGGTTAAAAACGCTAATTGGATTAGAATAAGCCATGGGAGGACGAAAGTGACCTAAATGTTCAACCAATGACACAAAATCACCTATTGGATGCACAAGATTGGTTAAAAACCCTAATTGGATAAGAATTAGCCTAGGGAGGACGAAAATGACCTAAGTGTTCAACCAATGACACAAAATCACTTATTGGATGCACAAGTTTGGTTAAAAGCCCTAATTGGATGAGAATAAGCCTAGGGAGGACGAAAATGAACTAAATGTTCAACCAATGACACCAAATCACTTATTGGATACACAAGATTGGTAAAAAACGCTATTTGGATTAGAATAAGTCAAATGATGATGAAAATGATCTAAATGTTGAACCAATAACACAGCCGCACTTATTGGATGCACAAGATTGGTTAAAAACCCTAATTGAATTAGAATAAGCCTAGGGAGGACGAAAATAACCTAAATGTTAAACCAATGACACAAACGCACTTATTGGATGCACAAGATTGGTTAAAAACCCTATTTGGATTAGAATAAGCCAAGGGAGGACGAAAAATGACCTAAATGTTAAACCAATGACACAAACGCACATTTTGAATGCACAAGATTGGTTAAAAACGCTAATTGGATTAGAATAAGCCATGGGAGGATAAAAATGACCTAAATGTTCAACCAATGACAGAAAATCACTTATTGGATGCACAAGACTGGTTAAAAACCCTATTTGGATTAGAATAAGTGATAGGATGATGAAAATGACCTATATGTCGAACTAATGACACAACCGCACTTATTGGATGCACAAGAATGGTTAAAAACCCTAATTGGATGAGAATAAGCCTAGGGAGGACGAAATTTACCTAAATGTTCAACCAATAACACAAAATCACTTATTGGATGCACAAGAATGGTTAAAAACCCTAATTGGATTAGAATAAGCCTAGGGAGGACGAAAATGACCTAAATGTTCAACCTATGACACAAAATCACTTATTGGATGCACAAGATTGGTTAACAACCCTAATTGTATTAGAATAAGCCTAGGCAGGACAAAAATGACCTAAATGTTCAAACAATGACAAAATGTCACTTATTGGATGTACAAAATTTGTTCAAAACCCTAATTGGATTAGAATAAGCCTAGGGACGACGAAAATGACCTAAATGTTCAAACAATGACACAATGTCACTTATTGGATGTACAAGATTGGTTCAAAACCCTAATTGGATTAGAATAAGCCTAGGGACGACGAAAATGACCTAAATGTTCAACCAACGACACAATATCACCTATTGGATGCACAAGATTGGTTAAAAACCCTAATTGGATTAGAATAAACTTAGAGAGGAGGTAAATGACCTAAATGTTAAACCAATGACACAAAGTCACTTGTTGGATGCACAAGATTGGTTAAAAACCCTAATTGGATTAAAAATAAGCCTAGGCAGGACAAAAATGACCTAAATGTTCAACCAATGACACAAAATCACTTATTGGATACAAAAGATTGGTTAAAAACCCTTACTGGATTAGAATAAGCCTAGGTACGACGAAGATGAGCTAAATGTTCAAACAATGAAACAATGTCACTTATTGGATGCACAAGATTGGTTAAAAACCCAAATTGGATTAGAATAAGCCTAGGGCGAACGAAAATGATCTAAATGTTCAACCAATGACACAAAATCACTTATTGGATGCACAAGATTGGTTAAAAACCCTATTTGATTTAGAATAAGTCAAAGGATAATGAAAATGACTTAAATGTTGAACCAATGACACAACCGCACTTATTGGATGCACAAGAATGGTTAAAAACCCTAATTGGATTAGAAAAAGCTAAGGGAGGACGAAAATGACCTAAATGTTCAAGCAATGACACAATATTACCTATTGGATGCACAAGATTGGTTAAAATCCCTAATTCGATTAGAATAAACCTAGAGAGAAGGAAAATGACCTAAATGTTCAACAATTGACATAAAATCACTTATTGGATGCACAAGATTGGTTAAAAACCCTATTTGGATTAGAATAAGTCAAAGGATGATGAAAATGACTTAAATGTTGAACCAATGACACAACCGCACTTATTGGATGCACAAGAATGGTTAAAAACCCTAATTGGATTAGAATAAGCCTACGGAGGACAAAAATGACCTAAATGTTCAACCAATGACACAAAATCACTTATTAGATCCACAAGATTGGTTAAAAACCTTAATTGGATTAAAAATAAGCCTAGGTATGACAAAAATGACCTAAATGTTCAACCAATGACACAAAATCACTTATTGGATAAAGAAGATTGGTTAAAAACCCTTATTGGATTAGAATAAGCCTAGGTACAACGAAAATGACCTAAATGTTCAAACAATGAAACAATGTCACTTATTGGATGCACAAGATTGGTTAAAAACCCTAATTGGATTAGAATAAGCCTAGGGAGGACGAAAATGACCAAAATGTTCAACCAATGACAAAAAATCACTTATTGGATGCACAAGATTGGTTAAAATCCCTAATTGGATGGGATAAAGCTAGGGAGGACCAAAATAATGTAAATGTTCAACCAATGACACAAAATCACTTATTGGATGCACAAGACTGGTTAAAAACCATATTTGGATTAGAATAAGTCATAGGATGATGAAAATGACCTAAATGTTGAACCAATGACACAACCGCACTTATTGGATGCACAAGAATGGTTAAAAACCCTAATTGGATTAGAATAAGCCTAGGGAGGACGAAAATGACCTAAATGTTCAACCAATAACACAAAGTCACTTATTGGATCCACCAGATTGGTTAAAAACCCTAATTGAATTAGAATAAGCCTACGAAGGATGAAAATGACCTAAATGTTAATCCAATGACACATACGCACTTATTGGATGCACAAGATTGGTTAGAAACCCTAATTGGAATAGAATAAGCCAAGGGAGGATGAAAATGACCTAAATGTTAATCCAGTGACACAAACGCACTTATTGGATGCACAAGATTGGTTAAAAACCCTAATTGGATTACAGTAAGCCTAGGGAGGACGAAAATGACCCAAATGTTCAACCAATGTCACAAAATCACTTATTGGATGCACAAGATTGGTTAAAAACCCTATTTGAATTAGAATAAGCCTAGGGAGGACGAAAATGACCTAAATGTTCAAACAATGACACAATGTCACTTATTGGATGTACAAGATTGGTTCAAAACCCTAATTGGATTAGAATAAGCATAGGGACGACGAAAATGACCTACGTGTTCAAACAATGACACAATGTCACTTATTGGATGCACAAGATTGGTTAAAAACCCTAATTGGATTAGAATGAGCCAAGGGAGGACGAAAATGACCTAAATGTTCAACCAATGACACAAAATCACTTATTGGATGCACAAGATTGGTTAAAAACCCTAATTGGATTAGAATAAGCCTAGGGAGAACGAAAATGACAAAAATGTTCAACCAATGACACAAAATCACTTATTGGATGCACAAGATTGGTTAAAATCCCTAATTGGATGAGAATAAGCCTAGGGAGGACCAAAATAACGTAAATGTTCAACCAATGACACAAAGTCACTTATTAGATCCCCAAGATTGGTTAAAAACCCTATTTGAATCAGAAAAAGCCTAGGGAGGATGAAAATGACCTAAATGTTAATCCAGTGATACAAACCCACTTATTGGATGCACAAGATTGGGCAAAACCCCTAATTGGAATAGAATAAGCCTAGGGAGGACAAAAATAACCTAAATGTTAAACCAATGACACAAACGCACATTTTGGATGCACAAGATTGGTTAAAAACGCTAATTGGATTAGAATAAGTCAAATGATGATGAAAATGACCTAAATGTTGAACCAATGACACAGCCGCACTTATTGGATGCACAAGATTGGTTAAAAACCCTAATTGGATTATAGTAAGCCTAGGGAGGACGAAAATGACCCAAATGTTCAACCAATGATACAAAATCACTTATTAGATGCACAAGATTGGTTAAAAACCCTAATTGGATTTGAATAAGTCTAGAGAGGACGAAAATGACCTAAATGTTCAACCAATGACACAAAATCACTTATTGGATGCAGAAGATTGGTTAAAAACCCTAACTGGATTAGAATAAGCGTAGGGACGACGAAAATGACCTAAATGTCCAAACAATGACACAATGTCACTTATTGGATGTACAAGATTGGTTCAAAACCCTAATTAGATTAGAATAAGCCTAGGGGCGACGAAAATGACCTAAATGTTCACTCAATGACACAATGTCACTTATTGGATGCACAAGATTGGTTAAAAACCCTAATTGTATTAGAATGAGCCAAGGGAGGACGAAAATGACCTAAATGTTCAACCAATGACACAAAATCACTTATTGGATGCACAAGATTGGTTAAAATCCCTAATTGGATAAGAATAAGCCTAGGGAGGACCAAAATAACGTTAATGTTCAACCAATGACACAAAATCACTTATTGGATGCACAAGACTTGTTAAAAACCCTATTTGGATTAGAATAAGTGATAGGATGATGAAAATGACCTATATGTCGAACCAATGACACAACCGCACTTATTGGATGCACAAGAATGGTTGAAAACCCTAATTGGATTAGATAAAGCCTAGGGAGGACGAAATTGACCTAAGTGTTCAACCAATAACACAAAATATCTTATTGGATGCACAAGAATGGTTAAAAACCCTAATTGGATTAGAATAAGCCTATGGAGGACGAAAATGACCTAAATGTTCAACCTATGACACAAAATCACTTATTGGATGCACAAGATTGGTTAACAACCCTAATTGTATTAGAATAAGCCTAGGCAGGACAAAAATGACCTAAATGTTCAAACAATGACAGAATGTCACTTATTGGATGTACAAAATTGGTTCAAAACCCTAATTGGATTAGAATAAGCCTAGGGACGACAAAAATGACCGAAATGTTCAAACAATGACACTATGTCACTTATTGGATGTACAAGATTGGTTCAAAACCCTAATTGGATTAGAATAAGCCTAGGGACGACGAAAATGACCAAAATGTTCAACCAATGACACAATATCACCTATTGGATGCACAAGATTGGTTAAAAACCCTAATTGGATTAGAATAAACTTAGTGAGGAGGAAAATGACCTAAATGTTAAACCAATGACACAAAGTCACTTATTGGATGCACAAGATTGGTTAAAAACCCTAATTGGATTAGAATAAGCCTAGGGAGTACGAAAATGACCTAAATGCTCAACCAATGACACAAAATCACTTATTGGATGCACAAGATTAGTTAAAATCCCTATTTGGATTAGAATAAGCCTAGGGTGGACGAAAATGACCTAAATGTTCAACCAATGACACAAAATCACTTATTGGATGCACAAGATTGGTTAAAAACCGTATTTGGATTAGAATAAGTCAAAGGATGATGAAAATGACTTAAATGTTGAACCAATGACACAACCGCACTTATTGGATGCACAAGAATGGTTAAAAACACTAATTGGATTAGAATAAGCCAAGGGAGGACGAAAATGACCTAAATGTTCAACCAATGACATAATATTACCTATTGGATGCACAAGATTGGTTAAAATCCCTAATTCGATTAGAATAAACCTAGAGAGAAGGAAAATGACCTAAATGTTCAACCAATGACACAAAATCACTTATTGGATGCACAAGATTGGTTAAAAACCTTATTTGGATTAGAATAAGTCAAAGGATGATGAAAATGACTTAAATGTTGAACCAATGACACAACCGCACTTATTGGATGCACAAGAATGGTTAAAAACCCTAATTGGATTAGAATAAGCCTACGGAGGACAAAAATGACCTAAATGTTCAACCAATGACACAAAATCACTTATTAGATCCACAAGATTGGTTAAAAACCCTAATTGGATTAAAAATAAGCCTAGGTAGGACAAAAATGACCTAAATGTTCAACCAATGACACAAAATCACTTATTGGATACAGAAGATTGGTTAAAAACCCTTACTGGATTAGAATAAGCCTAGGTACGACAAAAATGACCTAAATGTTCAAACAATGAAACAATGTCACTTATTGGATGCACAAGATTGGTTAAAAACCCTAATTGGATTAGAATAAGCCTAGGGAGGACGAAAATGACCAAAATGTTCAACCAATGACAAAAAATCACTTTATGGATGCACAAGATTGGTTAAAATCCCTAATTGGATGAGAATAAGCCTAGGGAGGACCAAAATAATGTAAATGTTCAGCCAATGACACAAAATCACTTATTGGATGCACAAGACTGGTTAAAAACCATATTTGGATTAGAATAAGTCATAGGATGATGAAAATGACCTAAATGTTGAACCAATGACACAACCGCACTTATTGGATGCACAAGAATGGTTAAAAACCCTAATTGGATTAGAATAAGCCTAGGGAGGACGAAAATGACCTAAATGTTCAACCAATAACACAAAGTCACTTATTGGATCCACCAGATTGGTTAAAAACCCTAATTGAATTAGAATAAGCCTAGGGAGGACGAAAATGACCTAAATGTTAATCCAATGACACAAACGCACTTATTGGATGCACAAGATTGGTTCAAAACCCTAATTGGAATAGAATAAGCCTAGGGAAGACGAAAATAACCTAAATGTTAAACCAATGACACAAATGCAGTTATTGGATGCACAAGATTGGTAAAAAGGCATAATTGGATTAGAATAAGCCAAGGGAGGACGAAAAATGACCTAAATGTTCAACCAATGACACAAAGTCACTTATTGGATGCACAAGATTGGTTAAAAACCTTAATTGGATTAGAATAAACCTAGATAGGAGGAAAATGACCTAAATGTTCAACCAATGACACAAAATCACTTATTGGATGCACAAGATTGGTTAAAAACCCTAATTGGATAAGAATAATCCTAGGCATGACGAAAATGACCTAAATGTTCAACCAATGATACAAAATCACTTATTGGATGCACAAGATTAGTTAAAATCCTTATTTGGATCAGAATAAGCCTAGGGCGAACGAAAATGACCTAAATGTTCAACCAATGACACAAAATCACTTATTGGATGCACAAGATTGGTTAAAAACCCTATTTGGATTAGAATAAGTCAAAGGATGATGAAAATGACCTAAATGTTGAACCAATGACAAAACCGTACTTATTGGATGCACAAGAATGGTTAAAAACCCTGATTGGATTAGAATAATAAACCTAGGGAGGACGAAAATAACCTAAATGTTAAACCAATGACACAAACGCACTTTCTTGATGCAAAAGACTGATTAAAAACCCTAATTGGATTAGAATAAGCCAACGAAGGACGAAAATGACCTAAATGTTCAACCAATGACACAATATCACCTATTGGATGCACAAGATTGGTTAAAATCCCTAATTGGATTAGAATAAACCTAGATAGGAGGAAAATGACCTAAGTGTTCAACCAATGACACAAAGTCACTTATTGGATGCACAAGATTGGTTAAAAACCCTAATTGGATTAGAATAAGCCTAGGGAGGACGAAAATGATCTAAATGATCAACAATGACACAAAATCACTTATTGGATGCACAAGATTAGTTAAAATCCCTATTTGGATTAGAATAAGCCTAGGGCGGACGAAAATGACCTAAATGTTCAACCAATGACACAAAATCACTTATTGGATGCACAAGATTAGTTAAAAACCCTAATTGGATTAGAATAAGCCTAGGGATGACAAAAATGACCTAAATGTTCAACCAATGACACAAAGTCACTTATTAGATCCACAAGATTGGTTAAAAACCCTATATAAATTAGAATAAGCCTAGGGAGGACGAAATTAACCTAAATGTCAAACCAATGACACAAACTCACTTTTTGGATGCACAAGATTGTTTAAAAACCCTAATTGGATTGGAATAAGCCAAGGGAGGACGAAAATGACCTAAATGTTCGACCAATGACACAATGTCACCTATTGGATGCACAAGTTTGGTTAAAAACCTTAATTGGATAAGAATAAGCCTCGAGAGGACGAAAATGACCTAAATGTTCAACCAATGACACAAAATCACTTATAGGATGCACAAGATTGGTTAAAATCCCTAATTGGATGACAATAAGCCTAGCGAAGAGGAAAATGACCTAAATGTTCAACCAATGATACAACCGCACTTATTGGATGAACAAGAATGGTTAAAAACCCTAGTTGGATTAGAATAAGCCTAGGGAGGACAAAAATGAGCTAAATGTTAGACCAATGACATAAAGTCACTTATTGGATGCACAAGATTGGGTAAAAACCCTTATTGGATTAGAATAAGCCTAGGGAAGACGAAAATGACCTAAATGTTCAACCAATGACACAAAATCACTTATTGGATGCACAAGATTAGTTAAAATACCTATTTGGATTAGAATAAGCCTAGGGCGGACGAAAATGACCTAAATGTTCAACCAATGACACAAAATCACAAGATTGGTTAAAAACCCTATTTGTATTAGAATAAGTTAAACGATGATGAAAATGACTTAAATGTTGAACCAATGACACAACCGCACTTATTGGATGCACAAGAATGGTTAAAAACCCTAATTGGATTAGAATAAGCTAACGGAGGACTAAAAATGACCTAAATGTTCAACCAATGTTACAAAGTCACTTATTGGATCCTCAAGATTGGTTAAAAACCCTAATTGAATTCGAATAAGCCTAGGGAGGACGAAAATAACCTAAATGTTAATCCAGTGATATAAACGCACTTATTCAATGCACAAGACTGGTTAAAAACCATAATTGGAATAGAATAAGCCTAGGGACGACGAAAATAACCTAAATGATAAACCAATGACACAAACGCACTTATTGGAAGCACAAAATTGGTTAAAAACCATAATTGGATTAGAATAAGCCAAGGGAGGACGAAAATGACCTAAATGTTCAACCAATGACCTAAAATCACTTATTGGATGCACAAGATTAGTTAAAATCCCTATTTGGATTGGAATAAGCCTAGGGCGGACGAAAATGACCTAAATGTTCACCCAATGACACAAAATCACTTATTGGATGCACAAGATTGGTTAATAACCCTAATTGGATTAGAATAAGCCTAGGGAGGACGAAAATGACCTAAATGTTCAACCAATGACACAAAATCACTTATTGGATGCACAAGATTAGTTAAAATCCCTATTTGGATTAGAATAAGCCTAGGGCGGACGAAAATGACCTAAATGTTCAACCAATGACACAAAATCACTTATTGGATGCACAAGATTGGTT
Source organism: Cicer yamashitae (assembly GCA_037974755.1). Taxonomy (NCBI): domain Eukaryota; kingdom Viridiplantae; phylum Streptophyta; class Magnoliopsida; order Fabales; family Fabaceae; genus Cicer; species Cicer yamashitae. The sequence goes on along the minus strand of JBBPBQ010000004.1, from coordinate 22,129,863 downwards.
AAAAACCCTAATTGGATTAGAATAAGCCTAGGGAGGACGAAAATGACCTAAATGTTCAACCAATGACACAAAATCACTTATTGGATGCACAAGATGGGTTAAAATCCCTATTTGGATAAGAATAAGACTAGGGCGATGAAAATGACCTAAATGTTCAACCAATGACACAAAACCACTTATTGGATGTACAAGATTGGTTAAAAACCCTAATTGGATTAGAATAAGCCTAGGGAGGACAAAAATGACCTAAATGTTCAACCAATGTTACAAAGTCACTTATTGGATACACAAGATTGGTTATAAACCCTAATTGAATTCGAATAAGCCTAGGGAGGACGAAAATAACCTAAATGTTCAACCAATGACACAAAAGCACTTATTGGAAGCACAAGATTGGTTAAAAACCATAATTGGATTAGAATAAGCCAAGGGAGGACTAAAAATGACCTAAATGTTCAACCAATGACACAAAATCACTTATTGGATGCACAAGATTGGTTAAAAACCCTAATTGGATTAGAATAAACCAAGAGAGGAAGAAAATGACCTAAATGTTCAACCAATGAAACAAAGTCACTTATTGGATGCACAAGATTGGTTAAAAACCCTAATTGGATTAGAATAAGCCTAGGGAGGACGAAAATGACCTAAATGTTCAACCAATGACACAAAATCACTTATTGGATGCACAAGATTAGTTAAAATCCCTATTTGGATTAGAATAAGCCTAGGGCTGACGAAAATGACCTAACTGTTCAACCAATGACACAAAATCACTTATTGGATGCACAAGATTGGTTAAAATCCCTATTTGGATTAGAATAAGCCTAGGGAGGACGAAAATGACCTAAATGTTCATCCAATGACACAAAATCACTTATTGGATGCACAAGATTAGTTAAAATCCCTATTTGGATTAGAATAAGCCTAGGGAGGACGAAAATGACCTAAATGTTCAACCAATGTTACAAAGTCACTTATTGGATCCACAAGATTGGTTATAAACCCTAATTGAATTCGAATAAGGCTAGGGAGGACGAAAATAACCTAAATGTTCAACCAATGACACAAACGCACTTGTTGGAAGCACAAGATTGGTTAAAAACCATAATTGGATTAGAATAAGCCAAGGGAGGACTAAAAATGACCTAAATGTTCAACCAATGACACAAAATCACTTATTGGATGCACAAGATTGGTTAAAAACCCTAATTGGATTAGAATAAACCTAGAGAGGAGGAAAATGACCTAAATGTTCAACCAATTACACAAAGTCACTTATTGGATGCACAAGATTGGTTAAAAACCCTAATTGGATTAGAATAAGCCTAGGGAGGACGAAAATGACCTAAATGTTCAACCAATGTTACAAAGTCACTTATTGGATACACAAGATTGGTTATAAACCCTAATTGAATTCGAATAAGCCTAGGGAGGACGAAAATAACCTAAATGTTCAACCAATGACACAAAAGCACTTATTGGAAGCACAAGATTGGTTAAAAACCATAATTGGATTAGAATAAGCCAAGGGAGGACTAAAAATGACCTAAATGTTCAACCAATGACACAAAATCACTTATTGGATGCACAAGATTGGTTAAAAACCCTAATTGGATTAGAATAAACCAAGAGAGGAAGAAAATGACCTAAATGTTCAACCAATGAAACAAAGTCACTTATTGGATGCACAAGATTGGTTAAAAACCCTAATTGGATTAGAATAAGCCTAGAGAGGACGAAAATGACCTAAATGTTCAACCAATGACACAAAATCACTTATTGGATGCACAAGATTAGTTAAAATCCCTATTTGGATTAGAATAAGCCTAAGGCGGACGAAAATGACCTAAATGTTCAACCAATGACACAAAATCACTTATTGGATGCACAAGATTGGTTAAAATCCCTATTTGGATTAGAATAAGCCTAGGGCGACGAAAATGAGCTAAATGTTCAACCAATGACACAAAATCACTTATTGGATGCACAAGATTGGGTAAAATCCCTATTTGGATTAGAATAAGCCTAGGGCGACGAAAATGAGCTAAATGTTCAACCAATGTTACAAAGTCACTTATTGGATCCACAAGATTGGTTAAAAACCCTAATTGAATTCGAATAAGCCTAGGGAGGACGAAAATAACCTAAATGTTAATCCAGTGACATAGACGCACTTATTCGATGCACAAGATTGGTTAAAAACCATAATTGGAATAGAATAAGCCTAGGGACGAGGAAAATAACCTAAATGTTAAACCAATGACACCAACGCACTTATTGGAAGCACAAGATTGGTTAAAAACCATAATTGGATTAGAATAAGCCAAGGGAGGACTAAAAATGACCTAAATGTTCAACCAATGACACAAAATCACTTATTGGATGCACAAGATTGGTTAAAAACCCTAATTGGATTAGAATAAACCTAGAGAGGAGGAAAATGACCTAAATGTTCAACCAATTACACAAAGTCACTTATTGGATGCACAAGATTGGTTAAAAACCCTAATTGGATTAGAATAAGCCTAGGGAGGACGAAAATGACCTAAATGTTCAACCAATGTTACAAAGTCACTTATTGGATACACAAGATTGGTTATAAACCCTAATTGAATTCGAATAAGCCTAGGGAGGACGAAAATAACCTAAATGTTCAACCAATGACACAAAAGCACTTATTGGAAGCACAAGATTGGTTAAAAACCATAATTGGATTAGAATAAGCCAAGGGAGGACTAAAAATGACCTAAATGTTCAACCAATGACACAAAATCACTTATTGGATGCACAAGATTGGTTAAAAACCCTAATTGGATTAGAATAAACCAAGAGAGGAAGAAAATGACCTAAATGTTCAACCAATGAAACAAAGTCACTTATTGGATGCACAAGATTGGTTAAAAACCCTAATTGGATTAGAATAAGCCTAGGGAGGACGAAAATGACCTAAATGTTCAACCAATGACACAAAATCACTTATTGGATGCACAAGATTAGTTAAAATCCCTATTTGGATTAGAATAAGCCTAGGGCTGACGAAAATGACCTAACTGTTCAACCAATGACACAAAATCACTTATTGGATGCACAAGATTGGTTAAAATCCCTATTTGGATTAGAATAAGCCTAGGGAGGACGAAAATGACCTAAATGTTCATCCAATGACACAAAATCACTTATTGGATGCACAAGATTAGTTAAAATCCCTATTTGGATTAGAATAAGCCTAGGGAGGACGAAAATGACCTAAATGTTCAACCAATGTTACAAAGTCACTTATTGGATCCACAAGATTGGTTATAAACCCTAATTGAATTCGAATAAGGCTAGGGAGGACGAAAATAACCTAAATGTTCAACCAATGACACAAACGCACTTGTTGGAAGCACAAGATTGGTTAAAAACCATAATTGGATTAGAATAAGCCAAGGGAGGACTAAAAATGACCTAAATGTTCAACCAATGACACAAAATCACTTATTGGATGCACAAGATTGGTTAAAAACCCTAATTGGATTAGAATAAACCAAGAGAGGAAGAAAATGACCTAAATGTTCAACCAATGAAACAAAGTCACTTATTGGATGCACAAGATTGGTTAAAAACCCTAATTGGATTAGAATAAGCCTAGAGAGGACGAAAATGACCTAAATGTTCAACCAATGACACAAAATCACTTATTGGATGCACAAGATTAGTTAAAATCCCTATTTGGATTAGAATAAGCCTAAGGCGGACGAAAATGACCTAAATGTTCAACCAATGACACAAAATCACTTATTGGATGCACAAGATTGGTTAAAATCCCTATTTGGATTAGAATAAGCCTAGGGCGACGAAAATGAGCTAAATGTTCAACCAATGACACAAAATCACTTATTGGATGCACAAGATTGGTTAAAATCCCTATTTGGATTAGAATAAGTCTAGGGCGACGAAAATGAGCTAAATGTTCAACCAATGTTACAAAGTCACTTATTGGATCCACAAGATTGGTTAAAAACCCTAATTGAATTCGAATAAGCCTAGGGAGGACGAAAATAACCTAAATGTTAATCCAGTGACATAGACGCACTTATTCGATGCACAAGATTGGTTAAAAACCATAATTGGAATAGAATAAGCCTAGGGACGAGGAAAATAACCTAAATGTTAAACCAATGACACCAACGCACTTATTGGCAGCACAAGATTGGTTAAAAACCATAATTGGATTAGAATAAGCCAAGGGAGGACTAAAAATGACCTAAATGTTCAACCAATGACACAAAATCCCTTATTGGATGCACAAGATTGGTTAAAAACCCTAATTGGATTAGAATAAACCTAGATTGGAGGAAAATGACCTAAATGTTCAACCAATGACACAAAGTCACTTATTGGATACACAAGATTGGTTAAAAACACTAATTGGATAAGAATAAGCCTAGGCATGACGAAAATGACCTAAGTGTTCAACCAATGATACAAAATCACTTATTGGATGCACAAGAATGGTTAAAATCCTTATTTGGATCAGAATAAGCCTAAGGCGAACGAAAATGACCTAAATGTTCAACCAATGACACAAAATCACTTATTGGATGCACAAGATTGGTTAAAAACCCTATTTGGATTAGAATAAGTCAAAGGATGATGAAAATGACCTAAATGTTCAACTAATGACAAAACCGCACTTATTGGATGCACAAGATTGGTTAAAAACCCTAATTGGATTAGAATAAGCCTAGGGAGGACAAAAATGACCTAAATGTTCGACCAATGACACAAAATCACTTATTGGATGCACAAGATTGGTTAAAAACCCTAATTGGATTAGAATACGCCTTGGGAGGACAAAAATGACCTAAATGTTCAACCAATGACACAAAGTCACTTATTAGATCCACAAGATTGGTTAAAAACCCTATATGAATTATAATAAGCCTAGGGAGGACGAAAATGACCTAAATGTTAATCCAGTGACACAAACGCATTTACTGGATGCACAAGATTGGTTAAAAATCCTAATTGGAATAGAATAAGCCTAGGGAGGACGAAATTAACCTAAATGTCAAACCAATGACACAAACTCACTTTTTGGATGCACAAGATTGTTTAAAAACCCTAATTGGATTGGAATAAGCCAAGGGAGGACGAAAATGACCTAAATGTTCGACCAATGACACAATGTCACCTATTGGATGCACAAGTTTGGTTAAAAACCCAAATTGGATAAGAATAAGCCTCGGGAGGACGAAAATGACCTAAATGTTCAACCAATGACACAAAATCACTTATAGGATGCACAAGATTGGTTAAAATCCCTAATTGGATGACAATAAGCCTGAGGAAGTGGAAAATGACCTAAATGTTCAACCAATGATACAACCGCACTTATTGGATGAACAAGAATGGTTAAAAACCCTAATTGGATTAGAATAAGCCTAGGGAGGACAAAAATGAGCTAAATGTTAGACCAATGACACAAAATCACTTATTGGATGCACAAGATTGGTTAACAAGATTGGTTAAAAACCCTAATTGGATTAGAATAAGCCTAGGGA
>JBBPBQ010000004.1:22073418-22115253 GCA_037974755.1 Cicer yamashitae | reverse complement strand
CAAAAATGACCTAAATGTTCAACCAATGTTACAAAGTCACTTATTGGATCCACAAGATTGGTTAAAATCCCTATTTGGATTAGAATAAGCCTAGGGCGACGAAAATGAGCTAAATGTTCAACCAATGACACAAAATCACTTATTGGATGCACAAGATTGGTTAAAATCCCTATTTGGATTAGAATCAGCCTAGGGCGACGAAAATGAGCTAAATGTTCAACCAATGTTACAAAGTCACTTATTGGATCCACAAGATTGGTTAAAAACCCTAATTGAATTCGAATAAGCCTAGGGAGGACGAAAATAACCTAAATGTTAATCCAGTGACATAGACGCACTTATTCGATGCACAAGATTGGTTAAAAACCATAATTGGAATAGAATAAGCCTAGGGACGAGGAAAATAACCTAAATGTTAAACCAATGACACCAACGCACTTATTGGAAGCACAAGATTGGTTAAAAACCATAATTGGATTTGAATAAGCCAAGGGAGGACTAAAAATGACCTAAATGTTCAACCAATGACACAAAATCCCTTATTGGATGCACAACATTGGTTAAAAACCCTACTTGGATTAGAATAAACCTAGATTGGAGGAAAATGACCTAAATTTTCAACCAATGACACAAAGTCACTTATTGGATGCACAAGATTGGTTAAAAACACTAATTGGATAAGAATAAGCCTAGGCATGACGAAAATGACCTAAGTGTTCAACCAATGATACAAAATCACTTATTGGATGCACAAGAATGGTTAAAATCCTTATTTGGATCAGAATAAGCCTAGGGCGAACGAAAATGACCTAAATGTTCAACCAATGACACAAAATCACTTATTGGATGCACAAGATTGGTTAAAAACCCTATTTGGATTAGAATAAGTCAAAGGATGATGAAAATGACCTAAATGTTCAACTAATGACAAAACCGCACTTATTGGATGCACAAGATTGGTTAAAAACCCTAATTGGATTAGAATAAGCCTAGGGAGGACAAAAATGACCTAAATGTTCGACCAATGACACAAAATCACTTATTGGATGCACAAGATTGGTTAAAAACCCTAATTGGATTAGAATACGCCTAGGGAGGACAAAAATGACCTAAATGTTCAACCAATGACACAAAGTCACTTATTAGATCCACAAGATTGGTTAAAAACCCTATATGAATTATAATAAGCCTAGGGAGGACGAAAATGACCTAAATGTTAATCCAGTGACACAAACGCACTTACTGGATGCACAAGATTGGTTAAAAATGCTAATTGGAATAGAATAAGCCTAGGGAGGACGAAATTAACCTAAATGTCAAACCAATGACACAAACTCACTTTTTGGATGCACAAGATTGTTTAAAAACCCTAATTGGATTGGAATAAGCCAAGGGAGGACGAAAATGACCTAAATGTTCGACCAATGACACAATGTCACCTATTGGATGCACAAGTTTGGTTAAAAACCCTAATTCGATAAGAATAAGCCTCGGGAGGACGAAAATGACCTAAATGTTCAACCAATGACACAAAATCACTTATAGGATGCACAAGATTGGTTAAAATCCCTAATTGGATGACAATAAGCCTAGGGAAGAGGAAAATGACCTAAATGTTCAACCAATGATACAACCGCACTTATTGGATGAACAAGAACGGTTAAAAACCCTAATTGGATTAGAATAAGCCTAGGGAGGACAAAAATGAGCTAAATGTTAGACCAATGACACAAAATCACTTATTGGATGCACAAGATTGGTTAACAAGATTGGTTAAAAACCCTAATTGGATTAGAATAAGCCTAGGGAGGACGAAAATGACCTAAATGTTCAACCAATAACACAAAATCACTTATTGGATGCACAAGATTGGTTAAAAACCCTATTTGGATTAGAATAAGTCAAAGGATGATGAAAATGACTTTAATGTTGAACCAATGACACAACCGCACTTATTGGATGCACAAGAATGGTTAAAAACCCTAATTGGATTAGAATACGCCAACGGAGGACTAAAAATGACCTAAATGTTCAACCAATGACACAAAATCACTTATTGGATGCACAAGATTGGTTAAAAACCCTAATTGGATTAGAATAAACCTAGAGAGGAGGAAAATGACCTAAATGTTCAACCAATGACACAAAATCACTTATTGGATGCACAAGATTGGTTAAAAACCCTAATTGGATTAGAAAAAACCTAGAGAGGAGGAAAATGACCTAAATGTTCAACCAATGACACAAAGTCACTTATTGGATGCACAAGATTTGTTAAAAACCCTAATTGGATTAGAATAAGCCTATGGAGGACGAAAATGACCTAAATGATCAACCAATGACACAACCGCACTTATTGGATGCACAAGAATGGTTAAAAACCCTAATTGGATTAGAATAAGCCTAGGGAGGACTAAATATGACCTAAATGTTCAATCAATGACACAAAATCACTTATTGGATGCACAAGATTGGTTAAAAACCCTAATTGGATTCGAATAAACCTAGAGAGGAGGAAAATGACCTAAATGTTCAACCAATGACACAAAGTCACTTATTGGATGCACAAGATTGGTTAAAAACCCTAATTGGATTAGAAAAAACCTAGAGAAGAGGAAAATGACCTAAATGTTCAACCAATGACACAAAGTCACTTATTGGATGCACAAGATTTGTTAAAAACCCTAATTGGATTAGAATAAGCCTAGGGAGGACGAAAGTGACCTAAATGTTCAACCAATGACACAAAATCACTTATTGGATGCACAAGATTTATTAAAATTCCTATTTGGATTAGAATAAGCCTAGGGCGGACGAAAATGACCTAAATATTCAACCAATGACCCAAAATCACTTATTGGATGCACTAGATTGGTTAAAAACCCTATTTGGATTAGAATAAGTCAAAGGATGATGAAAATGACTTAAATGTTGAACCAATAACACAACCGCACTTATTGGATGCACAAGAATGGTTAAAAACCCTAATTGGATTGGAATAAGCCAAGGGAGGAAGAAAATGACCTAAATGTTCGACCAATGACACAATGTCCCCTATTGGATGCACAAGATTGGTTAAAAACCCTAATTGGATAAGAATAAGCCTTGGGAGGACGAAAATGACTTAAATGTTCAAGCAATGACACAAAATCACTTATAGGAAGCACAAGATTGGTTAAAATCCCTAATTGGATGACAATAAGCCTAGGGAAGACGAAAATGACCTAAATGATCAACCAATCACACAACCGCACTTATTGGATGCACAAGAATGGTTAAAAACCCTAATTGGATTAGAATAAGCCTAGGGAGGACAAAAATGACCTAAATGTTCGACCAATGACACAAAATCACTTATTGGATGCACAAGATTGGTTAAAAACCCTAATTGGATTAGAATACGCCTAGGGAGGACAAAAATGACCTAAATGTTAAACCAATGACACAAACGCACTTATTAGATGCACAAGATTCGTTAAAAACCATAATTGGATTAGAATAAGCCAAGGGAGGACTAAAAATGACCTAAATGTTCAACCAATGACACAAAATCACTTATTGGATGCACAAGATTGGTTTAAAACCCTAATTGGATTAGTATAAGCCTATGGAGGACGAAAATGACCTAAATGTTCAACCAATGACACAAAATCGCTTATTGGATGCACAAGATTGGTTAAAATCCCTATTTCGATTAGAATAAGCCTAACGCGGACGAAAAGAAGTTAAATGTTCAACCAATGACACAAAACCACTTATTGGATGTACAAGATTGGTTAAAAACCATAATTGGATTAGAATAAGCCTAGGGAGGACAAAAATGACCTAAATGTTCAACCAATGTTACAAAGTCACTTATTGGATCCTCAAGATTGGTTAAAAACCCTAATTGAATTCGAATAAGCCTAGGGAGGACGAAAATAACCTAAATGTTAATCCAGTGACATAAACGCACTTATTCAATGCACACGATTGGTTAAAAACCATAATTGGAATAGAATAAGCCTAGGGACGACGAAAATAACCTAAATGTTAAACCAATGACACAAACGCACTTATTGGAAACACAAGATTGGTTAAAAAACATAATTGGATTAGAATAAGCCAAGGGAGAACTAAAAATGACCTAAATGTTCAACCAATGACAGAAAATCACTTATTGGATGCACAAGATTGGTTAAAAACCCTAATTGGATTAGAATAAACCTAGAGAGGAGGAAAATGACCTAAATGTTCAACCAATGACACAAAGTCACTTATTGGATGCACAAGATTGGTTAACAAGATTGGTTAAAAACCCTAATTGGATTAGAATAAGCCTAGGGAGGACGAAAATGACCTAAATGTTCAACCTATGACACAAAATCACTAATTGAATGCACAAGATTAGTTAAAATCCCTATTTGGATTAGAATAAGCCTACGGCGGACGAAAATGACCTAAATGTTCAACTAATGACACAAAATCACTTATTGGATGCACAAGATTGGTTAAAAACCCTATTTGGATTAGAATAAGTCAAAGGATGATGAAAATGACTTTAATGTTGAACCAATGACACAACTGCACTTATTGGATGCACAAGAATGGTTAAAAACCCTTATTGTATTAGAATACGCCAACGGAGGACTAAAAATGACCTAAATGTTCAACCAATGACACAAAATCACTTATTGGATGCACAAGATTGGTTAAAAACCCTAATTGGATTAGAATAAACCTAGAGAGGGGGAAAATGACCTAAATGTTCAACCAATGACACAAAATCACTTATTGGATGCACAAGATTGGTTAAAAACCCTAATTGAATTAGAATAAGCCTAGCGAGGACGAATATAACCTAAATGTTAAACCAATGACACAAACGCACTTATTGGATGCATAAGATTGGTTAAAAGCCATAATTGGATTAGAATAAGCCAAAGGAGGATGAAAAATGACCTAAATGTTCAACCCATGACACAAAGTCACTTATTGGATGCACAAGATTGGTTAAAAACCGTAATTGGATAAGAATAAGCCTAGGCATGACGAAAATGACCTAAATGTTCAACCAATGATACAGAATCACTTATTGGATGCACAGGATTGGTTAAAATCCTTATTTGGATCAGAATAAGCCTAGGGCGAACGAAAATGACCTAAATGTTCAACCAATGACACAAAATCACTTATTGGATGCACAAGATTGGTTAAAAACCCTATTTGGATTAGAATAAGTCAAAGGATGATGTAAATGAACTAAATGTTCAACCAATGACTAAACCGCACTTATTGGATGCACAAGATTGGTTAAAAATCCTAATTGGATTAGAATAAGCCTTGGGGGGACAAAAATGACCAAAATGTTTAACCAATGACACAAAGTCACTTATTAGATCCACAAGATTGGTTAAAAACCCTATTTGAATTAAAATAAGCCTAGGGAGAATGAAAATGACCTAAATGTAAATCCAGTGACACAAACGCACGTATTGGATGCACAAGATTGGTTAAAACCCCTAATTGGAATAGAATAAGCCTAGGGAGGACGAAAATAACCTAAATGTTAAACCAATGACACAAACGCACTTTTTTGATGCACAAGACTGATTAAAAACCCTAATTGGAATAGAATAAGCCAAGGGAGGACGAAAATGGCCTAAATGTTCAACCAATCACACAATATCACCTATTGGATGCAAAAGATTGGTTAAAATCCCTAATTGGATTAGAATAAACCTAGAGATGAGGAAAATGACCTAAATGGTCAACCAACGACACAAAGTCACTTATTGGATGCAATAGATTGGTTAAAAACCCCAATTGGATTAGAATAAGCCTAGGGAGGACGAAAATGACCTAAATGTTCAACCAATGACACAAAATCACTTATTGGATGCACAAGATTAGTTAAAATCCCTATTTGGATTAGAATAAGCTTAGGGCGGACGAAAACAACCTAAATGTTCAACCAATGACACAAAATCACTTATTGGATGCACAAGATTGGTTAAAAACCCTATTTGGATTAGAATAAGTCAAAGGATGATGAAAATGACTTAAATGTTGAACCAATGACACAAAGTCACTTATTGGATGCACAAGAATGGTGAAAAACCCTAATTGGATTAGAATAAGCCTAAGGAGGACTAAAATGACCTAAATGTTCAACCAATGACACAAAACCACTTATTGGATGTACAAGATTGGTTAAAAACCCTAATTGGATTAGAATGAGCCTAGGGAGGACAAGAATGACCTAAATGTTCAACCAATGTTACAAAGTCACTTATTGGATCCACAAGATTAGTTAAAAACCTTAATTGAATTCGAATAAGCATTGTGAGGACGAAAATAACCTAAACGTTAATCCAGTGACATAAACGCACTTATTCGATGCACATGATTGGTTAAAAACCACAATTGGAATAGAATAAGCCTAGGGACGAGGAAAATAACCTAAATGTTAACCCAATGACACAAACGCACTTATTGGAAGCACAAGATTGGTTAAAAGCCATAATTGGATTAGAATAAGCCAAGGGAGGACTAAAAATGACCTAAATGTTCAACCAATGACACAAAATCATTTATTGGATGCACAAGATTTGTTAAAAACCCTAATTGGATTAGAATAAACCTAGAGAGGAGGAAAATGACCTAAATGTTCAACCAATGACACAAAATCACTTATTGGATGCACAAGATTGGTTAAAAACCCTAATTGGATAAGAATAAGCCTAGGCATGACGAAAATGACCTAAATGTTCAACCAATGATAAAAAATCACTTATTGGATGCACAAGATTGGATAAAATCCTTATTTGGATCAGAATAAGCCTAGGGCGAACGAAAATGACCTAAATGTTCGACCAAAGACACAAAATCACTTATTGGATGCACAAGATTGGTTAAAAACCCTATTTGGATTAGAATAAGTCAAAGGATGATGAAAATGACCTAAATGTTCAATCAATGACAAAACCGCACTTATTGGATGCACAAGATTGGTTAAAAACCCTAATTGGATTAGAATAAGCCTAGGGAGGACAAAAATGACCAAAATGTTCAACCAATGACACAAAGTCACTTATTAGATCCACAAGATTGGTTAAAAACCCTATTTGAATTAGAATAAGCCTAGGGAGGATGAAAATAACCTAAATGTTAATCCAGTGACACAAACGCACGTATTGGATGCACAAGATTGGTTAAAACCCCTAATTGGAATAGAATAAGCCTAGGGAGGACGAAAATAACCTAAATGATAAACCAATGACACAAACGCACTTTTTTGATGCACAAGACTGATTAAAAACCCTAATTGGAATAGAATAAGCCAAGGGAGGACGAAAATGACCTAAATGTTCAACCAATGACACAATATCACCTATTGGATGCACAAGATTGGTTAAAATCCCTAATTGGATTAGAATAAACCTAGAGAGGAGGAAAATGACCTAAATGTTCAACCAATGACACAAAGTCACTTATTGGATGCACAAGATTGGTTAAAAACCCTAATTGGATTAGAATAACCCTAGGGAGGACGAATTTGACCTAAATGTTCAACCAATGACACAAAATCACTTATTGGATGCACAAGATTAGTTAAAATCCCTATTTGGATTAGAATAAGCCTAGGGCGGACGAAAATGACCTAAATGTTCAACCAATGACACAAAATCACTTATTGGATGCGCAAGATTGGTTAAAAACCCTATTTGGATAAGAATAAGTCAAAGGATGATGAAAATGACTTAAATGTTGAACCAATGACACAACCGCACTTGTTGAATGCACAAGAATGGTGAAAAACCCTAATTGGATTAGAATAAGCCTAGGGCGGATGAAAATGACCTAAATGTTCAACCAATGACACAAAACCACTTATTGGATGTACAAGATTGGTTAAAAACCCTAATTGGATTAGAATGAGCCTAGGGAGGACAAAAATGACCTAAATGTTCAACCAATGTTACAAAGTCACTTATTGGATCCACAAGATTGGTTAAAAACCTTAATTGAATTCGAATAAGCCTAGGGAGGACGAAAATAACCTAAATGTTAATCCAGTGACATAAACGCACTTATTCGATGCACATGATTGGTTAAAAACCATAATTGGAATAGAATAAGCCTAGGGACGAGGAAAATAACCTAAATGTTAAACCAATGATACAAACGCACTTATTGGAAGCACAAGATTGGTTAAAAACCATAATTGGATTAGAATAAGCCAAGGGAGGACTAAAAATGACCTAAATGTTCGACCAATGACACAAAATCATTTATTGGATGCACCAGATTGGTTAAAAACCCTCATTGGATTAGAATAAACCTAGAGAGGAGGAAAATGACCTAAATGTTCAACCAATGACACAAAGTCACTTATTGGATGCACAAGATTGGTTAAAAACCCTAATTGGATTAGAATAAGCCTAGGGAGGACGAAAATGACCTAAATGTTCAACCAATGACACAAAATCACTTATTGGATACACAAGATTAGTTAAAATCCCTATTTGGATTAGAATAAGCCTAGGGCGGACGAAAATGACCTAAATGTTCAACCAATGACACAAAATTACTTATTGGATGCACAAGATTGGTTAAAAACTCTATTTGGATTAGAATAAGTCAAAGGATGATGAAAATGACTTAAATGTTGAACCAATGACACAATCGCACTTATTGGATGCACAAGAATGGTTAAAAACCCTAATTGGATTAGAATAAGCCTAGAGAGGACGAAAATGACCTAAATGTTCAACCAATGACACAAAATCACTTATTGGATGCACAAGATTGGTTAAAAACCCTATTTGGATAAGAATAAGTCAAAGGATGATGAAAATGACTTAAATGTTGAACCAATGACACAACCGCACTTATTGGATGCACAAGAATGGTTAAAAACCCTAATTGGATTAGAATAAGCCTAGGGAGAACGAAAATGACCTAAATGTTCAACCAATGACACAAAATCACTTATTGGATCCACAAGATTGGTTAAAAACCCTATTTGAATTAGAATAAGCCTAGGGAGGATGAAAATGACCTAAATGTTAATCCAGTGGCACAAACGCACGTATTGGATGCACAAGATTGGTTAAAACCCCTAATTGGAATAGAATAAGCCTAGGGAGGACGAAAATGACCTAAATGTTAAACCAATGACACAAACGCACTTTTCTGATGCACAAGACTGATTAAAAACCCTAATTGGATTAGAATAAGCCAAGGGAGGACGAAAATGACCTAAATGTTCAACCATTGACACAATATCACCTATTGGATGCACAAGATTGGGTAAAATCCCTAATTTGATTAGAATAAACCTAGAGAGGAGGAAAATGACCTAAATGTTCAACCAATGACACAAAGTCACTTGTTGGATGCACAAGAATGGTTAAAAACCCTAATTGGATTAGAATAAGCCTAGGGAGGACGATAATGACCTAAATGTTCAACCAATGACACAAAATCACTTATTGGATGCACAAGATTGGTTAAAAACCCTATTTGGATAAGAATAAGTCAAAGGATGATGAAAATGACTTAAATGTTGAACCAATGACACAACCGCACTTGTTGGATGCACAAGAATGGTGAAAAACCCTAACTGGATTAGAATAAGCCTAGGGCGGATGAAAATGACCTAAATGTTCAACCAATGACACAAAACCACTTATTGGATGTACAAGATTGGTTAAAAACCCTAATTGGATTAGAATGAGCCTAGGGAGGACAAAAATGACCTAAATGTTCAACCAATGTTACAAAGTCACTTATTGGATCCACAAGATTGGTTAAAAACCTTAATTGAATTCGAATAAGCCTAGGGAGGACGAAAATAACCTAAATGTTAATCCAGTGACATAAACGCACTTATTCGATGCACATGATTGGTTAAAAACCATAATTGGAATAGAATAAGCCTAGGGACGAGGAAAATAACCTAAATGTTAAACCAATGATACAAACGCACTTATTGGAAGCACAAGATTGGTTAAAAACCATAATTGGATTAGAATAAGCCAAGGGAGGACTAAAAATGACCTAAATGTTCAACCAATGACACAAAATCATTTATTGGATGCACCAGATTGGTTAAAAACCCTCATTGGATTAGAATAAACCTAGAGAGGAGGAAAATGACCTAAATATTCAACCAATGACACAAAGTCACTTATTGGATGCACAAGATTGGTTAAAAACCCTAATTGGATTAGAATAAGCCTAGGGAGGACGAAAATGACCTAAATGTTCAACCAATGACACAAAATCACTTATTGGATACACAAGATTAGTTAAAATCCCTATTTGGATTAGAATAAGCCTAGGGCGGACGAAAATGACCTAAATGTTCAACCAATGACACAAAATCACTTATTGGATGCACAAGATTGGTTAAAAACCCTATTTGGATTAGAATAAGTCAGAGGATGATGAAAATGACTTAAATGTTGAACCAACGACACAATCGCACTTATTGGATGCAGAAGAATGGTTAAAAACCCTAATTGGATTAGAATAAGCCTAGGGAGGACGAAAATGACCTAAATGTTCAACCAATGACACAAAATCACTTATTGGATGCACAAGATTGGTTAAAAACCCTATTTGGATAAGAATAAGTCAAAGGATGATGAAAATGACTTAAATGTTGAACCAATGACACAACCGCACTTATTGGATGCACAAGAATGGTTAAAAACCCTAATTGGATTAGAATAAGCCTAGGGAGAACGAAAATGACCTAAATGTTCAACCAATGACACAAAATCACTTATTGGATGCACAAGATTGGTTAAAAACCCTATTTGGATAAGAATAAGTCAAAGGATGATGAAAATGACTTAAATGTTGAACCAATGACACAACCGCACTTATTGGATGCACAAGAATGGTTAAAAACCCTAATTGGATTAGAATAAGCCTAGGGAGAACGAAAATGACCTAAATGTTCAACCAATGACACAAAATCACTTATTGGATCCACAAGATTGGTTAAAAACCCTATTTGAATTAGAATAAGCCTAGGGAGGATGAAAATGACCTAAATGTTAATCCAGTGACACAAACGCACGTATTGGATGCACAAGATTGGTTAAAACCCCTAATTGGAATAGAATAAGCCTAGGGAGGACGAAAATGACCTAAATGTTAAACCAATGACACAAACGCACTTTTCTGATGCACAAGACTGATTAAAAACCCTAATTGGATTAGAATAAGCCAAGGGAGGACGAAAATGACCTAAATGTTCAACCATTGACACAATATCACCTATTGGATGCACAAGATTGGGTAAAATCCGTAATTTGATTAGAATAAACCTAGAGAGGAGGAAAATGACCTAAATGTTCAACCAATGACACAAAGTCACTTGTTGGATGCACAAGATTGGTTAAAAACCCTAATTGGATTAGAATAAGCCTAGGGAGGACGATAATGACCTAAATGTTCAACCAATGACACAAAATCACTTATTGGATGCACAAGATTGGTTAAAAACCCTATTTGGATTAGAATAAGTCAAAGGATGATGAAAATGACTTAAATGTTGAACCAATGACACAATCGCACTTATTGGATGCACAAGAATGGTTAAAAACCCTAATTGGATTAGAATAAGCCTAGGGAGGACGAAAATGACCTAAATGTTCAACCAATGACACAAAATCACTTATTGGATGCACAAGATTGGTTAAAAACCCTATTTGGATCAGAATAAGTCAAAGGATGATGAAAATGACTTAAATGTTGAACCAATGACACAACCGCACTTATTGGATGCACAAGAATGGTTAAAAACCCTAATTGGATTAGAATAAGCCTAGGGAGAACGAAAATGACCTAAATGTTCAACCAATGACACAAAATCACTTATTGGATCAACAAGATTGGTTAAAAACCCTATTTGAATTAGAATAAGCCTAGGGAGGATGAAAATGACCTAAATGTTAATCCAGTGACACAAACGCACGTATTGGATGCACAAGATTGGTTAAAACCCCTAATTGGAATAGAATAAGCCTAGGGAGGACGAAAATGACCTAAATGTTAAACCAATGACACAAACGCACTTTTCTGATGCACAAGACTGATTAAAAACCCTAATTGGATTAGAATAAGCAAAGGGAGGACGAAAATGACCTAAATGTTCAACCATTGACACAATATCACCTATTGGATGCACAAGATTGGGTAAAATCCCTAATTTGATTAGAATAAACCTAGAGAGGAGGAAAATGACCTAAATGTTCAACCAATGACACAAAGTCACTTGTTGGATGCACAAGATTGGTTAAAAACCCTAATTGGATTAGAATAAGCCTAGGGAGGACGATAATGACCTAAATGTTCAACCAATGACACAAAATCACTTATTGGATGCACAAGATTGGTTAAAAACCCTATTTGGATTAGAATAAGTCAAAGGATGATGAAAATGACTTAAATGTTGAACCAATGACACAAACTCACTTATTGGATGCACATGAATGGTGAAAAACCCTAATTGGATTAGAATAAGCCTAGGGAGGACGAAAATGACCGAAATGTTCAACCAATGACACAAAACCATTTATTGGATGTACAAGATTGGTTAAAAACCCTAATTGGATTAGAATGAGCCTAGGGAGGACAAAAATGACCTAAATGTTCAACCAATGTTACAAAGTCACTTACTGGATCCACAAGATTAGTTAAAAACCTTAATAGAATTCGAATAAGCCTAGGGAGGACGAAAATAACCTAAATGTTAATCCAGTGACATAAACGCACTTATTCGATGCACATGATTGGTTAAAAACCATAATTGGAATAGAATAAGCCTAGGGACGAGGAAAATAACCTAAATGTTAAACCAATGACACAAACGCACTTATTGGAAGCACAAGATTGGTTAAAAGCCATAATTGGATTAGAATAAGCCAAGGGAGGACTAAAAATGACCTAAATGTTCAACCAATGACACAAAATCATTTATTGGATGCACAAGATTGGTTAAAAACCCTAATTGGATTAGAATAAACCTAGAGAGGAGGAAAATGACCTAAATGTTCAACCAATGACACAAAATCACTTATTGGATGCACAAGGTTGGTTAAAATCCCTATTTGGATTAGAATAAGCCTAGGGTGGACGAAAATAACCTAAATGTTCAACCAATGACACAAAATCACTTATTGGATGCACAAGATTGGTTAAAAACCCTAATTGGATAAGAATAAGCCTAGGCATGACAAAAATGACCTAAATGTTCAACCAATGATACAAAATCACTTAATTGATGCACAAGATTGGTTAAAATCGTTATTTGGATCAGATTAAGCCTAGGGTGAACGAAAATGACCTAAATGTTCAACCAATGACACAAAATCACTTATTGGATGCACAAGATTGGTTAAAAACCCTATTTGGATTAGAATAAGTCAGAGGATGATGAAAATGACTTAAATGTTGAACCAACGACACAATCGCACTTATTGGATGCAGAAGAATGGTTAAAAACCCTAATTGGATTAGAATAAGCCTAGGGAGGACGAAAACGATCTAAATGTTCAACCAATGACACAAAATCACTTATTTGATGCACAAGATCGGTTGAAAACCCTAATTGGATTAGAATAAGCCTAGGGAGGACAAAAATGACCTAAATGTTCAACCAATGACACAAAGTCACTTATTAGATCCACAAGATTGGTTAAAAACCCTATTTGAATTAGAATAAGCCTAGGGAGGATGAAAAATGATCGAAATGTTCAACCAATGACACAAAGTCACTTATTGGATCCACCAGATTGGTTAAAAACCCTAATTGAATTAGAATAAGCCTAGGGAGGACGAAAATGACCTAAATGTTAATCCAATGACACAAACGCACTTATTGGATGCACAAGATTGGTTAAAAACCCTAATTGGAATAGAATAAGCCTAGGGAGGACGAAAATAACCTAAATGTTAAACCAATGACACAAACGCACTTATTGGATGCACAAGATCGGTTAAAAGCCATAATTGGATTAGAATAAGCCAAGGGAAGACGAAAAATGACCTAAATGTTCAACCAATGACACAAAATCACTTATTGGATGCACAAGATTGGTTAAAAACCCTAATTTGATAAGAATAAGCCTAGGCATGACGAAAATGACCTAAATGTTCAACCAATGATACAAAATCACTTAATTGATGCACAAGATTAGTTAAAATCCTTATTTGGATCAGAATAAGCCTAGGGCGAACGAAAATGACCTAAATATTCAACCAATGACATAAAATCACTTATTGGATGCACAATATTGGTTAAAAACCCTATTTGGATTAGAATAAGTCAAAAGATGATGAAAATGACCTAAATGTTGAACCAATGACAAAACCGCACTTATTGGATGCACATGAATGGTTAAAAACCCTAATTGGATTAGAATAAGCCTAGGGAGGACGAAAATGATCTAAATGTTCAACCAATGACACAAAGTCACTTATTTGATCCACAAGATTGGTTAAAAACCCTAATTGGATTAGAATAAGTCTTGGGAAGACAAAAAATGACCTAAATGTTCAACCAATGACACAAAGTCACTTATTGGATCCACCAGATTGGTTAAAAACTCTAATTGAATTAGAATAAGCCTAGGGACGATGCAAATGACCTAAATGTTAATCCAATGACACAAATGCACTTATTGGATGCACAAGATTGCTTAAAAACCCCAATTGGAATAGAATAAATACTTGGGAGGACGAAAATAACCTAAATGTTAAACCAATGACACAATTGCAATTATTGGATGCACAAGATTGGTTAAAAGCCATAATTGGATTAGAATAAGCCAAGGGAGGACGAAAAATGACCTAAATATTCAACCAATGACACAAAGTCACTTATTGGATGCACAAGATTGGTTAAAAACCTTTATTGGATTAGAATAAACCTAGACAGGAGGAAAATGACCTAAATGTTCAACCAATGACACAAAATCACTTATTGGATGCACAAGATTGGTTAAAAACCCTAATTGCATTAGAATAAGCCAAGGGAGGACGAAAATGACCTAAATGTTCAACCCATGACAAAATATCACCTATTGGATGCACAAGATTGGTTAAAAACCCTAATTGGATTAGAGTAAACCTAGAGAGGAGGAAAATGACCTAAATGTTTAACCAATGACACAAAGTCACTTATTGGATGCACAAGATTGGTTAAAAATCCGAATTGGATTAGAGTAAGCCTAGGGAGGACGAAAATGACCTAAATGTTCAACCAATGACACAAAATCACTTATTGGATGCACAAGATTAGTTAAAATCCCTATTTGGATTAGAATAAGCCTAGGGCGGACTAAAATGACCTAAATGTTCAACCAATGACACAAAATCACTTATTGGGTGCACAAGATTGGTTAAAAACCCTATTTGGATTAGAATAAGTCAAAGGATGATGAAAATGACTTAAATGTTGAACCAATGACACAACCACACTTATTGGATGCACAAGAATGGTTAAAAACACTAATTGGATTAGAATAAGCCTACGGAGGACGAAAAAGACCTAAATGTTCAACCAATGAAACAAAATCACTTATTGGATGCACAAGATTGGTTAGAAACCCTAATTGGATTAGAATAAGCCCAGGGAGGACAAAAATGAACTAAATGTTCAACCAATGACACAAAGTCACTTATTGGATCCATAAGATTGGTTAAAAATCCTAATTGAATTAGAATAAGCCTAGGGAGGACGAAAATAACCTAAATGTTAAGCCAATGACACAAACGCACTTATTAGATGCACAAGATTGGTTAAAAACCATAATTGGATTAGAATAAGTCAAGGTAGGACTAAAAATGACCAAAATGTTCAACCAATGACACAAAATCACTTATTGGATGCACAAGATTGGTTAAAACCCTAATTGGATTAAAATAAGCCTAGGGAGGACGAAAATGACCTAAATGTTCAACCAATGACACAAAATCACTTATTGGATGCACAAGATTGGTTAAAATCCCTAGTTGGATTAGAATAAGCCTAGGGCGGACGAAAATGAGCTAAATGTTCATCAATGATCTAAATGTTCAACCAATGACTTATTGGATGCACAAGATTGGTTAAAAACTTTAATTGGATTAGAATAAACCTAGAGAGGATGAAAATGACCTAAATGTTCAACCAATGACACAAAATCACTTATTGGATGCACAAGATTGGTTAAAAACCCTATTTGGATTAGAATAAGTCAAAGGATGATGAAAATGACTTAAATGTTGAACCAATGACACAACCGCACTTATTGGATGCACAAGAATGGTTAAAAACACTAATTGGATTAGAATAAGCCTAGGGAGGACGAAAATGACTTAAATGTTCAACCAATGACACAAAATCACTTATAGGATGTTAAATATTCCCCACTTTCTAAGGCCTCGGATGCTTTGCCCTAACCAATCCCCTTTCATCTTGGGGGCGACTCTATGCCTTGCCTTCCCGGCTTGCTTTCTTTGCCCGGACAATTTCTCTTTACTTGGCTCAGTCTCTTCGAACCTCTACCTAGAGCATCTTCGAATCTTGTTGAATTGGTCTACCCCATTACCTTATTGTTTAGTTAGAACCGGAATCCCTATACCTAAAGCTACTGATTCTGATTCTGTTATTAAACCAGAGCCTTCTGAAGAGTCCATGTCCCTTTAGCCGGTGGAGCTGGTTCTAACCTCTTCTTTCGCTTACTGCTCCGAAAGGCATCAGATGCCTGGGCACATATCCGCCTCTGGTGATGGGACAGATGGATCGAATGCAGCATAGGGGTCAATGGCAGCAACAAATAAAACAACTAAAAGCGACGTCCGCGCCCTAATAAATAAGGGGAATTAAGCATCCATCGACGCTCACTTGTCTATGTTCCCTATGTCAGTCTCCTTTTTAAGGATCCTTCCTAGCTCTCTTATTCATTAACAAAACGTACTCGTCAGGTGTCGGCATCACACATTTATATTTAAAGTGTGCCGTGAGTGGCTTTACCAACCGGAAAATAAGTCCCAAGGAAACCAACTAAACCCGGACTTACCCGGAAACCAGGAAAACAATAACAAGTAAGAACAAGGAAAGTTCTCTTTCTGTTCTCAACCCATTACCAATATGAGACCGAAGTTTCATTCATAACTCCTCGAACTTCTTCGTAATCGCTCCGTTCCATCCCTCATTACATAGGTAACCTCAAAGTGGGTCTATTTCATTATATTCCATCAATATACTAATTCAACTCCAAGATTGGTTAAAAACCCTATTTGAATTAGAATAAGCCTACGGAGGATGAAAATGACCTAAATGTTAATCCAATGACACCAACGCACTTATTGGATCTCCAAGATTTTTTAAAAACCCTAATTGGAACAGAATAAGCCTAGGGAGGACGAAAATAACCTAAATGTTAAACCAATGACACAAACGCACTTTTTGGATGCACAAGATTGGTTAAAAACTCTAATTGGATTGGAATAAGCCAAGGGAGGACGAAAATTACCTAAATGTTCAACCAATGACACAATATCACCTATTGGATGCACAATATTGGTTAAAAACCCTAATTGGATAAGAATAAGCCTCGGGAGGACTAAGATGACCTAAATGTTCAATCAATGACACAAAATCACTTATTGGATGCACAAGATTGGTTAAAATCCCTAATTGGAAGACAATAACCCTAGGGAAGACGAATATGACCTAAATGTTCAACCAATGACACAAAATCACTTATTGGATGCACAAAATTGGTTAAAAACCCTAATTGGATCAAAATAAGCCTAGGGAGGACGAAAATGACCTAAATATTCAACCAATGACACAAAATCACTTATTGGATGCACAAGGTTGGTTAAAATCCCTATTTGGATTAGAATAAGCCTAGGGCGGACGAAAAGGAGCTAAATGTTCAACCAATGACACAAAACCACTTATTGGATTTACAAGATTGGTTAAAAACCCTAATTGGATTAGAATAAGCCTAGGGAGGACAAAAATGACCTAAATGTTCAACCAATGTCACAAAGTCACTTATTGGATCCACAAGATTGGTTAAAAATCCTAATTGAATTCGAATAAGCCTAGGGAGGACGAAAATAACCTAAATGTTAATCCAGTGACACAAATGCACATATTCGATGCACAAGATTGGTTAAAATCCATAATTGGAATAGAATAAACCTAGGGACGACGAAAATAACCTAAATGATAAACCAATGACACAAACGCACTTATTGGATGGACAAGATTGGTTTAAAACCATAATTGGATTAGAATAAGAAAAGGAGGACGAAAATGACCTAAATGTTCAACCAATGACACAAAATCACTTATTGGATGTGCATGATTGGTTTAAATCCCTCATTAGATTAGAATAAGTCTAGAGAGGACGAAAATGAACAAAATGTTCAACCATTCACACAAAATCATTTATTGGATGCACAAGATTGATTAAAAATCCTATTTGGATTAGAATAAGTCAAAGGATGAAATAAATGACCTTAATGTTGAACCAATGACACAACCGCACTTATTGGATGCACAAGATTGGTTAAAACCCTTAATTGGAATAGAATAAGCCTAGGGAGGACAAAAATAACCTAAATGTTAAACCAATGACACAAACGCACATTTTGGATGCACAAGATTGGTTAAAAACCCTAATTGGATTGGAATAAGCCAAGGGAGGACGAAAATGACCTAAATGTTCAACCAATAACACAAAATCACTTATTGGATGCATAAGATTGGTTAAAATCCCTATTTGGATTAGAATAAGCCTAGGGCGAACGAAAATGACCTAAATTTTCAACCAATGACACAAAATCACTTATTGGATGCACAAGATTGGTTAAAAACCCTAATTGGATTAGAATAAGCCAAGGGAGGACGAAAATGACCTAAATGTTCAACCAATGACAAAATATCACCTATTCGATGCACAAGATTGGTTAAAAACCCTAATTGGATTAGAATAAACCTAGAGAGGAGGAAAATGACCTAAATGTTCAACCAATGACACAAAGTCACTTATTGGATGCACAAGATTGGTTAAAAATCCTAATTGGATTAGAATAAGCCTAGGGAGGACGAAAATGACCTAAATGTTCAACCAATGACACAAAATCACTTATTGGATGCACAAGATTAGTTAAAATCCCTATTTGGATTAGAATAAGCCTAGGGCGGACGAAAATGACATAAATGTTAATCCAATGACACAAACGCACTTATTGGATGCACAAGATTTGTTAAAAACCCTAATTGGAATAGAATAAGCCTAGGGAGGACGACAATGAACTAAATGTTAAACCAATGACACAAACGCACTTTTTGGATGCACAAGATTGGTTAAAAACCCTAATTGGATTGAAATAAGCCAAGGGAGGACAAAAATTACCTAAATGTTCAACCAATGACACAATTTCACCTATTGGATGCACAATATTGGTTAAAAACCCTAATTGGATAAGAATAAGCCTCGGGAGGACTAAGATGACCTAAATGTTCAATCAATGACACAAAATCACTTATTGGATGCACAAGATTGTTTAAAATCCTTATTTAGATTAGAATAAGCCTAGGGCGAACGAAAATGACCTAAATGTACAACCAATGAGACAAAATCACTTATTGGATGCACAAGTTTGGTTAAAAACCCTATTTGAATTAGAATAAGTCAAAGGATGATGAAAATGACCTAAATGTTGAACCAATGACAAAACCGCACCTATTGGATGCACAAGAATGGTTAAAAACCCTAATTGAATTAGAATAAGCCTAGGGAGGACGAAAATGACCTAAATGTTCCACCAATGACACAAAATCACTTATTGGATGCATAGGATTGGTTAAAAATCCTAATTGGATTAGAATAAGCCTAGGGAGGACAAAAATGACCTAAATGTTCAACCAATGACACAAAGTCACTTATTAGATACACAAGATTGGTTAAAATCCCAAGTTGGATGACAATAACCCTAGGGAAGACGAAAATGACCTAAATGTTCAACCAATGACACAAAATCACTTATTGGATGCACAAGATTGGTTAAAAACCCTATTTAGATTAGAATAAGTAAAAGGATGATGAAAATGACCTAAATGTTGAACCAATGACACAACCGCACTTATTGGATGCACAAGAATGGTTAAAATTCCAAATGGATTAGAATAAGCCTAGGGAGAAAGAAAATGACCTAAATGTTAAATCAATGACACAAAATTGGTTAAAAACCCTAATTGAATTAGAATAAGGCTAGGGAGGACGAAAATGACCTAAATGTTAATCCAGTGACACAAACGCACTTATTGGATGCACAAGATTGGTTAGAAACCCTGATTGGAATAGAATAAGCATAGAGAGGACGAAAATAACCTAAATGTTAAACCAATGACACAAATGCACTTATTTGATGCACAAGATTGGTTAAAAATCATAATTGGATTAGAATAAGCCAAGGGAGGACTAAAAATGACCTAAATGTTCAACCAATGACACAAAATCACTTATTGGATGCACAAGATTGTTTAAAAACCCTAATTGGATTAGAATAAGCCTAGGGAGGACGAAAATGACCTAAATGTTAATCCCATGACACAAACGCACTTATTGGATGCACAAGATTGGTTAAAAACCCTAATTGGAATAGAATAAGCCTAGGGAGGACGAAAATAACCTAAATGTTAAACCAATGACACAAACGCACTTATTGGATGCACAAGATCGGTTAAAAGCCATAATTGGATTAGAATAAGCCAAGGGAAGACGAAAAATGACCTAAATGTTCAACCAATGACACAAAATCACTTATTGGATGCACAAGATTGGTTAAAAACCCTAATTGGATAAAAATAAGCCTAGGCATGACGAAAATGACCTAAATGTTCAACCAATGATACAAAATCACTTAATTGATGCACAAGATTAGTTAAAATCCTTATTTGGATCAGAATAAGCCTAGGGCGAACGAAAATGACCTAAATATTCAACCAATGACACAAAATCACTTATTGGATGCACAATATTGGTTAAAAACCCTATTTGGATTAGAATAAGTCAAAAGATGATGAAAATGACCTAAATGTTGAACCAATGACAAAACCGCACTTATTGGATGCACATGAAAGGTTAAAAACCCTAATTGGATTAGAATAAGCCTAGTGAGGACGAAAATGATCTAAATGTTCAACCAATGACACAAAGTCACTTATTTGATCCACAAGATTGGTTAAAAACCCTAATTGGATTAGAATAAGTCTAGGGAAGACAAAAAATGACCTAAATGTTCAACCAATGACACAAAGTCACTTATTGGATCCACCAGATTGGTTAAAAACTCTAATTGAATTAGAATAAGCCTAGGGACGATGAAAATGACCTAAATGTTAATCCAATGACACAAACGCACTTTTTGGATGCACAAGATTGCTTAAAAACCCTAATTGGAATAGAATAAGCCTAGGGAGGACGAAAATAACCTAAATGTTAAACCAATGACACAATTGCAATTATTGGATGCACAAGATTGGTTAAAAGCCATAATTGGATTAGAATAAGCCAAGGGAGGACGAAAAATGACCTAAATGTTCAACCAATGACACAAAATCACTTATTGGATGCACAAGATTGGTTAAAAACATTAATTGGATTAGAATAAACCTAGACAGGAGGAAAATGACCTAAATGTTCAACCAATGACACAAAATCACTTATTGGATGCACAAGATTGGTTAAAAACCCTAATTGCATTAGAATAAGCCAAGGGAGGACGAAAATGACCTAAATGTTCAACCAATGACAAAATATCACCTATTGGATGCACAAGATTGGTTAAAAACCCTAATTGGATTACAGTAAACCTAGAGAGGAGGAAAATGACCTAAATGTTTAACCAATGACACAAAGTCACTTATTGGATGCACAAGATTGGTTAAAAATCCGAATTGGATTAGAGTAAGCCTAGGGAGGACGAAAATGACCTAAATGTTGAACCATTGACACAAAATCACTAATTAGATACACAAGATTAGTTAAAATCCCTATTTGGATTAGAATAAGCCTAGGGCGGACGAAAATGACCTAAATGTTCAACCAATGATACAAAATCACTTATTGGATGCACAAGATTGGTTAACAACCCTATTTGGATTAGAATAAGTCAAAGGATGATGAAAATGACTTAAATGTTGAACCAATGACACAACCACACTTATTGGATGCACAAGAATGGTTAAAAACACTAATTGGATTAGAATAAGCCTACGGAGGACGAAAAACACCTAAATGTTCAACCAATGAAACAAAATAACTTATTGGATGCACAAGATTGGTTAGAAACCCTAATTGGATTAGAATATGCCCAGGGAGCACAAAAATGAACTAAATGTTCAACCAATGACACAAAGTCACTTATTGGATCCATAAGATTGGTTAAAAATCCTAATTGAATTAGAATAAGCCTAGGGAGGACGAAAATAACCTAAATGTTAAGCCAATGACACAAACGCACTTATTAGATGCACAAGATTGGTTAAAAACCATAATTGGATTAGAATAAGTCAAGGTAGGACTAAAAATGACCTAAATGATCAAGCAATGACACAAAATCACTTATTGGATGCACAAGATTGGTTAAAACCCTAATGGGATTAGAATAAACCTAGAGAGGAGGAAAATGACCTAAATGTTCAACCAATGACACAAAATCACTTATTGGATGCACAAGATTGGTTAAAATCCCTAGTTGGATTAGAATAAGCCTAGGGCGGACAAAAATGAGCTAAATGTTCAACCAATGACCTAAATGTTCAACCAATGACCTAAATGTTCAACCAATGACTTATTGGATGCACAAGATTGGTTAAAAACCTTAATTGGATTAGAATAAACCTAGAGAGGACGAAAATGACCTAAATGTTCAACCAATGACACAAAATCACTTATTGGATGCACAAGATTGGTTAAAAACCCTATTTGGATTAGAATAAGTCAAACGAAGATGAAAATGACTTAAATGTTGAACCAATGACAAAACCGCACTTATTGGATGCACAAGAATGGTTAAAAACACTAATTGGATTAGAATAAGCCTAGGGAGGACAAAAATGACTTAAATGTTCAACCAATGACACAAAATCACTTATAGGATGCACAAGATTGGTTAAAAACCCTATTTGAATTAGAATAAGCCTACGGAGGATGAAAATGACCTAAATGTTAATCCAATGACACCAACGCACTTATTGGATCTCCAAGATTTTTTAAAAACCCTAATTGGAATAGAATAAGCCTAGGGCGGACGTAAATAACCTAAATGTTAAACCAATGACACAAACGCACTTTTTGGATGCACAAGGTTGGTTAAAAACCCTAATTGGATTGGAATGAGCCAAGGGAGGACGAAAATTACCTAAATGTTCAACCAATGACACAATATCACCTATTGGATGCACAATATTGGTTAAAAACCCTAATTGGATAAGAATAAGCCTCGGGAGGACTAAGATGACCTAAATGTTCAATCAATGACACAAAATCACTTGCTGGATGCACAAGATTGGTTAAAATCCCTAATTGGAAGACAATAACCTTAGGGAAGACGAATATGACCTAAATGTTCAACCAATGACACAAAATCACTTATTGGATGCACAAAATTGGTTAAAAACCCCTATTGGATTAAAATAAGCCTAGGGAGGACCAAAATGACCTAAATATTCAACCAATGACACAAAATCACTTATTGGTTGCACAAGGTTGGTTAAAATCCCTATTTGGATTAGAATAAGCCTAGGGCGGACGAAAATGAGCAAAATGTTCAACCAACGACACAAAACCACTTATTGGATTTACAAGATTGGTTAAAAACCCTAATTGGATTAGAATAAGCCTAGGGAGGACAATAATGACCTAAATGTTCAACCAATGTCACAAAGTCACTTATTGGATCCACAAGATTGGTTAAAAACCCTAATTGAATTCGAATAAGCCTAGGGAGGACGAAAATAACCTAAATGTTAATCCAGTGACACCAACGCACATATTCGATGCACAAGATTGGTTAAAATCCATAATTGGAATAGAATAAACCTAGGGACGACGAAAATAACCTAAATGTTAAACCAATGACACAAACGCACTTATTGGATGGGCAAGATTGGTTTAAAACCATAATTGGATTAGAATAAGCCAAGGGAGGACGAAAATGACCTAAATGTTCAACCAATGACACAAAATCACTTATTGGATGTGCAAGATTGATTTAAATCCCTCATTAGATTAGAATAAGTCTAGAGAGGACGAAAATGAACTAAATGTTCAACCATTCACACAAAATCATTTATTGGATGCATAAGATTGGTTAAAAACCCTATTTGGATTAGAATAAGTCAAAGGATGAAATAAATGACCTTAATGTTGAACCAATAACACAACCGCACTTATTGGATGCACAAGAATGGTTAAAATTCCTAAATGGATTAGAATAAGTCTAGGGAGAACGAAAATGACCTAAATGTTAAATCAATGACACAAAATCACTTATTGGATGCACAAGATTGGTTAAAAACCCTAATTGGATTAGAATAAGCTTAGGGAAGACAAAAATGACCTAAATGTTCAAATAATGACACAAAGTCACTTATTGGATCCACAAGATTGGTTAAAAACCATAATTGAATTAGAATAAGCCTAGGGAGGATGAAAATGACCTAAATGTTAGTCCATTGACACAAACACACTTATTGGATGCACAAAATTGGTTAAAACCCATAATTGGAATAGAATAAGCCTAGGGAGGACAAAAATAACCTAAATGTTAAACCAATGACACAAACGCACATTTTGGATGCACAAGATTGGTTAAAAACCCTAATTGGATTGGAATAAGCCAAGGGAGGACGAAAATGACCTAAATGTTCAACCAATGACACAAAATCACTTATTGGATGCATAAGATTGGTTAAAATCCCTATTTGGATTAGAATAAGCCTAGGGCGGACGAAAATGACCTAAATGTTCAACCAATGACACAAAATCACTTATTGGATGCACAAGATTGGTTAAAAACCCTAATTGGATTAGAATAAGCCAAGGGAGGACGAAAATGACCTAAATGTTCAACCAATGACAAAATATCACCTACTGGATGCACAAGATTGGTTAAAAACTCTAATTGGATTAGAATAAACCTAGAGTGGAGGAAAATGACCTAAATGTTCAACCAATGAAAAAAAGTCACTTATTGGATGCACAAGATTGGTTAAAAATCCTAGTTGGATTAGAGTAAGCCTAGGGAGGACGAAAATGACCTAAATGTTCAACCAATGACACAAAATCACTTATTGGATGCACAAGATTAGTTAAAATCCCTATTTGGATTAGAATAAGCCTAGGGCGGACGAAAATGACATAAATGTTAATCCATTGACACAAACGCACTTATTGGATGCACAAGATTTGTTAAAAACCCTAATTGGAATAAAATAAGCCTAGGGAGGACGACAATGAACTAAATGTTAAACCAATGACACAAACGCACTTTTTGGATGCACAAGATTGGTTAAAAACCCTAATTGGATTGAAATAAGCCAAGGGAGGACGAAAATGACCTAAATGTTCAACCAATGATACAATTTCACCTATTGGATGCACAATATTGGTTAAAAACCCTAATTGGATAAGAATAAGCCTCGGGAGGACTAAGATGACCTAAATGTTCAATCAATGACACAAAATCACTAATTGGATGCACAAGATTGTTTAAAATCCTTATTTAGAATAGAATAAGCCTAGGGCGAACGAAAATGACCTAAATGTACAACCAATGAGACCAAATCACTTATTGGATGCACAAGTTTGGTTAAAAACCCTATTTGAATTAGAATAAGTCAAAGGATGATGAAAATGACCTAAATATTGAACCAATGACAAAACCGCACCTATTGGATGCACAAGAATGGTTAAAAACCCTAATTGAATTAGAATAAGCCTAGGGAGGACGAAAATGACCTAAATGTTCCACCAATGACACAAAATCACTTATTGGATGCACAAGATTGGTTAAAAACCCTATTTGGATTAGAATAAGCCTAGGGACGACAAAAATGACCTAAATGTTCAACCAATGACACAAAGTCACTTATTAGATACACAAGATTGGTTAAAATCCCTAATTGAATGACAATAACCCTAGGGAAGATGAAAATGACCTAAATGTTCAGCCAATGACACAAAATCACTTATTGGATGCACAAGATTGGTTAAAAACCCTATTTAGATTAGAATAAGTAAAAGGATGATGAAAATGACCTAAATGTTGAACCAATGACACAACCGCACTTATTGGATGCACAAGAATGGTTAAAATTCCAAATGGATTAGAATAAGCCTAGGGAGAAAGAAAATGACCTAATCCAGTGACACAAACGCACTTATGGGATGCACAAGATTGGTTAGAAACCCTGATTGGAATAGAATAAGCATAGAGAGGACGAAAATAACCTAAATGTTAAACCAATGACACAAATGCACTTATTTGATGCACAAGATTGGTTAAAAACCATAATTGGATTAGAATAAGCCAAAGGAGGACTAAAAATGACCTAAATGTTCAACCAATGACACAAAATCACTTATTGGATGCACAAGATTGTTTAAAAACCCTAATTGGATTAGAATAAGCCTAAGGAGGACAAAATTGACCTAAATGTTCAACCAATGACACAAAGTCACTTATTAGATCCACAAGATTGGTTAAAAACCCTATTTGAATTAGAATAAGCCTAGGGAGGATGAAAATGACCTAAATGATAATCTAGTGACACAAACGCACTTATTGGATGCACAAGATTGGTTAAAAACCTTAATTGGAATAGAAGAAGCCTAGGGAGGACGAAAATGACCTAAATGTTCAACCAATGACACAAAATCACTTATTGGATGCACAAGATTGTTTAAAATCCTTATTTGGATTAGAATAACCTAGGGCGAACAAAAATGACATAAATGTTCAACCAATGAGACAAAATCACTTATTGGATGCACAAGATTGGTTAAAAACCCTAATTGGATTAGGATAAGCCTAGGGAGGACGAAAATGACCTAAATGTTTAACCAATGACACAAAATCACTTATTGGATGCACAAGATTGCTTAAAATCCCTATTTGGATTAAAATAAGCCTAGCGCGAACGAAAATGACCTAAATGTTCAACCAATGACACAAAATCACTTATTGGATGCACAAGATTGGTTAAAAACCCTAATTGGATTAGAATAAGCCTAGGGAGGACAAAATTGACCTAAATGTTCAACCAATGACACAAAGTCACTTATTAGATCCACAAGATTGGTTAAAAACCCTATTTGAATTAGAATAAGCCTAGGGAGGATGAAAATGACCTAAATGATAATCTAGTGACACAAACGCACTTATTGGATGCACAAGATTGGTTAAAAACCTTAATTGGAATAGAAGAAGGCTAGGGAGGACGAAAATGACCTAAATGTTTAACCAATGACACAAAGTCAATTATTAGATCCACAAGATTGGTTAAAAACCCTATTTGAATTAGAATAAGCCTAGGGAGGATGAAAATGACCTAAATGTTAATCTAGTGACACAAACGCACTTATTGGATGCACAAGATTGGTTAAAAACCTTAATTGGAATAGAATAAGCCTAGGGAGGACGAAAATGACCTAAATGTTCAACCAATGACACAAAATCACTTATTGGATGCACAAGATTGTTTAAAATCCTTATTTGGGTTAGAATAAGCCTAGGTCGAACGAAAATGACCTAAATGTTCAACCAATGAGACAAAATCAGTTATTGGATGCACAAGTTTGGTTAAAAACCCTATTTGAATTAGAATAAGTCAAAGGATGATGAAAATGACCTAAATGTTGAACCAATGACAAAACCGCACTTATTGGATGCACAAGAATGGTTAAAAACCCTAATTGGATTAGAATAAGCCTAGGGAGGACGAAAATGACCTAAATGTTCCACCAATGACACAAAATCACTTATTGGATGCACAAGATTGGTTAAAAACCCTAATTGGATTAGAATAAGCCTAGGGAGGACAAAAATGACCTAAATGTTCAACCAATGACACAAAGTCACTTATTAGATCCACAAGATTGGTTAAAAGCCCTATTTTAATTAAAATAAGCCTAGGGAGGATGAAAATTACCTTAATGTTAATCCGGTGACACAAACGCACTTATTGGATGCACAAGATTGGTTAAAAACCTTAATTGGAATAGAATAAGCCTAGGGAGGACAAAAATAACCTAAATGTTAAACCAATGACACAAACGCACTTTTTTGATACACAAGATTGGTTAAAAACCTTAATTGGATTGGAATAAGCCAAGGGAGGACGAAAATTATCTAAATGTTCAACCAATGACACAATATTACCTAATGGATGCACAAGATTGGTTAAAAACCCTAAATGGATAAGAATAAGCCTCGGGAGGACGAAAATGACCTAAATGTTCAATCAATGACACAAAATCACTTATTGGATGCACAAGATTGGTTAAAATCCCTAATGGGATGACAATAAGCCTAGGGAGGACGAAAATGACCTAAATGTTCAACCAATGACACAAAATCACTTATTGGATGCACAAGATTAGTTAAAAACCCTATTTGGATTTGAATAAGCCAAGGGAGGACTAAAAATGACCTAAATGTTAACCAATGACACAAAATCACTTACTTGATGCACAAGATTGGTTAAAAGCCTTAATTGGATTAGAATAAACCTAGAGTGGAGGAAAATGACCTAAATGTTCAACCAATGACACAAAATCACTTATTGGATGCACAAGATTAGTTAAAAACCCTATTTAGATTAGAATAAGCCTAGGGAGGATGAAAATGACGTAAATGTTTAACCAATGACACAAAATCACTTATTGGATGCACAAGATTGTTTCAAATCCCTATTTGGATTAGAATAAGCCTAACGCGAACGAAAATGACCTAAATGTTCAACCAATGACACAAAATCACTTATTGGATGCACAAGATTGCTTAAAAACCCTATTTGGATTAGAATAAGTCAAAGGATGATGAAAATGACCTAAATGTTGAACCAATGACAAAACCGCACTTATTGGATAAACAAGAATGGTTAAAAACCCTAATTGGATTAGAATAAGCCTCGGGAGGACGAAAATTACCTAAATAATCAACCAATGACACAAAATCACTTATTGGATGCACAAGATTGGTTAAAAACCCTAATTGGATTAGAATAAGACTAGGGAGGACAAAAATGACTTAATGTTCAACCAATGACACAAAGTCACTTATTAGATACACAAGATTGGTTAAAAACCCTATTTGAATTAGAATAAGCCTAGGGAGGATGAAAATGACCTAAATGTTAATCCAGTGACACAAACGCACTTATTGGATGCACAAGATTGGTTAAAACCCCTAATTGGAATACAATAAGCCTAGGGAGGACGAAAATAACCTAAATGTTAAATCAATGACACAAACGCACGTTTTTGATGCACAAGACTGATTAAAAACCCTAATTGGATTGGAATAAGCCAAGGGAGGACGAAAATGACCTAAATGTTCAACCAATGACACAAAATCACTTATTGGATGCACAAGATTGGTTAAAAACCCTAATTGGATTAGAATAAGCCAAGGGACGACGAAAATGACCTAAATGTTCAACCAATGACAAAATATCACCTATTGGATGCACAAGATTGGTTAAAAACCCTAATTGGATTAGAATAAACCTAGAGAGGAGGAAAATGACCTAAATGTTCAACCAATGACGCAAAGTCACTTATTGGATGCACAAGATTTTTTAAAAACCCTAATTGGATTAGAGTAAGCCTAGGGAGGACGAAAATGACCTAAATGTTCAACCAATGACACAAAATCCCTTATTGGATGCACAAGATTAATTAAAATCCCTATTTAGATTAGAATAAGCCTTGGGCGGACGAAAATGACCTAAATGTTCAACCAATGACACCAAATCACTTATTGGATGCACAAGATTGGTTAAAAACCCTATTTGGATTAGAATAAGTCAAAGGATGATGAAAATGACTTAAATGTTGAACCAATGACAAAATATCACCTATTGGATGCACAAGATTGGTTAAAAACCCTAATTGGATTAGAGTAAACCTGGAGAGGAGGAAAATGACCTAAATGTTCAACCAATGACACAAAGTCACTTCTTGGATGCATAAGATTGGTTAAAAATCCGAATTGGATTAGAGTAAGCCTAGGGAGGACGAAAATGACCTAAATGTTCAACCAATGACACAAAATCACTTATTGGATACACAAGATTAGTTAAAATCCCTATTTGGATTAGAATAAGCCTAGGGCGGACGAAAATGACCTAAATGTTCAACCAATGACACAAAATCACTTATTGGATGCACAAGATTGGTTAAAAACCCTATTTGGATTAGAATAAGTCAAAGGATAATGAAAATGACTTAAATGTTGAACCAATGACACAACCACACTTATTGGATGCACAAGAATGGTTAAAAACACTAATTGGATTAGAATAAGCCTACGGAGGACGAAAATGACCTAAATGTTCAACCAATGACACAAAATCACTTATTGGATGCACAAGATTGGTTAAAAACCCTAATTGGATTGGAATAAGCCAAGGGAGGACGAATATGACCTAAATGTTCGACCAATGACACAATGTCACCTATTGGATGCACAAGATTGGTTAAAAACCCTAATTGGATAAGAATAAGCCTCGGGAAGAAGAAAATGACCTAAATGTTCAACCAATGACACAACCGCACTTATTGGATGCACAAGAATGGTTAAAAACCCTAATTGGATTAGAATAAGCCTAGGG
Organism: Cicer yamashitae; assembly: GCA_037974755.1. Classification (NCBI taxonomy): domain Eukaryota; kingdom Viridiplantae; phylum Streptophyta; class Magnoliopsida; order Fabales; family Fabaceae; genus Cicer; species Cicer yamashitae. The sequence goes on along the minus strand of JBBPBQ010000004.1, from coordinate 22,084,346 downwards.
AGGACAAAAATGACCTAAATGTTCGACCAATGACATAAAATCCCTTATTGGATGCACAAGATTGGTTAAAAACCCTAATTGGATTAGAATACGCCTAGGGAGGACAAAAATGAACTAAATGTTAACCCAATGACACAAAGTCACTTATTGGATCCATAAGATTGGTTAAAAAGCCTAATTGAATTAGAATAAGCCTAGGGAGGACAAAATTGACCTAAATGTTAATCCATTGACACAAACACACTTATTGGATGCACAAGATTGGTTAAAAATCCTAATTGGAATAGAATAAGCCTCGGAAGGACGAAAATAACCTAAATGTTAAACCAATGACACAAAATCACTTATTGGACGCACAAGATTGGTTAAAATCCCTAGTTGGATTAGAATAAGCCTAGGGCGGACGAAAATGAGCTAAATGTTCAACCAATGACCTAAATGTTCAACCAATGACTTATTGGATGCACAAGATTGGTTAAAAACCTTAATTGGATTAGAATAAACCTAGAGAGGCATAAAAATGACCTAAATTTTCAACCAATGACACAAAATCACTTATTGGATGCACAAGATTGGATAAAATCCCTATTTGGATGACAATAACCCTAGGGAAGACGAATATGACCTAAATGTTCAACCAATGACACAAAATCACTTATTGGATGCACAAGATTGGTTAAAAACCCTAATTGGATTAAAATAAGCATAGGGAGGACAAAAATGACCTAAATATTCCACCAATGACACAAAATCACTTATTGGATGCACAAGGTTGGTTAAAATCCCTATTTGGATTAGAATAAGCCTAGGGCGGACGAAAATGAGCTAAATGTTCAACCAATGTCACAAAGTCACTTATTAGATCCACAAGATTGGTTAAAAACCCTAATTGAATTCGAATAAGCCTAGGGAGGACGAAAATGACCTAAATGTTAATCCAGTGACACAAACGCACTTATTCGATGCACAAGATTGGTTAAAATCCATAATTGGAATAGAATAAGCCTAGGGACGACGAAAATAACCTAAATGTTAAACAAATGACACAAACGCACTTATTGGATGGACAAGATTGGTTTAAAACCATAATTGGATTAGAATAAGCCAAGGGAGGGCGAAAATGACCTAAATGTTCAACCAATGACACAAAATCACTTATTGGATGCGCAAGATTGGTTTAAATCCCTCATTAGATTAGAATAAGTCTAGAGAGGACGAAAATGAACTAAATGTTCAACCATTCACACAAAATCATTTATTGGATGCACAAGATTGGTTAAAAACCCTATTTGGATTAGAATAAGTCAAAGGATGAAATAAATGACCTAAATGTTGAACCAATGACACAACCGCACTTATTGGATGCACAAGAATTGTTAAAATTCCTAAATGGATTAGAATAAGCCTAGGGAGAACGAAAATGACCAAAATATTAAATCAATGACACAAAATCACTTATTGGATGCACAAGATTGGTTAAAAACCCAAATTGGATTAGAATAAGCTTAGGGAAGACAAAAATGACCTAAATGTTCAAATAATGACACAAAGTCACTTATTGGATCCACAAGATTGGTTAAAAACCATAATTGAATTAGAATAAGCCTAGGGAGGACGAAAATGACCTAAATGTTAATCCATTGACACAAACACACTTATCGGATGCACAAGATTGGTTAAAACCCATAATTGGAATAGAATAAGCCTAGGGAGGACAAAAATAACCTAAATGTTAAACCAATGACACAAACGCACTTTTTGGATGCACAAGATTGGTTAAAAACCCTAATTGGATTGGAATAAGCCCAGGGAGGACGAAAATGACCTAAATGTTCAACCAATGACACAAAATCACTTATTTGATGCACAAGATTGGTTAAAAACCCTAATTGGATTAGAATAAGCCAAAGGACGACGAAAATGACCTAAATGTTCAACCAATGACAAAATATCACCTATTGGATGCACAAGATTGGTTAAAAACCCTAATTGGATTAGAGTAAGCCTAGGGAGGACGAAAATGACCTAAATGTTCAACCAATGACTCAAAATCACTTATTGGATGCACAAGATTAGTTAAAATCCCTATTTGGATTAGAATAAGCCTAGGGTGGACGAAAATGAACTAAATGTTCAACCAATGACACAAAATCAGTTATTGGATGCACAAGATTGGTTAAAAACCCTATTTGAATTAGAATAAGCCTAGGGAGGATGAAAATGACCTAAATGTTAATCCAATGACACAAACGCACTTATTGGATGCACAAGATTTGATAAAAACCCTAATTGGAATAGAATAAGCCTAGGGAGGACGACAATGAACTAAATGTTAAACCAATGACACAAACGCACTTTTTGGATGCACAAGATTGGTTAAAAACCCTAATTGGATTAAAATAAGCGAAAGGAGGACGAAAATTACCTAAATGTTCAACCAATGACACAATTTCACCTATTGGATGCACAATATTGGATAAAAACCCTAATTGGATAAGAATAAGCCTCGGGAGGACTAAGATGACCTAAATGTTCAATCAATGACACAAAATCACTTATTGGATGCACAAGTTTGGTTAAAAACCGTATTTGAATTAGAATAAGTCAAAGGATGATGAAAATGACCTAAATGATGAACCAATAACACAACCGCACTTATTGGATGCACAAGAGTGGTTAAAATTCCAAATGGATTAGAATAAGCCTAGGGACAAAGAAAATGACCTAAATGTTAAATCAATGACACAAAATCACTTAATGGATGCACAAGATTGGTTAAAAACCCTAATTGAATTAGAATAAGGCTAGGGAGGACGAAAATGACCTAAATGTTAATCCAGTGACACAAACGCACTTATTGGATGCACAAGATTGGTTAGAAACCCTAATTGGAATAGAATAAGCCTAGAGAGGACGAAAATAACCTAAATGTTAAACCAATGACACAAATGCACTTATTTGATGCACAAGATTGGTTAAAAACCATAATTGTATTAGAATAAGCCAACGGAGGACTAAAAATGACCTAAATGTTCAACCAATGACACAAAATCACTTATTGGATGCACAAGATTGTTTAAAAACCCTAATTGGATTAGAATAAGCCTAGGGAGGACAAAAGTGACCTAAATGTTCAACCAATGACACAAAGTCACTTATTGGATGCACAAGATTGGTTAAAAATCCTAATTGGATTAGAGTAAGCCTAGGGAGGACGAAAATGACCTAAATGTTCAACCAATGACACAAAATCACTTATTGGATTCACAAGATTAGTTAAAATCCCTATTTGGATTAGAATAAGCCTAGGGTGGACAAAAATGAACTAAATGTTCAACCAATGACACAAAATCAGTTATTGGATGCACAAGATTGGTTAAAAACCCTATTTGAATTAGAATAAGCCTAGGAAGGATGAAAATGACCTAAATGTTAATCCAATGACACAAACGCACTTATTGGATGCACAAGATTTGTTAAAATCCCTAATTGGAATAGAATAAGCCTAGGGAGGACGACAATGAACTAAATGTTAAACCAATGACACAAACGCACTTTTTGGATGCACAAGATTGGTTAAAAACCCTAATTGGATTAAAATAAGCCAAAGGAGGACGAAAATTACCTAAATGTTCAACCAATGAAACAATTTCACCTATTGGATGCACAATATTGGTTAAAAACCCTAATTGGATAAGAATTAGCCTCGGTAGGACTAAGATGACCTAAATGTTCAATCAATGACACAAAATCACTTATTGGATGCACAAGTTTGGTTAAAAACCGTATTTGAATTAGAATAAGTCAAAGGATGATGAAAATGACCTAAATGATGAACCAATGACACAACCACACTTATTGGATGCACAAGAATGGTTAAAATTCCAAATGGATTAGAATAAGCCTAGGGAGAAAGAAAATGACCTAAATGTTAAATCAATGACACAAAATCACTTATTGGATGCACAAGATTGGTTAAAAACCCTAATTGAATTAGAATAAGGCTAGGGAGGACGAAAATGACCTAAATGTTAATCCAGCGACACAAACGCACTTATTGGATGCACAAGATTGGTTAGAAACCCTAATTGGAATAGAATAAGCCTAGAGAGGCGAAAGTAACCTAAATGTTAAACCAATGACACAAATGCCCTTATTTGATGCACAAGATTGGTTAAAAACCATAATTGTATTAGAATAAGCCAACGGAGGACTAAAAATGACCTAAATGTTCAACCAATGACACAAAATCACTTATTGGATGCACAAGATTGTTTAAAAACCCTAATTGGATTAGAATAAGCCTAGGGAGGACAAAAGTGACCTAAATGTTCAACCAATGACACAAAGTCACTTATTGGATGCACAAGATTGGTTAAAAATCCTAATTGGATTAAAATAAGCCTAGGGCGGACGAAAATGACCTAAATGTTCAACCAATGACACAAAATCACTTATTGGATGCACAAGATTGGTTAAAAACCTTAATTGGATTAAAATAAACCTAGACAGGAGGAAAATGACCTAAATGTTCAACCAATGACACAAAATCACTTATTGGATGCACAAGATTGGTTAAAAACCCTAATTGGATTAGAATAAGCCAAGGGAGGACGAAAATGACTTAAATGTTCAACCAATGACAAAATATCACCTATTGGATGCACAAGATTGGTTAAAAACCCTAATTGGATTAGAGTAAACCTAGAGAGGAGGAAAATGACCTAAATGTTCAACCAATGACACAAAGTCACTTCTTGGATGCACAAGATTGGTTAAAAATCCGAATTGGATTAGAGTAAGCCTAGGGAGGACGAAAATGACCTAAATGTTCAACCAATGACACAAAATCACTTATTGGATACACAAGATTAGTTAAAATCCCTATTTGGATTAGAATAAGCCTAGGGCGGACGAAAATGACCTAAATGTTCAACCAATGACACAAAATCACTTATTGGATGCACAAGATTGGTTAAAAACCCTATTTGGATTAGAATAAGTCAAAGGATAATGAAAATGACTTAAATGTTGAACCAATGACACAACCACACTTATTGGATGCACAAGAATGGTTAAAAACACTAATTGGATTAGAATAAGCCTACGGAGGACGAAAATGACCTAAATATTCAACCAATGACACAAAATCACTTATTGGATGCACAAGATTGGTTAGAAACCCTAATTGGATTAGAATAAGCCCAGGGAGGACAAAAATGACCTAAATGTTTAACCAATGACACAAAGTCACTTATTAGATCCACAAGATTGGTTAAAAACCCTATTTGAATTAGAATAACCCTAGGGGGGATGAAAATGACCTAAATGTTAACCCAATGACACAAACGCACTTATTGGATGCACAAGATTGGTTAAAAACCCTAATTGGAATAGAATAAGCCTAGGGAGGACGAAAATAACCTAAATGTTAAACCAATGACACAAACGCACTTTTTGGATGCACAAGATTGGTTAAAAACCCTAATTGGATTGGAATAAGCCAAGGGAGGACGAATATGACCTAAATGTTCGACCAATGACACAATGTCACCTATTGGATGCACAAGATTGGTTAAAAACCCTAATTGGATAAGAATAAGCCTCGAGAGGACGAAAATGACCTAAATGTTCAACCAATGACACAAAATCATTTATAGCATGCAGAAGACTGGTTAAAATCCCTAATTGGATGACAATAAGCCTAGGGAAGAAGAAAATGACCTAAATGTTCAACCAATGACACAACCGCACTTATTGGATGCACAAGAATGGTTAAAAACCCTAATTGGATTAGAATACGCCTAGGGAGGACAAAAATGAACTAAATGTTAACCCAATGACACAAAGTCACTTATTGGATCCATAAGATTGGTTAAAAATCCTAATTGAATTAGAATAAGCCTAGGGAGGACAAAATTGACCTAAATGTTAATCCATTGACACAAACACACTTATTGGATGCACAAGATTGGTTAAAAATCCTAATTGGAATAGAATAAGCCTCGGGATGACGAAAATAACCTAAATGTTAAACCAATGACACAAAATCACTTATTGGATGCACAAGATTGGTTAAAATCCCTAGTTGGATTAGAATAAGCCTAGGGCGGACGAAAATGAGCTAAATGTTCAACCAATGACCTAAATGTTCAACCAATGACTTATTGGATGCACAAGATTGGTTAAAAACCTTAATTGGATTAGAATAAACCTAGAGAGGCATAAAAATGACCTAAATTTTCAACCAATGACACAAAATCACTTATTGGATGCACAAGATTGGATAAAATCCCTATTTGGATGACAATAACCCTAGGGAAGACGAATATGACCTAAATGTTCAACCAATGACACAAAATCACTTATTGGATGCACAAGATTGGTTAAAAACCCTAATTGGATTAAAATAAGCATAGGGAGGACAAAAATGACCTAAATATTCAACCAATGACACAAAATCACTTATTGGATGCACAAGGTTGGTTAAAATCCCTATTTGGATTAGAATAAGCCTAGGGCGGACGAAAATGAGCTAAATGTTCAACCAATGTCACAAAGTCACTTATTAGATCCACAAGATTGGTTAAAAACCCTAATTGAATTCGAATAAGCCTAGGGAGGACGAAAATGACCTAAATGTTAATCCAGTGACACAAACGCACTTATTCGATGCACAAGATTGGTTAAAATCCATAATTGGAATAGAATAAGCCTAGGGACGACGAAAATAACCTAAATGTTAAACAAATGACACAAACGCACTTATTGGATGGACAAGATTGGTTTAAAACCATAATTGGATTAGAATAAGCCAAGGGAGGACGAAAATGACCTAAATGTTCAACCAATGACACAAAATCACTTATTGGATGCGCAAGATTGGTTTAAATCCCTCATTAGATTAGAATAAGTCTAGAGAGGACGAAAATGAACTAAATGTTCAACCATTCACACAAAATCATTTATTGGATGCACAAGATTGGTTAAAAACCCTATTTGGATTAAAATAAGTCAAAGGATGAAATAAATGACCTAAATGTTGAACCAATGACACAACCGCACTTATTGGATGCACAAGAATGGTTAAAATTCCTAATTGGATTGGAATAAGCCAAGGAGGACGAAAATGACCTAAATGTTCAACCAATGACACAAAATCACTTATTGGAGGCACAAGATTGGTTAAAAACCCTAATTGGATTAGAATAAGCCAAGGGACGACGAAAATGACCTAAATGTTCAACCAATGACAAAATATCACCTATTGGATGCACAAGATTGGTTAAAAACCCTAATTGGATTAGAATAAACCTAGAGAGGAGGAAAATGACCTAAATGTTCAACCAATGACACAAAGTCACATATTGGATGCACAAGATTGGTTAAAAATCCTAATTGGATTAGAGTAAGCCTAGGGAGGACGAAAATGACCTAAATGTTCAACCAATGACTCAAAATCACTTATTGGATGCACAAGATTAGTTAAAATCCCTATTTGGATTAGAATAAGCCTAGGGTGGACGAAAATGAACTAAATGTTCAACCAATGACACAAAATCAGTTATTGGATGCACAAGATTGGTTAAAAACCCTATTTGAATTAGAATAAGCCTAGGGAGGATGAAAATGACCTAAATGTTAATCCAATGACACAAACGCACTTATTGGATGCACAAGATTTGATAAAAACCCTAATTGGAATAGAATAAGCCTAGGGAGGACGACAATGAACTAAATGTTAAACCAATGACACAAACGCACTTTTTGGATGCACAAGATTGGTTAAAAATCCTAATTGGATTAAAATAAGCGAAAGGAGGACGAAAATTACCTAAATGTTCAACCAATGACACAATTTCACCTATTGGATGCACAATATTGGATAAAAACCCTAATTGGATAAGAATAAGCCTCGGGAGGACTAAGATGACCTAAATGTTCAATCAATGACACAAAATCACTTATTGGATGCACAAGTTTGGTTAAAAACCGTATTTGAATTAGAATAAGTCAAAGGATGATGAAAATGACCTAAATGATGAACCAATGACACAACCGCACTTATTGGATGCACAAGAATGGTTAAAATTCCAAATGGATTAGAATAAGCCTTGGGAGAAAGAAAATGACCTAAATGTTAAATCAATGACACAAAATCACTTAATGGATGCACAAGATTGGTTAAAAACCCTAATTGAATTAGAATAAGGCTAGGGAGGACGAAAATGACCTAAATGTTAATCCAGTGACACAAACGCACTTATTGGATGCACAAGATTGGTTAGAAACCCTAATTGGAATAGAATAAGCCTAGAGAGGACGAAAATAACCTAAATGTTAAACCAATGACACAAATGCACTTATTTGATGCACAAGATTGGTTAAAAACCATAATTGTATTAGAATAAGCCAACGGAGGACTAAAAATGACCTAAATGTTCAACCAATGACACAAAATCACTTATTGGATGCACAAGATTGTTTAAAAACCCTAATTGGATTAGAATAAGCCTAGGGAGGACAAAAGTGACCTAAATGTTCAACCAATGACACAAAGTCACTTATTGGATGCACAAGATTGGTACACAACCATAATTGGAATAGAATAAGCCTAGGGAGGACAAAAATAACCTAAATGTTAAACCAATGACACAAACGCACTTTTTGGATGCACAAGATTGGTTAAAAACCCTAATTGGATTGGAATAAGCCAAGGAGGACGAAAATGACCTAAATGTTCAACCAATGACACAAAATCACTTAGTGGATGCACAAGATTGGTTAAAAACCCTAATTGGATTAGAATAAGCCAAGGGAGGACGAAAATGACCTAAATGTTCAACCAATGACAAAATATCACCTATTGGATGCACAAGATTGGTTAAAAACCCTAATTGGATTAGAGTAAACCTAGAGAGGAGGAAAATGACCTAAATGTTCAACCAATGACACAAAGTCACTTCTTGGATGCACAAGATTGGTTAAAAATCCGAATTGGATTAGAGTAAGCCTAGGGAGGACGAAAATGACCTAAATGTTCAACCAATGACACAAAATCACTTATTGGATACACAAGATTAGTTAAAATCCCTATTTGGATTAGAATAAGCCTAGGGCGGACGAAAATGACCTAAATGTTCAACCAATGACACAAAATCACTTATTGGATGCACAAGATTGGTTAAAAACCCTATTTGGATTAGAATAAGTCAAAGGATAATGAAAATGACTTAAATGTTGAACCAATGACACAACCACACTTATTGGATGCACAAGAATGGTTAAAAACACTAATTGGATTAGAATAAGCCTACGGAGGACGAAAATGACCTAAATATTCAACCAATGACACAAAATCACTTATTGGATGCACAAGATTGGTTAGAAACCCTAATTGGATTAGAATAAGCCCAGGGAGGACAAAAATGACCTAAATGTTTAACCAATGACACAAAGTCACTTATTAGATCCACAAGATTGGTTAAAAACCCTATTTGAACTAGAATAACCCTAGGGGGGATGAAAATGACCTAAATGTTAACCCAATGACACAAACGCACTTATTGGATGCACAAGATTGGTTAAAAACCCTAATTGGAATAGAATAAGCCTAGGGAGGACGAAAATAACCTAAATGTTAAACCAATGACACAAACGCACTTTTTGGATGCACAAGATTGGTTAAAAACCCTAATTGGATTGGAATAAGCCAAGGGAGGACGAATATGACCTAAATGTTCGACCAATGACACAATGTCACCTATTGGATGCACAAGATTGGTTAAAAACCCTAATTGGATAAGAATAAGCCTCGGGAGGACGAAAATGACCTAAATGTTCAACCAATGACACAAAATCATTTATAGCATGCAGAAGACTGGTTAAAATCCCTAATTGGATGATAATAAGCCTAGGGAAGAAGAAAATGACCTAAATGTTCAACCAATGACACAACCGCACTTATTGGATGCACAAGAATGGTTAAAAACCCTAATTGGATTAGAATAAGCCTAGGGAGGACAAAAATGACCTAAATGTTCGACCAATGACACAAAATCCCTTATTGGATGCACAAGATTGGTTAAAAACCCTAATTGGATTAGAATACGCCTAGGGAGGACAAAAAAGAACTAAATGTTAACCCAATGACACAAAGTCACTTATTGGATCCATAAGATTGGTTAAAAATCCTAATTGAATTAGAATAAGCCTAGGGAGGACAAAATTGACCTAAATGTTAATCCATTGACACAAACACACTTATTGGATGCCCAAGATTGGTTAAAAATCCTAATTGGAATAGAATAAGCCTCGGGAGGACGAAAATAACCTAAATGTTAAACCAATGACACAAAATCACTTATTGGATGCACAAGATTGGTTAAAATCCCTAGTTGGATTAGAATAAGCCTAGGGCGGACGAAAATGAGCTAAATGTTCAACCAATGACCTAAATGTTCAACCAATGACTTATTGGATGCACAAGATTGGTTAAAAACCTTAATTGGATTAGAATAAACCTAGAGAGGCATAAAAATGACCTAAATTTTCAACCAATGACACAAAATCACTTATTGGATGCACAAGATTGGATAAAATCCCTATTTGGATGACAATAACCCTAGGGAAGACGAATATGACCTAAATGTTCAACCAATGACACAAAATCACTTATTGGATGCACAAGATTGGTTAAAAACCCTAATTGGATTAAAATAAGCATAGGGAGGACAAAAATGACCAAAATATTCAACCAATGACACAAAATCACTTATTGGATGCACAAGGTTGGTTAAAATCCCTATTTGGATTAGAATAAGCCTAGGGCGGACGAAAATGAGCTAAATGTTCAACCAATGTCACAAAGTCACTTATTAGATCCACAAGATTGGTTAAAAACCCTAATTGAATTCGAATAAGCCTAG
>JBBPBQ010000004.1:22039235-22063316 GCA_037974755.1 Cicer yamashitae | reverse complement strand
GAGGACGAAAATGACCTAAATGTTAATCCAGTGACACAAACGCACTTATTCGATGCACAAGATTGGTTAAAATCCATAATTGGAATAGAATAAGCCTAGGGACGACGAAAATAACCTAAATGTTAAACAAATGACACAAACGCACTTATTGGATGGACAAGATTGGTTTAAAACCATAATTGGATTAGAATAAGCCAAGGGAGGACGAAAATGACCTAAATGTTCAACCAATGACACAAAATCACTTATTGGATGCGCAAGATTGGTTTAAATCCCTCATTAGATTAGAATAAGTCTAGAGAGGACGAAAATGAACTAAATGTTCAACCATTCACACAAAATCATTTATTGGATGCACAAGATTGGTTAAAAACCCTATTTGGATTAGAATAAGTCAAAGGATGAAATAAATGACCTAAATGTTGAACCAATGACACAACCGCACTTATTGGATGCACAAGAATGGTTAAAATTCCTAAATGGATTAGAATAAGCCTAGGGAGAACGACAATGACCTAAATGTTAAATCAATGACACAAAATCACTTATTGGATGCAAAAGATTGGTTAAAAACCCAAATTGGATTAGAATAAGCTTAGGGAAGACAAAAATGACCTAAATGTTCAAATAATGACACAAAGTCACTTATTGGATCCACAAGATTGGTTAAAAACCATAATTGAATTAGAATAAGCATAGGGAGGACGAAAATGACCTAAATGTTAATCCATTGACACAAACACACTTATTGGATGCACAAGATAGGTTAAAACCCATAATTGGAATAGAATAAGCCTAGGGAGGACAAAAATAACCTAAATGTTAAACCAATGACACAAACGCACTTTTTGGATGCACAAGATTGGTTAAAAACCCTAATTGGATTGGAATAAGCCAAGGGAGGACGAAAATGACCTAAATGTTCAACCAATGACACAAAATCACTTATTGGATGCACAAGATTGGTTAAAAACCCTAATTGGATTAGAATAAGCCAAGGGACGACGAAAATGACCTAAATGTTCAACCAATGACAAAATATCACCTATTGGATGCACAAGATTGGTTAAAAACCCTAATTGGATTAGAATAAACCTAGAGAGGAGGAAAATGACCTAAATGTTCAACCAATGACACAAACTCACTTATTGGATGCACAAGATTGGTTAAAAATCCTAATTGGATTAGAGTAAGCCTAGGGAGGACGAAAATGACCTAAATGTTCAACTAATGACACAAAATCACTTATTGGATGCGCAAGATTGGTTTAAATCCCTCATTAGATTAGAATAAGTCTAGAGAGGACGAAAATGAACTAAATGTTCAACCATTCACACAAAATCATTTATTGGATGCACAAGATTGGTTAAAAACCCTATTTGGATTAGAATAAGTCAAAGGATGAAATAAATGACCTAAATGTTGAACCAATGACACAACCGCACTTATTGGATGCACAAGAATGGTTAAAATTCCTAAATGGATTAGAATAAGCCTAGGGAGAACGAAAATGACCTAAATGTTAAATCAATGACACAAAATCACTTATTGGATGCACAAGATTGGTTAAAAACCCAAATTGGATTAGAATAAGCTTAGGGAAGACAAAAATGACCTAAATGTTCAAATAATGACACAAAGTCACTTATTGGATCCACAAGATTGGTTAAAAACCATAATTGGAATAGAATAAGCCTAGGGAGGACAAAAATAACCTAAATGTTAAACCAATGACACAAACGCACTTTTTGGATGCACAAGATTGGTTAAAAACCCTAATTGGATTGGAATAAGCCAAGGAGGACGAAAATGACCTAAATGTTCAACCAATGACACAAAATCACTTATTGGAGGCACAAGATTGGTTAAAAACCCTAATTGGATTAGAATAAGCCAAGGGACGACGAAAATGACCTAAATGTTCAACCAATGACAAAATATCACCTATTGGATGCACAAGATTGGTTAAAAACCCTAATTGGATTAGAATAAACCTAGAGAGGAGGAAAATGACCTAAATGTTCAACCAATGACACAAAGTCACTTATTGGATGCACAAGATTGGTTAAAAATCCTAATTGGATTAGAGTAAGCCTAGGGAGGACGAAAATGACCTAAATGTTCAACCAATGACTCAAAATCACTTATTGGATGCACAAGATTAGTTAAAATCCCTATTTGGATTAGAATAAGCATAAGGTGGACGAAAATGAACTAAATGTTCAACCAATGACACAAAATCAGTTATTGGATGCACAAGATTGGTTAAAAACCCTATTTGAATTAGAATAAGCCTAGGGAGGATGAAAATGACCTAAATGTTCAACCAATGACACAAAGTCACTTATTAGATCCACAAGATTGGTTAAAAGCCCTATTTGAATTAAAATAAGCCTAGGGAGGATGAAAATTACCTAAATGTTTATCCGGTGACACAAACGCACATATTGGATGCACAAGATTGGTTAAAAACCTTAATTGGAATAGAATAAGCCTAGGGAGGACGAAAATAACCTAAATGTTAAACCAATGACACAAACGCACTTTTTTGATGCACAAGATTGGTTAAAAACCCTAATTGGATTGGAATAAGCTAAGGGAGGACGAAAATGACCTAAATGTTCAACCAATGACACAAAATCACTTATTGGATGCACAAGATTGCTTAAAAACCCTATTTGGATTAGAATAAGTCAAAGGATGATGAAAATGACCTAAATGTTGAACCAATGAAAAAACCGCACTTATTGGATAAACAAGAATGGTTAAAAACCCAAATTGGATTAGAATAAGCCTAGGGAGGATGAAAATGACCTAAATGTTCAACCAATGACACAAAACCACATATTTGATGCACAAGATTCGTTAAAAACCCTAATTAGATTAGAATAAGCCTAGGGAGGACAAAGATGACCTAAATGTTCAACCAATGACACAAAGTCACTTATTAGATCCACAAGATTGGTTAAAAACCCTATTTGAATTAGAATAAGCCTAGGGAGGATGAAAATGACCTAAATGTTAATCTAGTGACACAAACGCACTTATTGGATGCACAAGATTGGTTAAAAACCTTAATTGGAATAGAATAAGCCTAGGGAGGACGAAAATGACCTAAATGTTAAACCAATGACACAAAATTACTTATTGGATGCACAAGATTGTTTAAAATCCTTATTTGGATTAGAATAAGCCTAGGGCGAACGAAAATGACCTAAATGTTCAACCAATGAGACAAAATCACTTATTGGATGCACAAGTTTGGTTAAAAACCCTATTTGAATTAGAATAAGTCAAAGGATGATGAAAATGACCTAAATGTTGAACCAATGACAATACCGCACTTATTGGATGCACAAGAATGGTTAAAAACCCTAATTGGATTAGAATAAGCCTTGGGAGGACGAAAATGACCTAAATGTTCCACCAATGACACAAAATCACTTATTGGATGCACAAGATTGGTTAAAAACCCTAATTGGATTAGAATAAGCCTAGGGAGGACAAAAATGACCTAAATGTTCAACCAATGACACAAATTCACTTATTAGATCCACAAGATTGGTTAAAAGCCCTATTTGAATTAAAATAAGCCTAGGGAGGATGAAAATTACCTAAATGTTTATCCGGTGACACAAACGCACTTATTGGATGCACAAGATTGGATAAAAACCTTAATTGGAATAGAATAAGCCTAGGGAGGACGAAAATAACCTAAATGTTAAACCAATGACACAAACGCACTTTTTTGATGCACAAGATTGGTTAAAAACCCTAATTGAATTGGAATAAGCCAAGGGAGGACGAAAATGACCTAAATGTTCAACCAATGACACAATATTACCTAATGGATGCACAAGATTGGTTAAAAACCCTAAATGGATAAGAATAAGCCTCGTGAGGACGAAAATGACCTAAATGTTCAATCAATGACACAAAATCACCTATTGGATGCACAAGATTGGTTAAAATCCCTAATTGGATGACAATAAGCCTAGGGAAGACGAAAATGACCTAAATGTTCAACCAATGACACAAAATCGCTTATTGGATGCACAAGATTAGTTAAAAACCTTATTTGGATTTGAATAAGCCAAGGGAGGACTAAAAATGACCTAAATGTTAACCAATGACACAAAATCACTTATTGCATGCACAAGATTGGTTAAAAACCTTAATTGGAATAGAATAAGCCTAGGGAGGACGAAAATAACCTAAATGTTAAACCAATGACACAAACGCACTTTTTTGATGCACAAGATCGGTTAAAAACCCTAATTGGATTGGAATAAGCCAAGGGAGGACGAAAATGACCTAAATGTTCAACCAATGACACAATATTACCTAATGGATGCACAAGATTGGTTAAAAACCCTAAATGGATAAGAATAAGCCTCGTGAGGACGAAAATGACCTAAATGTTCAATCAATGACACAAAATCACTTATTGGATGCACAAGATTGGTTAAAATCCCTAATTGGATGACAATAAGCCTAGGGAAGACGAAAATGACCTAAATGTTCAACCAATGACACAAAATCACTTATTGGATGCACAAGATTAGTTAAAAACCCTATTTGGATTTGAATAAGCCAAGGGAGGACTAAAAATGACCTAAATGTTAACCAATGACACAAAATCACTTATTGCATGCACAAGATTGGTTAAAAACCTTAATTGGAATAGAATAAACCTAGGGAGGACGAAAATAACCTAAATGTTAAACCAATGACACAAACGCACTTTTTTGATGCACAAGATTGGTTAAAAACCCTAATTGGATTGGAATAAGCCAAGGGAGGACGAAAATGACGTAAATGTTCAACCAATGACACAATATTACCTAATGGATGCACAAGATTGGTTAAAAACCCTAAATGGATAAGAATAAGCCTCGTGAGGACGAAAGTGACCTAAATGTTCAATCAATGACACAAAATCACTTATTGGATGCACAAGATTGGTTAAAATCCCTAATTGGATGACAATAAGCCTAGGGAAGACGAAAATGACCTAAATGTTCAACCAATGACACAAAATCACTTATTGGATGCACAAGATTAGTTAAAAACCCTATTTGGATTTGAATAAGCCAAGGGAGGACTAAAAATGACCTAAATGTTAACCAATGACACAAAATCACTTATTGGATGCACAAGATTAGTTAAAATCCCTAATTGGATGACAATAAGCCTAGGGAAGACGAAAATGACCTAAATGTACAACCAATGACACAAAACCACATATTCGATGCACAAGATTGTTTAAAAACCCTAATTAGATTAGAATAAGCCTAGGGAGGACAAAAATGACCTAAATGTTCAACCAATGACACAAAGTCACTTATTAGATCCACAAGATTGGTTAAAAACCCTATTTGAATTAGAATAAGCCTAGGGAGAATGAAAATGACCTAAATGTTAATCTAGTGACACAAACGCACTTATTGGATGCACAAGATTGGTTAAAAACCTTAATTGGAATAGAATAAGCCTAGGGAGGACGAAAATGACCTAAATGTTAAACCAATGACACAAAATTACTAATTGGATGCACAAGATTGTTTAAAATCCTTATTTGGATTAGAATAAGCCTAGGGCAAACGAAAATGACCTAAATGTTCAACCAATGAGACAAAATCACTTATTGGATGCACAAGTTTGGTTAAAAACCCTATTTGAATTAGAATAAGTCAAAGGATGATGAAAATGACCTAAATGTTGAACCAATGACAATACCGCACTTATTGGATGCACAAGAATGGTTAAAAACCCTAATTGGATTAGAATAAGCCTAGGGAGGACGAAAATGACCTAAATGTTCCACCAATGACACAAAATCACTTATTGGATGCACAAGATTAGTTAAAAACCTTAATTGGAATAGAATAAGCCTAGGGAGGACGAAAATAACCTAAATGTTAAACCAATGACACAAACGCACTTTTTTGATGCACAAGATTGGTTAAAAACCCTAATTGGATTGGAATAAGCCAAGGGAGGACGAAAATGACCTAAATGTTCAACCAATGACACAATATTACCTAATGGATGCACAAGATTGGTTAAAAACCCTAAATGGATAAGAATAAGCCTCGTGAGGACGAAAATGACCTAAATGTTCAATCAATGACACAAAATCACTTATTGGATGCACAAGATTGGTTAAAATCCCTAATTGGATGACAATAAGCCTAGGGAAGACGAAAATGACCTAAATGTTCAACCAATGACACAAAATCACTTATTGGATGCACAAGATTAGTTAAAAACCCTATTTGGATTTGAATAAGCCAAGGGAGGACTAAAAATGACCTAAATGTTAACCAATGACACAAAATCACTTATTGGATGCACAAGATTAGTTAAAATCCCTAATTGGATGACAATAAGCCTAGGGAAGACGAAAATGACCTAAATGTACAACCAATGACACAAAACCACATATTCGATGCACAAGATTGTTTAAAAACCCTAATTAGATTAGAATAAGCCTAGGGAGGACAAAAAAAAAACCTAAATGTTCAACCAATGACACAAAGTCACTTATTAGATCCACAAGATTGGTTAAAAACCCTATTTGAATTAGAATAAGCCTAGGGAGAATGAAAATGACCTAAATGTTAATCTAGTGACACAAACGCACTTATTGGATGCACAAGATTGGTTAAAAACCTTAATTGGAATAGAATAAGCCTAGGGAGGACGAAAATGACCTAAATGTTAAACCAATGACACAAAATTACTAATTGGATGCACAAGATTGTTTAAAATCCTTATTTGGATTAGAATAAGCCTAGGGCAAACGAAAATGACCTAAATGTTCAACCAATGAGACAAAATCACTTATTGGATGCACAAGTTTGGTTAAAAACCCTATTTGAATTAGAATAAGTCAAAGGATGATGAAAATGACCTAAATGTTGAATCAATGACAATACCGCACTTATTGGATGCACAAGAATGGTTAAAAACCCTAATTGGATTAGAATAAGCCTAGGGAGGACGAAAATGACCTAAATGTTCCACCAATGACACAAAATCACTTATTGGATGCACAAGATTGGTTAAAAACCCTAATTGGATTAGAATAAGCCTAGGGAGGACAAAAATGACCTCAATGTTCAACCAATGACACAAAGTCACTTATTAGATCCACAAGATTGGTTAAAAGCCCTATTTGAATTAAAATAAGCCTAGGGAGGATGAAAATTACCTAAATGTTTATCCGGTGACACAAACGCACTTATTGGATGCACAAGATTGGTTAAAAACCTTAATTGGAATAGAATAAGCCTAGGGAGGACGAAAATAACCTAAATGTTAAACCAATGACACAAACGCACTTTTTTGATGCACAAGATTGGTTAAAAACCCTAATTGGATTGGAATAAGCCAAGGGAGGACGAAAATGACCTAAATGTTCAACCAATGACACAATATTACCTAATGGATGCACAAGATTGGTTAAAAACCCTAAATGGATAAGAATAAGCCTCGTGAGGACGAAAATGACCTAAACGTTCAATCAATGACACAAAATCACTTATTGGATGCACAAGATTGGTTAAAATCCCTAATTGGATGACAATAAGCCTAGGGAAGACGAGAATGACCTAAATGTTCAACCAATGACACAAAATCACTTATTGGATGCACAAGATTAGTTAAAAACCCTATTTGGATTTGAATAAGCCAAGGGAGGACTAAAAATGACCTAAATGTTAACCAATGACACAAAATCACTTATTGGATGCACAAGAATGGTTAAAAACCCTAATTGGATTAGAATAAGCCTAGGGAGGACGAAAATGACCTAAATGTTCCACCAATGACACAAAATCACTTATTGGATGCACAAGATTAGTGAAAAACCTTAATTGGAATAGAATAAGCCTAGGGAGGACGAAAATAACCTAAATGTTAAACCAATGACACAAACGCACTTTTTTGATGCACAAGATTGGTTAAAAACCCTAATTGGATTGGAATAAGCCAAGGGAGGACGAAAATGACCTAAATGTTCAACCAATGACACAATATTACCTAATGGATGCACAAGATTGGTTAAAAACCCTAAATGGATAAGAATAAGCCTCGTGAGGACGAAAATGACCAAAATGTTCAATCAATGACACAGAATCACTTATTGGATGCACAAGATTGGTTAAAATCCATAATTGGATGACAATAAGCCTAGGGAAGACGAAAATAACCGAAATGTTCAACCAATGACACAAAATCGCTTATTGGATGCACAAGATTAGTTAAAAACCCTATTTGGATTTGAATAAGCCAAGGGAGGACTAAAAATAACCTAAATGTTAACCAATGACACAAAATCACTTATTGCATGCACAAGATTGGTTAAAAACCTTAATTGGAATAGAATAAGCCTAGGGAGGACGAAAATAACCTAAATGTTAAACCAATGACACAAACGCACTTTTTTGATGCACAAGATTGGTTAAAAACCCTAATTGGATTGGAATAAGCCAAGGGAGGACGAAAATGACGTAAATGTTCAACCAATGACACAATATTACCTAATGGATGCACAAGATTGGCTAAAAACCCTAAATGGATAAGAATAAGCCTCGTGAGGACGAAAATGACCAAAATGTTCAATCAATGACACAAAATCACTTATTGGATGCACAAGATTGGTTAAAATCCCTAATTGGATGACAATAAGCCTAGGGAAGACGAAAATGACCTAAATGTTCAACCAATGACACAAAATCACTTATTGGATGCACAAGATTAGTTAAAAACCCTATTTGGATTTGAATAAGCCAAGGGAGGACTAAAAATGACCTAAATGTTAACCAATGACACAAAATCACTTATTGGATGCACAAGATTAGTTAAAATCCCTAATTGGATGACAATAAGCCTAGGGAAGACGAAAATGACCTAAATGTACAACCAATGACACAAAACCACATATTCGATGCACAAGATTGTTTAAAAACCCTAATTAGATTAGAATAAGCCTAGGGAGGACAAAAATGACCTAAATGTTCAACCAATGACAGAAAGTCACTTATTAGATCCACAAGATTGGTTAAAAACCCTATTTGAATTAGAATAAGCCTAGGGAGAATGAAAATGACCTAAATGTTAATCTAGTGACACAAACGCACTTATTGGATGCACAAGATTGGTTAAAAACCTTAATTGGAATAGAATAAGCCTAGGGAGGACGAAAATGACCTAAATGTTAAACCAATGACACAAAATTACTAATTGGATGCACAAGATTGTTTAAAATCCTTATTTGGATTAGAATAAGCCTAGGGCAAACGAAAATGACCTAAATGTTCAACCAATGAGACAAAATCACTTATTGGATGCACAAGTTTGGTTAAAAACCCTATTTGAATTAGAATAAGTCAAAGGATGATGAAAATGACCTAAATGTTGAACCAATGACAATACCGCACTTATTGGATGCACAAGAATGGTTAAAAACCCTAATTGGATTAGAATAAGCCTAGGGAGGACGAAAATGACCTAAATGTTCCACCAATGACACAAAATCACTTATTGGATGCACAAGATTAGTTAAAAACCTTAATTGGAATAGAATAAGCCTAGGGAGGACGAAAATAACCTAAATGTTAAACCAATGACACAAACGCACTTTTTTGATGCACAAGATTGGTTAAAAACCCTAATTGGATTGGAATAAGCCAAGGGAGGACGAAAATGACCTAAATGTTTATCCGGTGACACAAACGCACTTATTGGATGCACAAGATTGGTTAAAAACCTTAATTGGAATAGAATAAGCCTAGGGAGGACGAAAATAACCTAAATGTTAAACCAATGACACAAACGCACTTTTTTGATGCACAAGATTGGTTAAAAACCCTAATTGGATTGGAATAAGCCAAGGGAGGACGAAAATGACCTAAATGTTCAACCAATGACACAATATTACCTAATGGATGCACAAGATTGGTTAAAAACCCTAAATGGTTAAGAATAAGCCTCGTGAGGACGAAAATGACCTAAATGTTCAATCAATGACACAAAATCACTTATTGGATGCACAAGATTGGTTAAAATCCCTAATTGGATGACAATAAGCCTAGGGAAGACGAAAATGACCTAAATGTTCAATCAATGACACAAAATTACTTATTGGATGCACAAGATTAGTTAAAAACCCTATTTGGATTTGAATAAGCCAAGGGAGGACTAAAAATGACCTAAATGTTAACCAATGACACAAAATCACTTATTGGATGCACAAGATTGGTTAAAAACCTTAATTGGATTAGAATAAACCTAGAGAGGAGGAAAATGACCTAAATGTTCAACCAATGACACAAAATCACTTATTGGATGCAGAAGATTGGTTAAAAACCCTAATTGGATTAGAATAAGCCTAGGGAGGACGAAAATGACCTAAATGTTTAACCAATGACAAAAAATCACTTATTGGATGCACAAGATTGTTTAAAATCCCTATTTGGATTAGAATAAGCCTAGCGCGAACGAAAATGACCTAAATGTTCAACCAACGACACAAAATCACTTATTGGATGCACAAGATTGCTTAAAAACCCTATTTGGATTAGAATAAGTCAAAGGATGATGAAAATGACCTAAATGTTGAACCAATGACAAAACCGCACTTATTGGATAAACAAGAATGGTTAAAAACCACAATTTGGATTAGAATAAGCCTAGGGAGGATGAAAATGACCTAAATGTTCAACCAATGACACAAAACCACATATTCGATGCACAAGATTGTTTAAAAACCCTAATTAGATTAGAATAAGCCTAGGGAGGACAAAAATGACCTAAATGTTCAACCAATGACACAAAGTCACTTATTAGATCCACAAGATTGGTTAAAAACCCTATTTGAATTAGAATAAGCCTAGGGAGGATGAAAATGAGCTAAATGTTAATCTAGTGACACAAACGCACTTATTGGATGCACAAGATTGGTTAAAAACCTTAATTGGAATAGAATAAGCCTAGGGAGGACGAAAATGACCTAAATGTTAAACCAATGACACAAAATTACTAATTGGATGCACAAGATTGTTTAAAATCCTTATTTGGATTAGAATAAGCCTAGGGCAAACGAAAATGACCTAAATGTTCAACCAATGAGACAAAATCACTTATTGGATGCACAAGTTTGGTTAAAAACCCTATTTGAATTAGAATAAGTCAAAGGATGATGAAAATGACCTAAATGTTGAACCAATGACAATACCGCACTTATTGGATGCACAAGAATGGTTAAAAACCCTAATTGGATTAGAATAAGCCTAGGGAGGACGAAAATGACCTAAATGTTCCACCAATGACACAAAATCACTTATTGGATGCACAAGATTAGTTAAAAACCTTAATTGGAATAGAATAAGCCTAGGGAGGACGAAAATAACCTAAATGTTAAACCAATGACACAAACGCACTTTTTTGATGCACAAGATTGGTTAAAAACCCTAATTGGATTGGAATAAGCCAAGGGAGGACGAAAATGACCTAAATGTTCAACCAATGACACAATATTACCTAATGGATGCACAAGATTGGTTAAAAACCCTAAATGGATAAGAATAAGCCTCGTGAGGACGAAAATGACCTAAATGTTCAATCAATGACACAAAATCACTTATTGGATGCACAAGATTGGTTAAAATCCCTAATTGGATGACAATAAG
Source organism: Cicer yamashitae (assembly GCA_037974755.1). Taxonomy (NCBI): domain Eukaryota; kingdom Viridiplantae; phylum Streptophyta; class Magnoliopsida; order Fabales; family Fabaceae; genus Cicer; species Cicer yamashitae. Next base: position 22,051,620 of record JBBPBQ010000004.1, on the reverse strand, counting down.
CCTAGGGAAGACGAAAATGACCTAAATGTTCAACCAATGACACAAAATCACTTATTGGATGCACAAGATTAGTTAAAAACCCTATTTGGATTTGAATAAGCCAAGGGAGGACTAAAAATGACCTAAATGTTAACCAATGACACAAAATCACTTATTGGATGCACAAGATTAGTTAAAATCCCTAATTGGATGACAATAAGCCTAGGGAAGACGAAAATGACCTAAATGTACAACCAATGACACAAAACCACATATTCGATGCACAAGATTGTTTAAAAACCCTAATTAGATTAGAATAAGCCTAGGGAGGACAAAAATGACCTAAATGTTCAACCAATGACAGAAAGTCACTTATTAGATCCACAAGATTGGTTAAAAACCCTATTTGAATTAGAATAAGCCTAGGGAGAATGAAAATGACCTAAATGTTAATCTAGTGACACAAACGCACTTATTGGATGCACAAGATTGGTTAAAAACCTTAATTGGAATAGAATAAGCCTAGGGAGGACGAAAATGACCTAAATGTTAAACCAATGACACAAAATTACTAATTGGATGCACAAGATTGTTTAAAATCCTTATTTGGATTAGAATAAGCCTAGGGCAAACGAAAATGACCTAAATGTTCAACCAATGAGACAAAATCACTTATTGGATGCACAAGTTTGGTTAAAAACCCTATTTGAATTAGAATAAGTCAAAGGATGATGAAAATGACCTAAATGTTGAACCAATGACAATACCGCACTTACTGGATGCACAAGAATGGTTAAAAACCCTAATTGGATTAGAATAAGCCTAGGGAGGACGAAAATGACCTAAATGTTCCACCAATGACACAAAATCACTTATTGGATGCACAAGATTGGTTAAAAACCCTAATTGGATTAGAATAAGCCTAGGGAGGACAAAAATGACCTCAATGTTCAACCAATGACACAAAGTCACTTATTAGATCCACAAGATTGGTTAAAAGCCCTATTTGAATTAAAATAAGCCTAGGGAGGATGAAAATTACCTAAATGTTTATCCGGTGACACAAACGCACTTATTGGATGCACAAGATTGGTTAAAAACCTTAATTGGAATAGAATAAGCCTAGGGAGGACGAAAATAACCTAAATGTTAAACCAATGACACAAACGCACTTTTTTGATGCACAAGATTGGTTAAAAACCCTAATTGGATTGGAATAAGCCAAGGGAGGACGAAAATGACCTAAATGTTCAACCAATGACACAATATTACCTAATGGATGCACAAGATTGGTTAAAAACCCTAAATGGTTAAGAATAAGCCTCGTGAGGACGAAAATGACCTAAATGTTCAATCAATGACACAAAATCACTTATTGGATGCACAAGATTGGTTAAAATCCCTAATTGGATGACAATAAGCCTAGGGAAGACGAAAATGACCTAAATGTTCAATCAATGACACAAAATTACTTATTGGATGCACAAGATTAGTTAAAAACCCTATTTGGATTTGAATAAGCCAAGGGAGGACTAAAAATGACCTAAATGTTAACCAATGACACAAAATCACTTATTGGATGCACAAGATTGGTTAAAAACCTTAATTGGATTAGAATAAACCTAGAGAGGAGGAAAATGACCTAAATGTTCAACCAATGACACAAAATCACTTATTGGATGCAGAAGATTGGTTAAAAACCCTAATTGGATTAGAATAAGCCTAGGGAGGACGAAAATGACCTAAATGTTTAACCAATGACAAAAAATCACTTATTGGATGCACAAGATTGTTTAAAATCCCTATTTGGATTAGAATAAGCCTAGCGCGAACGAAAATGACCTAAATGTTCAACCAACGACACAAAATCACTTATTGGATGCACAAGATTGCTTAAAAACCCTATTTGGATTAGAATAAGTCAAAGGATGATGAAAATGACCTAAATGTTGAACCAATGACAAAACCGCACTTATTGGATAAACAAGAATGGTTAAAAACCACAATTTGGATTAGAATAAGCCTAGGGAGGATGAAAATGACCTAAATGTTCAACCAATGACACAAAACCACATATTCGATGCACAAGATTGGTTAAAAACCCTAATTAGATTAGAATAAGCCTAGGGAGGACAAAAATGACCTAAATGTTCAACCAATGACACAAAGTCACTTATTAGATCCACAAGATTGGTTAAAAACCCTATTTGAATTAGAATAAGCTTAGGGAGGATGAAAATGACCTAAATGTTAATCTAGTGACACAAACGCACTTATTGGATGCACAAGATTGGTTAAAAACCTTAATTGGAATAGAATAAGCCTAGGGAGGACGAAAATGACCTAAATGTTAAACCAATGACACAAAATTACTAATTGGATGCACAAGATTGTTTAAAATCCTTATTTGGATTAGAATAAGCCTAGGGCAAACGAAAATGACCTAAATGTTCAACCAATGAGACAAAATCACTTATTGGATGCACAAGTTTGGTTAAAAACCCTATTTGAATTAGAATAAGTCAAAGGATGATGAAAATGACCTAAATGTTGAACCAATGACAATACCGCACTTACTGGATGCACAAGAATGGTTAAAAACCCTAATTGGATTAGAATAAGCCTAGGGAGGACGAAAATGACCTAAATGTTCCACCAATGACACAAAATCACTTATTGGATGCACAAGATTGGTTAAAAACCCTAATTGGATTAGAATAAGCCCAGGGAGGACAAAAATGACCTCAATGTTCAACCAATGACACAAAGTCACTTATTAGATCCACAAGATTGGTTAAAAGCCCTATTTGAATTAAAATAAGCCTAGGGAGGATGAAAATTACCTAAATGTTTATCCGGTGACACAAACGCACTTATTGGATGCACAAGATTGGTTAAAAACCTTAATTGGAATAGAATAAGCCTAGGGAGGACGAAAATAACCTAAATGTTAAACCAATGACACAAACGCACTTTTTTGATGCACAAGATTGGTTAAAAACCCTAATTGGATTGGAATAAGCCAAGGGAGGACGAAAATGACCTAAATGTTCAACCAATGACACAATATTACCTAATGGATGCACAAGATTGGTTAAAAACCCTAAATTGATAAGAATAAGCCTCGTGAGGACGAAAATGACCTAAATGTTCAATCAATGACACAAAATCACTTATTGGATGCACATGATTGGTTAAAATCCCTAATTGGATGACAATAAGCCTAGAGAGGAGGAAAATGACCTAAATGTTCAACCAATGACACAAAATCACTTATTGGATGCAGAAGATTGGTTAAAAACCCTAATTGGATTAGAATAAGCCTAGGGAGGACGTAAATGACCTAAATGTTTAACCAATGACACAAAATCACTTATTGGATGCACAAGATTGTTTAAAATCCCTATTTGGATTAGAATAAGCCTAGCGCGAAAGAAAATGACCTAAATGTTCAACCAATAAAACAAAATCACTTATTGGATGCACAAGATTGCTTAAAAACCCTATTTGGATTAGAATAAGTCAAAGGATGATGAAAATGACCTAAATGTTGAACCAATGACAAAACCACACTTATTGGATAAACAAGAATGGTTAAAAACACAAATTGGATTAGAATAAGCCTAGGGAGGATGAAAATGACCTAAATGTTCAACCAATGACACAAAACCACATATTCGATGCACAAGATTGGTTAAAAACCCTAATTAGATTAGAATAAGCCTAGGGAGGACAAAAATGACCTAAATGTTCAACCAATGACACAAAGTCACTTATTAGATCCACAAGATTGGTTAAAAACCCTATTTGAATTAGAATAAGCTTAGGGAGGATGAAAATGACCTAAATGTTAATCTAGTGACACAAACGCACTTATTGGATGCACAAGATTGGTTAAAAACCTTAATTGGAATAGAATAAGCCTAGGGAGGACGAAAATGACCTAAATGTTAAACCAATGACACAAAATTACTAATTGGATGCACAAGATTGTTTAAAATCCTTATTTGGATTAGAATAAGCCTAGGGCAAACGAAAATGACCTAAATGTTCAACCAATGAGACAAAATCACTTATTGGATGCACAAGTTTGGTTAAAAACCCTATTTGAATTAGAATAAGTCAAAGGATGATGAAAATGACCTAAATGTTGAACCAATGACAATACCGCACTTATTGGATGCACAAGAATGGTTAAAAACCCTAATTGGATTAGAATAAGCCTAGGGAGGACGAAAATGACCTAAATGTTCCACCAATGACACAAAATCACTTATTGGATGCACAAGATTAGTTAAAAACCTTAATTGGAATAGAATAAGCCTAGGGAGGACGAAAATAACCTAAATGTTAAACCAATGACACAAACGCACTTTTTTGATGCACAAGATTGGTTAAAAACCCTAATTGGATTGGAATAAGCCAAGGGAGGACGAAAATGACCTAAATGTTCAACCAATGACACAATATTACCTAATGGATGCACAAGATTGGTTAAAAACCCTAAATGGATAAGAATAAGCCTCGTGAGGACGAAAATGACCTAAATGTTCAATCAATGACACAAAATCACTTATTGGATGCACAAGATTGGTTAAAATCCCTAATTGGATGACAATAAGCCTAGGGAAGACGAAAATGACCTAAATGTTCAACCAATGACACAAAATCACTTATTGGATGCACAAGATTAGTTAAAAACCCTATTTGGATTTGAATAAGCCAAGGGAGGACTAAAAATGACCTAAATGTTAACCAATGACACAAAATCACTTATTGGATGCACAAGATTGGTTAAAAACCTTAATTGGATTAGAATAAACCTAGAGAGGAGGAAAATGACCTAAATGTTCAACCAATGACACAAAATCACTTATTGGATGCAGAAGATTGGTTAAAAACCCTAATTGGATTAGAATAAGCCTAGGGAGGACGAAAATGACCTAAATGTTTAACCAATGACAAAAAATCACTTATTGGATGCACAAGATTGTTTAAAATCCCTATTTGGATTAGAATAAGCCTAGCGCGAACGAAAATGACCTAAATGTTCAACCAACGACACAAAATCACTTATTGGATGCACAAGATTGCTTAAAAACCCTATTTGGATTAGAATAAGTCAAAGGATGATGAAAATGACCTAAATGTTGAACCAATGACAAAACCGCACTTATTGGATAAACAAGAATGGTTAAAAACCACAATTTGGATTAGAATAAGCCTAGGGAGGATGAAAATGACCTAAATGTTCAACCAATGACACAAAACCACATATTCGATGCACAAGATTGGTTAAAAACCCTAATTAGATTAGAATAAGCCTAGGGAGGACAAAAATGACCTAAATGTTCAACCAATGACACATAGTCACTTATTAGATCCGCAAGATTGGTTAAAAACCCTATTTGAATTAGAATAAGCCTAGGGAGGATGAAAATGACCTAAATGTTAATCTAGTGACACAAACGCACTTATTGGATGCACAAGATTGGTTAAAAACCTTAATTGGAATAGAATAAGCCTAGGGAGGACGAAAATGACCTAAATGTTAAACCAATGACACAAAATTACTTATTGCATGCACAAGATTGTTTAAAATCCTTATTTGGATTAGCATAAGCCTAGGGCGAACGAAAATGACCTAAATGTTCTACCAATGAGACAAAATCACTTATTGGATGCACAAGTTTTGTTAAAAACCCAATTTGAATTAGAATAAGTCAAAGGATGATGAAAATGACCTAAATGTTGAACCAATGACAATACCGCACTTATTGGATGCACAAGAATGGTTAAAAACCCTAATTGGATTAGAATAAGCCTAGGGAGGACGAAAATGACCTAAATGTTCCACCAATGACACAAAATCACTTATTGGATGCACAAGATTAGTTAAAAACCTTAATTGGAATAGAATAAGCCTAGGGAGGACGAAAATAACCTAAATGTTAAACCAATGACACAAACGCACTTTTTTGATGCACAAGATTGGTTAAAAACCCTAATTGGATTGGAATAAGCCAAGGGAGGACGAAAATGACCTAAATGTTCAACCAATGACACAATATTACCTAATGGATGCACAAGATTGGTTAAAAACCCTAAATGGATAAGAATAAGCCTCGTGAGGACGAAAATGACCAAAATGTTCAATCAATGACACAAAATCACTTATTGGATGCACAAGATTGGTTAAAATCCATAATTGGATGACAATAAGCCTAGGGAAGACGAAAATAACCGAAATGTTCAACCAATGACACAAAATCGCTTATTGGATGCACAAGATTAGTTAAAAACCCTATTTGGATTTGAATAAGCCAAGGGAGGACTAAAAATGACCTAAATGTTAACCAATGACACAAAATCACTTATTGCATGCACAAGATTGGTTAAAAACCTTAATTGGAATAGAATAAGCCTAGGGAGGACGAAAATAACCTAAATGTTAAACCAATGACACAAACGCACTTTTTTGATGCACAAGATTGGTTAAAAACCCTAATTGGATTGGAATAAGCCAAGGGAGGACGAAAATGACGTAAATGTTCAACCAATGACACAATATTATCTAATGGATGCACAAGATTGGTTAAAAACCCTAAATGGATAAGAATAAGCCTCGTGAGGACGAAAATGACCTAAATGTTCAATCAATGACACAAAATCACTTATTAGATGCACAAGATTGGTTAAAATCCCTAATTGGATGACAATAAGCCTAGGGAAGACGAAAATGACCTAAATGTTCAACCAATGACACAAAATCACTTATTGGATGCACAAGATTAGTTAAAAACCCTATTTGGATTTGAATAAGCCAAGGGAGGACTAAAAATGACCTAAATGTTAACCAATGACACAAAATCACTTATTGGATGCACAAGATTAGTTAAAATCCCTAATTGGATGACAATAAGCCTAGGGAAGACGAAAATGACCTAAATGTACAACCAATGACACAAAACCACATATTCGATGCACAAGATTGTTTAAAAACCCTAATTAGATTAGAATAAGCCTAGGGAGGACAAAAATGACCTAAATGTTCAACCAATGACAGAAAGTCACTTATTAGATCCACAAGATTGGTTAAAAACCCTATTTGAATTAGAATAAGCCTAGGGAGAATGAAAATGACCTAAATGTTAATCTAGTGACACAAACGCACTTATTGGATGCACAAGATTGGTTAAAAACCTTAATTGGAATAGAATAAGCCTAGGGAGGACGAAAATGACCTAAATGTTAAACCAATGACACAAAATTACTAATTGGATGCACAAGATTGTTTAAAATCCTTATTTGGATTAGAATAAGCCTAGGGCAAACGAAAATGACCTAAATGTTCAACCAATGAGACAAAATCACTTATTGGATGCACAAGTTTGGTTAAAAACCCTATTTGAATTAGAATAAGTCAAAGGATGATGAAAATGACCTAAATGTTGAACCAATGACAATACCGCACTTATTGGATGCACAAGAATGGTTAAAAACCCTAATTGGATTAGAATAAGCCTAGGGAGGACGAAAATGACCTAAATGTTCCACCAATGACACAAAATCACTTATTGGATGCACAAGATTAGTTAAAAACCTTAATTGGAATAGAATAAGCCTAGGGAGGACGAAAATAACCTAAATGTTAAACCAATGACACAAACGCACTTTTTTGATGCACAAGATTGGTTAAAAACCCTAATTGGATTGGAATAAGCCAAGGGAGGACGAAAATGACCTAAATGTTCAACCAATGACACAATATTACCTAATGGATGCACAAGATTGGTTAAAAACCCTAAATGGATAAGAATAAGCCTCGTGAGGACGAAAATGACCTAAATGTTCAATCAATGACACAAAATCACTTATTGGATGCACAAGATTGGTTAAAATCCCTAATTGGATGACAATAAGCCTAGGGAAGACGAAAATGACCTAAATGTTCAACCAATGACACAAAATCACTTATTGGATGCACAAGATTAGTTAAAAACCCTATTTGGATTTGAATAAGCCAAGGGAGGACTAAAAATGACCTAAATGTTAACCAATGACACAAAATCAGTTATTGGATGCACAAGATTGGTTAAAAACCTTAATTGGATTAGAATAAACCTAGAGAGGAGGAAAATGACCTAAATGTTCTACCAATGACACAAAATCACTTATTGGATGCAGAAGATTGGTTAAAAACCCTAATTGGATTAGAATAAGCCTAGGGAGGACGAAAATGACCTAAATGTTTAACCAATGACACAAAATCACTTATTGGATGCACAAGATTGTTTAAAATCCCTATTTGGATTAGAATAAGCCTAGCGCGAACGAAAATGACCTAAATGTTCAACCAATGACACAAAATCACTTATTGGATGCACAAGATTGCTTAAAAACCCTATTTGGATTAGAATAAGTCAAAGGATGATGAAAATGACCTAAATGTTGAACCAATGACAAAACCGCACTTATTGGATAAACAAGAATGGTTAAAAACCACAATTTGGATTAGAATAAGCCTAGGGAGGATGAAAATGACCTAAATGTTCAACCAATGACACAAAACCACATATTCGATGCACAAGATTGTTTAAAAACCCTAATTAGATTAGAATAAGCCTAGGGAGGACAAAAATGACCTAAATGTTCAACCAATGACACAAAGTCACTTATTAGATCCACAAGATTGGTTAAAAACCCTATTTGAATTAGAATAAGCCTAGGGAGGATGAAAATGACCTAAATGTTAATCTAGTGACACAAACGCACTTATTGGATGCACAAGATTGGTTAAAAACCTTAATTGGAATAGAATAAGCCTAGGGAGGACGAAAATGACCTAAATGTTAAACCAATGACACAAAATTACTAATTGGATGCACAAGATTGTTTAAAATCCTTATTTGGATTAGAATAAGCCTAGGGCAAACGAAAATGACCTAAATGTTCAACCAATGAGACAAAATCACTTATTGGATGCACAAGTTTGGTTAAAAACCCTATTTGAATTAGAATAAGTCAAAGGATGATGAAAATGACCTAAATGTTGAACCAATGACAATACCGCACTTATTGGATGCACAAGAATGGTTAAAAACCCTAATTGGATTAGAATAAGCCTAGGGAGGACGAAAATGACCTAAATGTTCCACCAATGAAACAAAATCACTTATTGGATGCACAAGATTGGTTAAAAACCCTAATTGGATTAGAATAATCCTAGGGAGGACAAAAATGACCTCAATGTTCAACCAATGACACAAAGTCACTTATTAGATCCAAAAGATTGGTTAAAAGCCCTATTTGAATTAAAATAAGCCTAGGGAGGATGAAAATTACTTAAATGTTTATCCGGTGACACAAACGCACTTATTGGATGCACAAGATTGGTTAAAAACCTTAATTGGAATAGAATAAGCCTAGGGAGGACGAAAATAACCTAAATGTTAAACCAATGACACAAACGCACTTTTTTGATGCACAAGATTGGTTAAAAACCCTAATTGGATTGGAATAAGCCAAGGGAGGACGAAAATGACCTAAATGTTCAACCAATGACACAATATTACCTAATGGATGCACAAGATTGGTTAAAAACCCTAAATGGATAAGAATAAGCCTCGTGAGGACGAAAATGACCTAAATGTTCAATCAATGACACAAAATCACTTATTGGATGCACAAGATTGGTTAAAATCCCTAATTGGATGACAATAAGCCTAGGGAAGACGAAAATGACCTAAATGTTCAACCAATGACACAAAATCACTTATTGGATGCACAAGATTAGTTAAAAACCCTATTTGGATTTGAATAAGCCAAGGGAGGACTAAAAATGACCTAAATGTTAACCAATGACACAAAATCACTTATTGCATGCACAAGATTGGTTAAAAACCTTAATTGGAATAGAATAAACCTAGGGAGGACGAAAATAACCTAAATGTTAAACCAATGACACAAACGCACTTTTTTGATGCACAAGATTGGTTAAAAACCCTAATTGGATTGGAATAAGCCAAGGGAGGACGAAAATGACGTAAATGTTCAACCAATGACACAATATTACCTAATGGATGCACAAGATTGGTTAAAAACCCTAAATGGATAAGAATAAGCCTCGTGAGGACGAAAGTGACCTAAATGTTCAATCAATGACACAAAATCACTTATTGGATGCACAAGATTGGTTAAAATCCCTAATTGGATGACAATAAGCCTAGGGAAGACGAAAATGACCTAAATGTTCAACCAATGACACAAAATCACTTATTGGATGCACAAGATTAGTTAAAAACCCTATTTGGATTTGAATAAGCCAAGGGAGGACTAAAAATGACCTAAATGTTAACCAATGACACAAAATCACTTATTGGATGCACAAGATTAGTTAAAATCCCTAATTGGATGACAATAAGCCTAGGGAAGACGAAAATGACCTAAATGTACAACCAATGACACAAAACCACATATTCGATGCACAAGATTGTTTAAAAACCCTAATTAGATTAGAATAAGCCTAGGGAGGACAAAAATGACCTAAATGTTCAACCAATGACACAAAGTCACTTATTAGATCCACAAGATTGGTTAAAAACCCTATTTGAATTAGAATAAGCCTAGGGAGAATGAAAATGACCTAAATGTTAATCTAGTGACACAAACGCACTTATTGGATGCACAAGATTGGTTAAAAACCTTAATTGGAATAGAATAAGCCTAGGGAGGACGAAAATGACCTAAATGTTAAACCAATGACACAAAATTACTAATTGGATGCACAAGATTGTTTAAAATCCTTATTTGGATTAGAATAAGCCTAGGGCAAACGAAAATGACCTAAATGTTCAACCAATGAGACAAAATCACTTATTGGATGCACAAGTTTGGTTAAAAACCCTATTTGAATTAGAATAAGTCAAAGGATGATGAAAATGACCTAAATGTTGAACCAATGACAATACCGCACTTACTGGATGCACAAGAATGGTTAAAAACCCTAATTGGATTAGAATAAGCCTAGGGAGGACGAAAATGACCTAAATGTTCCACCAATGACACAAAATCACTTATTGGATGCACAAGATTGGTTAAAAACCCTAATTGGATTAGAATAAGCCTAGGGAGGACAAAAATGACCTCAATGTTCAACCAATGACACAAAGTCACTTATTAGATCCACAAGATTGGTTAAAAGCCCTATTTGAATTAAAATAAGCCTAGGGAGGATGAAAATTACCTAAATGTTTATCCGGTGACACAAACGCACTTATTGGATGCACAAGATTGGTTAAAAACCTTAATTGGAATAGAATAAGCCTAGGGAGGACGAAAATAACCTAAATGTTAAACCAATGACACAAACGCACTTTTTTGATGCACAAGATTGGTTAAAAACCCTAATTGGATTGGAATAAGCCAAGGGAGGACGAAAATGACCTAAATGTTCAACCAATGACACAATATTAACTAATGGATGCACAAGATTGGTTAAAAACCCTAAATGGATAAGAATAAGCCTCGTGAGGACGAAAATGACCTAAATGTTCAATCAATGACACAAAATCACTTATTGGATGCACAAGATTGGTTAAAATCCCTAATTGGATGACAATAAGCCTAGGGAAGACGAAAATGACCTAAATGTTCAACCAATGACACAAAATCACTTATTGGATGCACAAGATTAGTTAAAAACCCTATTTGGATTTGAATAAGCCAAGGGAGGACTAAAAATGACCTAAATGTTAACCAATGACACAAAATCACTTATTGGATGCACAAGATTGGTTAAAAACCTTAATTGGATTAGAATAAACCTAGAGAGGAGGAAAATGACCTAAATGTTCAACCAATGACACAAAATCACTTATTGGATGCAGAAGATTGGTTAAAAACCCTAATTGGATTAGAATAAGCCTAGGGAGGACGAAAATGACCTAAATGTTTAACCAATGACACAAAATCACTTATTGGATGCACAAGATTGCTTAAAAACCCTATTTGGATTAGAATAAGTGAAAGGATGATGAAAATGACCTAAATGTTGAACCAATGACAAAACCGCACTTATTGGATAAACAAGAATGGTTAAAAACCACAATTTGGATTAGAATAAGCCTAGGGAGGATGAAAATGACCTAAATGTTCAACCAATGACACAAAACCACATATTCGATGCACAAGATTGTTTAAAAACCCTAATTAGATTAGAATAAGCCTAGGGAGGACAAAAATGACCTAAATGTTCAACCAATGACACAAAGTCACTTATTAGATCCACAAGATTGGTTAAAAACCCTATTTGAATTAGAATAAGCCTAGGGAGGATGAAAATGAGCTAAATGTTAATCTAGTGACACAAACGCACTTATTGGATGCACAAGATTGGTTAAAAACC